>JANAVB010021600.1:35163397-35541140 GCA_029216955.1 Iris pallida | reverse complement strand
TATATATATATATATATATATATATATATAATATATATCTATAATATATATATAATATATTATATATATATATATATTATTCCAAAATATATATATATATATATATATATCTATATATATATATATATATATATATTATAATATATATATTAATAATATTTATTTTGGAATAATATATATATATATATATATAATATATATATAATAATTATTATTCCAAAATATATATATATTATATATATATATATATATATTTTGGAATAATATATATATAATATATATATATATATATATATATAATTATATATATATATACTAGTAAATGTACGTAATTTGTACGTATAAAGTACAATAAAAACATTATTCAATTCTGTCAAATATTTTTTCTAACTCATGTGATTAAGGAGAGATGTATTCTTATTTGGTTGAGTTCAATTTCACATGTTGAATATATAACAATTTTTTAAACTTTTTTAACATTTTTTTTATATAATTGAAATAAAGAGTCCGCATAATTGAAATAAAAGAGTTCGCATAATGGAAGGCATGGATTCTTTCTCAAAATATTAAAAAAAAAACTAATAACTTCTAAGTAACTCAGCAATACAATATTTACTATACATTATATACCACTACTAATAAGTACTAGTACATCAAACTTGAGTGACTTTTGTAATTACCGAGAAAAGACAAAAGACAAAGATCATAATCGGATGGTAGAAGATCAATAAATTGAGCTACGAAAACGTATTATTTATTTTATTTATAATAATAGTGGAAGTTGGGCACACTGGAAAGAAAATAAAAAAGAAAATAGTACCACCGACTTTTATCAAAATTCCAGCCCTGTCCAAAATAAAAAATCATAACTTTAGCATTAATATTTAACCCAAAGAGTATTTAATATTGGATTAATTTAATCCGTATATTAGCCCCACACTACCGGACAAAGGAAAAACCCCTCTCCTTCTTTCCTTCCTTTCACCCCTGACATATATACATGCTCACTCCTCAACGCCCACTCCCTCCACTCCCCCCTCCTCTTTCTCCCTCCACCCCCCTCCCAAAATGCAATATTACATTCTCCCCCTCCTCCTCCTCCTCCTCCTCCTCCTCTCGCCTCCCATCTCAGCCGTCCATCGCACTTACATCGTCCGCGTGGACGGCTCCGCCAAGCCCTCCATCTTCCCCACCCACTCCCACTGGTACGAGTCCACCCTCTCCGCCCTCTCCGACCAATCCCCCTCCTCCACGTGGCCCATCCACGTCTACTCCACCCTCTTCCACGGCTTCTCCGCCCGCCTCCCCCCAGGATCCGCATCCGTCCTCTCCTCCTTACCGGGCGTCATCTCCGTCTTCCCGGAGCAGATCCGCCACCCGCTAACGACCCGCTCCCCTCAGTTCCTCGGCCTCAACTCCCTCAACGGCTCCAAATCCACCCTCCTCTCCGAGTCCGACTTCGGCTCCGACCTCGTCATCGCCGTCATCGACACCGGCATCTGGCCCGAGCGGCGGAGCTTCGCCGACCGCAGCCTCGGCCCCGTCCCTTCCAAATGGAAGGGCGAGTGCGTGCCGGGCACGGGCTTCGACCCCAAGACCGCCTGCAACCGCAAGCTCATCGGCGCCCGCTACTTCTCGGGCGGCTACGAGGCCACCAGCGGACGCATGAACGAGTCCGCTGAGGTCCGCTCCGCCAGGGACACAGACGGCCACGGCACGCACACGGCCTCCATCGCCGCGGGGCGGTACGTGTACCCGGCCTCCACCCTCGGCTACGCCCGCGGCGTGGCCGCCGGGATGGCCCCCAAGGCCCGGCTCGCCGCCTACAAGGTCTGCTGGGCCGCGGGCTGCTTCGACTCCGACATACTCGCCGCGTTCGACGCCGCGGTCGCCGACGGGGTCGACGTCGTCTCTCTCAGCGTCGGCGGAGTCGTCGTGCCGTACTACTTGGACGCCATTGCGGTGGGGGCCTTCTCCGCGGCGGAGAAGGGGGTGTTCGTCTCGGCCTCGGCGGGGAACGGCGGGCCGGGGGGGTTGAGCGTGACGAATGTCGCTCCGTGGGTCACGACGGTCGGGGCGGGGTCGATGGACCGGAGCTTCCCTGCGGATGTGCGATTGGGGAACGGGAGGGTCGTGCCGGGGGTCGGCTTCTACGGAGGCGGCCCGGGGCTCGCTAACGGCAGAATGTATCCGTTGGTCTACGCTGGCTCGAACAGCGGGGACGGATACTCCTCGTCGCTGTGCTTGGAGGGGTCGCTGAGCGAGGACTTGGTGAAGGGGAAGATTGTGGTCTGCGACCGGGGAGTCAACTCTCGGGCGGCCAAGGGGGAGGCTGTGCGTAAGGTCGGCGGGATCGGGATGATCCTCGCGAACGGGGTCTTCGACGGGGAGGGCCTCGTCGCGGACTGTCACGTGCTGCCGGCCACTGCGGTCGGCGCAGCGGCGGGGGACGAGATTCGTAAGTACATAAACGCAGAGAAGGACCCGATGGGGACGATCCTCTTCCGGGGGACGCAGCTCGGAGTCCATCCGGCTCCGGTGGTCGCCTCGTTCTCCGCCCGAGGGCCGAATCCGCAGTCTCCGCAGATCTTGAAGCCGGACGTGATCGCTCCGGGGCTCAACATTCTGGCCGCCTGGCCGGACAACGTGGGGCCTGCTGGGATCCCGTCGGACCACCGGAAGACCGAGTTCAACATCCTATCCGGAACCTCGATGGCGTGCCCCCACGTCTCCGGCCTCGCCGCGTTGCTCAAGGCGGCACACCCGGACTGGTCGCCCGCCGCAATCAAGTCCGCGCTGATGACCACCGCCTACATCAAGGACAACCGTGGGACGACGATGATGGACGAGTCGACCGGCAATTCGTCGGACGTGTTCGACTTCGGTGCAGGACACGTCGATCCCCAGAGGGCGATGGATCCGGGACTGATCTACGACATATCGGCGATGGACTACGTCAACTTCCTGTGCAACCTGAACTATACGGGCCAGAACATCAGGGCGATCACGAGGCGGTACGCGGACTGCAGCGGCGCGAGGAGAGCGGGGCACGCGGGGAACCTTAACTACCCGTCGCTGTCGGCGGTGTTCACCGGCGGGGGAGGGAGGAGGATGAAGACGCACTTCATAAGGACGGCGACGAACGTGGGCGTGGCGGGGAGTGCAGTGTACCGCGCCGAGGTGACGGCTCCACGGGGGTGCAAGGTGACGGTGGAGCCGTCGAGGCTGGTTTTCCGTCGGGTAGGACAAAAGCTCAACTTCTTGGTCCGGGTGGAGGTGCAGGCCGCGACTGTGGGGGAGGGGGAGATGTCGCCGGGGAGCTCGAGCGTGAGGAGCGGGGCGCTGACGTGGACGGACGGGAGGCATAATGTGAGGAGCCCCATTGTGGTGACAGTGCAAGCTCCAATATGAGGGAGGGGGGGTTTAGGAGGGGATTGTGTTCTTACGGAATGAAAATGTGGTTTAAGCTAAAAGCGTCGCTAAAAAAAGTATATGGTTTGGTACTTGAGGAGGAGAGGGGTTGGTGATTTCTCTCTTGGAAATTCTTGGGCCCTCTGAATGAATGTGAGAGAGTATGTTGTACATGTCTAATGAATTATGGAGAAGTGTAATGGAAATGGGAGGGTTTGAGAAAGGGTTAGTGATAGTGGTATTTTATGTATTAAAAAAAGCGAGAGTTAAGTTTACAACTATTGAACTTATAATTTTTTACAACCGTTTAGGTGGCAGTTAGGTGACAGCTTGCTAATCGGATCTCCTCTTTTTCTCATACTTCATATGGGGAGAGACGATCCAATTGAAAACTGTTATCTAGACGGTTGTAAGTAGATCGTGAGCTAAATGGTTGAAATTATAGCATTGCTCTTATGTATTCTTATTGGAATGTTATTTCATATACGGTCACTTTTTTGTGGAATCTAAAATCTCGATTAGTTATTACGGACTAGTAATGTACACGTGCAAAAAAAATGTTCAAAAAAAATTTAAATTTATTATAAAAAATTATCAAACCTAGGATTTGAACTCAAGCAACCAAGAAAAATAAGCCTAGTCTTAAAATGACTTATGGAAGTCCAGGATTATAAGGATAACCAATAGGTTCATGTAGTTGTCTAGTTCAGCCTCGACCTTTATCCTGCAGATAGAAATTAATGGGTAGGTATACTTGTAAATATTGTATAGATTGCTTATAGGTAGAAGGGGTGTATCGCTAATTGAACTACTATAGAAGTTAGTGATGTAACTTATAGGAATATCGTATAGATTTTAAGGATTGACAGAGTTACGAAGGGATTGTGATTTTTCTATCTCCATGGTTAGTCATAGATAGAGATTTAAGAGCCAAGTTAGAAGCCTTACCTCTAGATTAGTAACATTTCGATATTAGAGAACGTGTTGGAGAAGTGACATTTCGTCTTGCATTACCCCCATCTCTAGAGGGAGTGCATGATGTATTTCATATCTCACAGTTGAGGAGGTATGGGACTGACCACAGTCATGTGGTCGATCATTCAGAGATCACAGTAGGACCCAGTTTATCATACGAGGAGCAGTCAGTTGAAATACTGGATACTAGCGAGAAGATGCTGAGACTGCAGACGATTAAATTGGTTCGAGTTGCATGGAAACACAATTCCCCCGAAGAATCTACTCGAGAACGAGAAGATTCAATGCGAGAGCGTTATCCGCAATTATTCGAGGATTCCGATAAGATTCTAAAACTAACTCTAGTGCCATAACTTTATAGAGTTTTAGTTTTAGTTATAATTTTAATTTCGAGGACGAAATTTTCTAAGGTTGGTAGATTGTAAGCTCCTTGAATTTTTGGATTTTTTATTTTAATGTATTTAATGTGAATAATTAATATTAATTTATGTTTTAAGATCAATTAGACTTTTACATATTTTCAATTTATTGTAAATTCTAGTGACACAATCTCTAGTCCTAATGAGCTATCGGTTTAACTTAGTCCAAACCTTGTCTAGATTCAACCAAGACACTTACATACCCTCACATGGTTCATGACAGGTCCTCTCTACAAAATACCAAACTTTAAGGTTCATTCAAAACCTTACATCTAAACTTTTAGAAAATAATTTCACCTTTGCACCCTTTGGAATCGACCCAACTCTACACCCCACCACCTAAAACCTAATGGATGACTCAAGAGTGGTCAAACACACTTAGTGGGCAGCCATAACTCCCTTACTTTTAATATTTCTTCACCCCATAACTCCTTACGTCCTAATTTTCTCACAGAAACATAACCTCTATCATTTATGACAATTCAACTCAACTCTTCATCTCCCTCTTAGTAAACGACCACCCCATGACCTCCCCTTCACTTATTACCTCAAAGCACATGAACAAAACTTCTTCCTTAGCCTCTTCCAAACAACTTCTCTTCACAAATTATTTTCCATCTTCCTCCACACCTCCATCTATCTACCCCTACCTAGGCTGAATCTGCATTCGGTCAGTCTCCACCAATCCGGCCATATCTCCCTCCACAATAAGAATTTTTCTCCAAAATTTAACAAACTTCTTATTCTCTCTGTCCTTGACACTTTCTTTTCACAAACCATTCAACAAAACCTTCTCCATTTCCCTCCACACCTTCATGTTTTCCATAAAGAAATTCTCTTTATTTGTTGTGTATCTGGAAAAATTACAACTGTAGGAATCCGATCTAGAAGACGATCGCTTTATCCCTTGGACTATGCGAAGAAGAAAAGCTCTCAAAATTTTGACAGTAGATATCAATGTATCTGTACAATGAATAAAAAAAAGAACTCTATTTATAGAGTCAAAACAGTAACTGAAAAGATAACTACCTCACCACTAGTGCATTTGAAAAGTCACGCAGACTCTAAATACACGCAGGGTTAGTGAGTAGTTACTGGACGTGGCCCGTAACTGTTGGACACATGGCATTAGTGCATGAGTCGTGTGCAAGTTACTGGGCACGCGAGAGAGAGATCGGTGGCATGGCTGCCACGTACTCCAGTTGAAATGAAATCCACGCTGTCTTGCTGAAGGCAAAAAATCCACGCAGTTTCGTTGACGCAGACTTGTTGAAGGCGAAATCCACGCAAGCTTTGAAGAAGAATACTTCAGAATTCACGCAGGCTTTGAGAAGAATAACTCAAAAATCCACGCAAACTTGAGGAAGGAGAAGGTTCAGAATCCACGCAAACCGCCAGCTGTCTTGATTTGGCACGCTTCGTCTGACACAAAATCTCTGACATTGATTATATTATCAGCCGCATTAAATGAAGATAAGACCCAAAGTCACGCCAACTTGGTGAAGAGTGAGTCTTGCTAAGGAAGATTTCGAAAATCACGCAAAAGACGGCGATGATCTCTCGAATTCTGTGCATACGTGGCATACGAGGAGACGTTTCTCGACTGTTGTGTTGTCAGTCATTATGATTCTGACGTATGGTTGAGCTGTCTCTGCGTGACTTCTAAAAGGAGATGGCCAGGCAGAACTTAGCGTATCTTTTGTGCTGCTTCTTGGATCACTCTGTGTGACTTGTTCTGATCAACTCAGCGTGACTTTCATTTTTGAGGCCTACAAAATCCCCTTCAAAGTTTTCGAAAAATGATAAAATATTTTCGAAATACTTTGAAATAGAGATGATGAAAATGAGTTAAAGTCACGCTGAGAAGGCTCCAAAATTTTTCGGAAGTCGAAAAGACTTCGAAGTTCTTTGAAAACATCCAAATGAACTTATTAAATGTCATAATGACTCTTCGTTCTCCGAGACTGATTGCGTCCAATTTATGGTGGAATATGAACTGTCGACGAGATCTGTTATATAAACAGGGAGTGATTCTCAGTTTTGACTTCATCTCTCGAAAATATGACCCCAAAGGAAGCAGCTGAAGAGGAAGCACGCAAGTTGGGCTTTTGTTCCCATGGTGACCCCACTTTTGGGGGTAAAGAACCCGAACCTGTCGTCATTGAGCTCAAGGACGACGCCACGCAGTTAGCCAAGAACCTCTTGAGCTACTTTGGATTGGATGGCTCGTCTTCTTCTGATGGGCGGAGCCTTATGGAGAAGCGTGAAATGCTCGAGACTCTATTGCATCGCCTGGGAGTTAAGAGCGTAGAGGAGTTAGGCATCAAACTTAGCCGCTCTGAAAAATAGGGCGTAACTTTCTACGCTTTTGTTGCACTTTTTTCTTTTTTTTTTGTCTTTTTGTAAGGCCATCAGTGCCTGTTTAAAGAATGAAGTACAACTTTTGTGTTTGATCTGCGTGCCTTTTAATGAAGAAGATTAATTAGCACTCTTTGACTGTTTCCAATGTTGCACGGTCTCCCGAAGTACACGTGACACTCATTCCACAATTTACGAGCGCTATTTATGCGGATCTTTTCCAAGAATAGACCTGCACTTGATCCTTTAAATAGATGGATGAACTCCACGCAAACTCATCTTCCCATTCTTCTTTCTCTCTTCTGAGAATGAATTTTCTATGAGAAGGAAATAGGAAAGCCATGTTGTCTGATGTCAAATCTCTGTGCACGCTACCAGACATGGATCTGTCAATCCTTAGCAGCAAACTCAGCGGTAAGTTCAATATACACGCGTCGAATTTTTTTGTTTGCTAAGGACAAATTTATCTTCCTGAAATGAACAGAATGCATCTGTCTTTGCTTGGCCAGTTTCTGTTGACTGATTTTTCTTTACTGTTTCTTGCAGAATTTTGGCTGAAAACCTTCTTCAGAACTGGCATTGGTGATATGGATGCTGTGGACAATGTTCTTCTGACATCTACATCAGGGAGCTCATACGCTTTTGACGCGTAAATCAGACAACTCAGAACTCTTCGTGAGATAGAAGGGTCTTCCTTAGATGGTAGGAAGAGCCTTTATACACGAGAGTTGGATGGTGGAGTTAACTCTACTACCGAGAGATTGGGTAGTAGAGTTCCTTTCAAGGTAGAACCAGGAATTGTATCCCAAGGTTTGGATACATTCCTGTCTTCCTTAAGAGGTTACCCCCATCCACCAGTTGTATTGGCAGCAACACGTTTTCGTGTTGCCCTACTCTGTGGTTCTCCTCTCGTCTGAGAGATAAGACCAGAGTTTGATTCCTGCTGGACACCCAGGAATTGCCACAAACAACGAGATTGCCAGAGAAGATCCAAGAAGAAATAGATCTCAGTTGTACATAGAATGAAAATCTAAGATTTGTAATAGATTTCCATTATGATTTGTAAGAAAGTCTAAGAAAATGTAATAGACTTTTTGTGGTGAAATGGAAATGACAATTCTTCTATGCTCAATGATTTGTATTTGTGGATGAATTGTGGACATGATAGATAATAAAATCATCTTTTCTGTTTTTAGAGTATATGATATTATCAGAGGTATTATGGACATGATAATATATAGGAACTCGAAAGAAAATAGATTGATTTCTATACAGAGGTCAAAACATGACAAATGAGTAAGCAGATTCGGAATTGATTCAGAGGTTATGAAAACATGATAAATAACGAATCCCCACTTAATGAACTGATAGAAGATTATGAACGGATGAACCGTTAAGAAACGATGAACAGATGAACTGTCGAGTGAATGTAATAAATGAACGGACGAACCGTCAAGTATTAATGAACATGTGAAACGTCGGATGAATGTGAGAAATGAATGGATGAACTGAATATCGGGAAAGAATACGTCCCTTCGATCCTTGTAACCATATGCCTATAAATAGAGCATATATTTGAATAGAAGAATCGCATTTTATCCACAATGTCTTCTGAAGAGAACATAAAGAAGGCTGAAGTCGCCCCCGAAGCTACTGAAGGTGTTAAAGAACATCCACCTCCGCAGAAGAAGGAAATGGGCGAAAGCTCGTCTACTCCCAAGCCGCCGAAAGATATCCTGGACTTCCTGGTCGAACCAGGAGAAACCGAAGAAGAAGAAGCAATGAGGCTGGCTGCCTGTCAATTCTTGGTGCGGTCAGGAAAAGATGTACTCAATTCTTTTGCTGATTATGTATGTGGTCCTCGTCCCAAATATGAAAGGGATTATAGTGATCTTCCATGATGATGTACTCTTTTTCTTGAGGAATTTGTCTCAAATAAACTCCGTTTAAGGAAACTTTGTTTACGATATATCCTTCCCACTTTATATTTGCCTTTATTCATTGATCTTTTGACTCAGAAATCAGAAAGACTAAATATCATTTTCATAAATATGATATTGAGATAGAAAATTCAGAGGTAATATGGACATGATTTTCTGGATATCAAATTTGTTGAGAAAATGATACAAAGTAGAATACCTATCTCCACTGGGGATAATAGATATCAGAATGATTCTTCGGAAAGAACAATGAAACAGCTGGAGAGTGATGGGAGGACAATCTTGATAGAAATATCAGACGTAGTACTTCTTCAAGAATTTGTCGTTGATGGACATCATAGTGGCTTTACCATCTAGAGTAGTGAGTTGATAAGCCCCATTAGAAAAGTTCTTATTGACAATGAATGGACCTTCCCATTTTGCATCAAACTTGCCCTTATTCATGTGTGTCATAGTCATCGGGCGTCTGACAGTAAGCACAAGTTCTCCTTTCTGAAATGTTCGAATCCTGACTTTCTTGTTAAAAGCCCTTGAAATTCTAGCTTGATAGAATTAATATTCTGTTGAGCAGATAACCGTTTTTCATCCAGAGCCTCCAATTCTTGAAGTCGAAGACGATCATTATTTTCGGCAGTGAGTTCATTAGCGATTGCTATCCTTAAAGAAGGAATTTGAATCTCTAATGGGAGAACAACCTCAGATCCGTACACCAGAGAGAAAGGTGTACACTTAGTAGCATTACGGACTGTAGTGCGATAAGCCCACAAGCATTCCCCGAGCTTGTCACTCCAATTACGTTTGTTAGTGGAGACAAACTTCTTTAGGAGTTTGATGATAGTCTTGTTGAAAGCTTCTGCCAATCCGTTAGCTGCTGGATTATATGCGGTAGAAGCAACATTATTGATCCGGTGATCGTCACAGAATCGAGTAAATTTCTGGCTGACGAACTGTGGTCCGTTATCATGAACAATGCGTCGAGGAACACCAAATCTGTAGATGATGTGGTGCTTAATAAAGCTGATGACATTAGACGTCTTAACTTCAGATAAAGGAATAGCTTCGGCCCATTTTGAGAAGTAATCGGTTATTGCGAGAATGAACCGATGACCTTTAGATGATGGAGGATTGATCGGGCCGACAATGTCCATGCCCCAAGCTTCGAAGGGCCATGATGCTGCCGTCGGATGTAGAAATTCCGAAGGTTGATGTATAAAATCTGCATGGATTTGGCAAGCTTTGCATTTCCTTGCATATTCAATGGTATCTGATACCATAGTTGGCCAATAATATCCCATCCGTCGAATACGGTCTTGAAGTTTTGGCCCAGGTTGATGCGCTCCACAAATTCCATCATGTGCTTCACGAATAACTTGTTGGGCTTCATCATCGGCAATGCACCGAAGGAGAAAACCATCATAAGCTCGACGATATAAGGTCTTTGTTGTATGATTGTAATAGAATTTGAGTGATCGTCGTCTGATAGATGCTGCCTCACTCGGATCATCCGGAAGAATATCATACAATACAAGATCTAAGAAAGGAAGTCTCCAATCTTTATCCGTATTCTGATTCTCAGTCGAGTTACTGAAGATGAATTCCATGCTGGAATCGGATGAAGATGATATCGATTTACGACTAAATCCAAATCCTCTTGTTGTGTTGACGTCATGAGATGTTGATTCTTCAATGTCAACTGGAAGTCCTAGAGTCAGGTTATTTTCAAGATGAAATAATTCTCGATTACGAACAACGATCATTTGTTGCCGTCTGATTGGGATAGCCAGCACCGCTGCAAGATTAGCAAGGGCATCAGCTTCTGTGTTACATGCTCGCCTAACATGTTCAATGAAGAACTCCTTAAATGATGAGGCCATAGATATGGCCACTCTATGATAAGAAACCAGATCTTGATGGCGAACTTCATAAGTACCCCTGATCTGATTGACAATAAGTTTAGAGTCTCCATACGCCTCCAAATGTTGAATATTTAGATGTTTAGCGAGTTGAAGACCAATAAGCAATACGTTGTACTCAGCTACATTGTTTGAACACGGCTGATCGAGAGAATAAGATCTTTGGATGGCAAGACCTTCTGGCGATACAAGAACAATTCCAACTCCAGCAACAATATCGCCATTAGGACCAATTCTTGATGCTCCATCAAAGAATAGACGCCAAATAGGATCTTCTTCAGCAATTTGATTTGAATCTAGGACTTCATCTGGGATTTCATCATAGAGTTTTGAATTTTCTGGAATTGAGTGAGCAGCCAGAAAATCAGCTAGAGCTTGTCCCTTGACTGATTTCTGAGGAATATAGTGCATATCATACTGAGCAAGTAGGATTCCCCAGTTAGCCAATCGAGAATTCAAAACACTGGGTTTCTTCATCATGATCCGTATATGATTGATCCTGGAGATGACATGAATAGTCTGGCCAATGATATAATGACGTGTCATTTGGACAGCAAACATCAAGGCTAGACATTCTTTTTCAACTGGTGAATATCGAGGTTCAGCTCCGGTCATAGTGCGGCTGAGATAATAAATGGCCTGTTCATGGCCATTTTGATTCTTTTGAGCGAGTAATGCACCCAATGAATGACTCATTGCTCGAGTATAGAGGAGGAACGGTATTCCTGAGACGGGAGGTACCAATACTGGAGGGCTCATCAGATATTGTTTTATATCATCGAATGCTTTCTGACATTCATCATTCCAGACAAAAGAGACACCTTTCTTCATAAGTTTGTTGAATGGTCTGCAGCGTCCTGATAAATTAGAGATAAATCTCCTGATATAAGCAATTCTTCCTTGAAATCCTCGTAGCTCTTTTAAGGTGCGTGGAGGACGCATCTCTTGGATGGCTTTGATCTTCTCGGGATCCACGTGTATACCTTTAGAGGTAATAACGAAGCCGAGAAATTTACCACTAGAGACGCCTAAGAAGGACTTAGTAGGGTTCATCTTTAATTGATGCTTACGCATTAGATCAAATATAGTCTTCAAATCTTGGATATGATCCTCCTTTTGTCGACTTTTGACTGCAATATCATCAACATAGCATTCGACTGTTTTCCGTAAATGTTCACGGAATATAGTACTCATAGCTCGTTGATAAGTTGCTCCTGCATTCTTGAGACCGAATGGCATAACTGTATAGCAGTATGTACCAATCGGCGTTCTGAAAGAAGTGTGCTTCTCGTCTTCTGGGAATATTTTGATCTGATTATACCCAGAATACTCGTCCATGAATGACATTCGTTCAAATCCACAGGTATTGTCAACCATGACATCAGTGATTGGTAGAGGGAATTCGTCTTTAGGACATGCCGCATTGAGATCGCGAAAGTCTATACATACTCTGATCTTGCCAGTCTTTTTAAGAACAGGAACAATATTAGCCACCCAATCGGGATGTTGTTCCTCTCTAATAAACCCAGATGTAATGAGTTTATTGACTTCAGCTTCAATTGCATCCATGATGTTCGGACGAAATCGTCGCTGTTGTTGTTTGACCGGTTTAGCATTCGGCAAGATGTTGAGCTTGTGAGTTGCAATTTGAGGATCAAGCCCTGGCATATCTTCATAACTCCAAGCAAAGACATCGATGTAATCACGAATGAGTTTGATCATGTCTTTCTTATCAGTTTCTGAAAGACTTTCACTGATGAATATTGGTTTGGGAGACCCCTCTTCACCAACATCTATTTGAACAAGTTTATCTTCAGTCGGAGGTTCTTTTTGCTCGAAACGGAACTCCCATTGATTATCTAATCTTTGGGCCCACTGTTCTAATTCAGGTGAGATTTCAAACTCTTCTTCGTCTTCATCACTTTCTTCAGAATGGTCAATGGAAACCATGTTAGAAGACAGAAGGTATCGGAATCCCAAGAAGTGGTACTAGAAGAATCAGATATCTTATCTTCGTCAGACTCAAGATCTTCATGGATAATGTTGATGAAAGGAGTAGGAGCAGTATAACCCAATCCGCATTTCGTCCTTCCATATTTCAAAGGAGGAATCCGGACAGGCATTTTTCTTCCTTTTCTATTATATAGGCCAGTCCTGAAGTCATAGCCCATATTTTTGATGATGTCTCTAGATTGCTGACTATAACGACGTAGTTGTAATCTTCCAGTATCATCATTTTTGTCATCATCTTCAAGATCAGAAGGATTTTGAGGCCCTTTGTAGAAGAATATTGGAATGTCTCCTGGCTTTCTGCTAGGAACTAGAAAGTATGAAGATTGTACAGGTTCTAGAGATACATCTGTATGAACAGTCTGTACAACTCCTATGGTTATTGTGTTCAAGTCATCTAACAGATGTAAATAACTATGAACATAATTATACACATCAATGTACTGCAAAGGTGGAGACTTTTCATTAAATGTAAAAGCAGCAATATTTACATTGGGAGAAGGCTGAGCCTTAGAGATTTTAGCCAAGTCAATGACTAAAGGGGGAGAAGAAGAAGAAGCTTTGTTTCGATTAAGATCGATAACAAATGGCTCAGAAGAGGTGAGCTCCCTTGAAGTTTGAGTAGGAAGAGTAGTCCGCCCTCCAACTGGAATTAGCAGAGTATCTTGTGAAGGTACAGGAACTGTAGTACGCCCACTGACAGGAATGATCAGTGTATTCTGAGTAGATGACTGAGGTAACGGAGAGATCCGTCCACTCACTGGAATGATAAAAGAATCTTCTCCAGAGGGTTTAGGAGATTGTTGCTGAGTAGTTCGACATTTAACAGGGATTATTAAAGTCTCACTTTGTGCATCTTCTTTCTCCATAGCTTGTATGATCCTTGTATATTCTTCTTTATACATTCGGGAATCATTGAAATAAGCTTCAATCCCATGGAAGGGATTTATATCAGCAACTTCTTTTTGTACTCTTCCATTGCTATCAATGTACTTAAAACATTGATGAAGAGTAGAGGGCACCACATTATTTTTATGAAGAAAGGGCCTCCCCAGAAGAAGATTATAGGATCCTACGATCTCGATCACATAGAAAGTGACTTTAGATCTGAAATCACCTATCTGAAGCTTCAGATGAATCTTTCCCAAAGGCTCACTTCGGCTTTGATTGAATTCCAAGATAGTAGTAACCGTCTTGGAGAGTTTGTGAAGAGGGATTTTTAGTTCATCCAACAAACTCTTTGGCATTACGCTTATAGCAGACCCTGGGTCAATGAGAATACGATCTATCTTCATCGTATCAATATAACCAGTGTAGTAGAGAGGTCGATCATGTCGATTATCCTCCAGTAACATGTCGTCTTGTGTAAAGGTGATATTTGGGATAATCTCCAGTACACTGTTGCAATGTAAGCAAGTGGCAGGTTCCGCATCCGGCTTCTTCAATTGTGCAAGACAAGAGTCAGCTTGTAGAAGTGCTTCACTTAACGTCTCCCGAGTCTCTTTGGAAAGACGTAGAAGTTCAAAAAGGGACATTCTAGCGGGAGTATTAGCAAGCTGAGCCAAAATGTCGAAGTTGTAAGGCTTCTGAAGTCCAAGAGGAGAAGACTTCTTGATTGGCTTATCAAACCGAGCCTGTTGTTTGTCTTTCTCCAGAGCCGTAGGCTTGGAAGGAACAGGTTCAGTAGATGGTTCTTCCTCGGGAGGAACATTAGGAGCATCTTTAGCATCTGAAGGGATATCAGTAGGATCTTCAAGATTTTTAGAATAATCCTTTAGGTAAGGTTTTCCCGTTCGAGTAGCACTAACAAGTGCTTCTTCTTTGTCTTTTGGCTCTGTGTCAGAGGTAGACCCAAGAGAAGTCATATGACATGACTTGATCTTTCCAGCCTTCTTGGATTTTTGAGAAGAAATCTTTTGAGGAGAAGGCGATTCAAAATTTGCCACTAGATCAGGATGGATCCACATGATTTATCCTGTTTCCAAAGTGATTGGCACTAATCCTTCAGACTGTGGAGGAGGAAGATTCACTATATCAAGAGTTGCCTTGGGAATAGGAATAATCCTACTTTCAAGGAGTTGAGGAGGGAAATTTCCAAATTGCATAGAGACGACGTTGGAGGTGACGGTCTTCTCTTTTGGAGTAAGAGAGATAGCTCCAGATTTAATCATTTCTTGGATCTTTTCTTTCAATACATAACATGTACGAATTGTATGACCCAGCATTCTGTGATATGGACAGTATTTAGGATGATCTGTCTTACCAGCTTCATCAGGTTTCTTGATCTCTGGTAATTGTATTTTATTACCTTTCAGCAGACATTCAAAGATACCAAGGACATCGTCGTCATCAAAAGAATATTCTTCTCTGGGACGAGGTGTTCTTGATTGTTGAGTTGTAGAGGCAGGAGTTTGAACATTCGATGCATCTTTGCTCTGAAGATTAACTTCTAGAGTTTCTTTTCCTTTGCGAGCATTATTTTTATTGTTAGCCCCTTGTCCTGTTTCTTTAGGAGTCATCTGCACTCCTAAACCTTTGAAGGTTTCAGCACTGATTTCTGCAGCTTTAGGACTGACTATGAAGGAAGGCCAATCTTGAAATTGAGTGGACCCTGTCCACATACTGATGATTGGCAACAAGTTTGATTTGCACGTGTCAATAGTGACAGCATCAGGAGTTCCAAGAGGCATCTTCAGAGCTTCTCTTCGAAACCGTTCAATGTATTCCTCTGTAGATTCATTATTTTTCTGCTTGATTCTAATAAGAGCAGACATAGTCATGTCATTAAGCCCTTCATAGAACCTTTCAAGAAACATCTGTTTGAAACCAGAAAATGAGGTAATACTTCCATCTGGGAGACTTCTATACCATTCATAAGCCGTTCCCTTGAGACATCCAATAAATACCCGAGTAAGGAGGGCATCACTTGGTTGTAGTTGATCAGTCATCACTTCAAAGTGATTGATAAACTGACTTGGAGAAGTGGTTCCATCATAGAATGAGATAGTAGGAGGCTTGTATTTAGGAGGATATGATACTTGCTTCCATTCTATCGGATAAGGCTGCTTGATGCCTAACCTTTGTAAACCATCCTTCTGTTTGAATGCCTCGAATTGAGTTTTGAGATTTTTCAATTCTTCAGAGACAACTCCCGAAGATTGTGGAGTTGTGGCTTGTAGAGAATAGTTAGGAGGAGGAACAGCATTGTAAAAACTACCCCCAGCTCCAGAGAGACTAGGATTTGGTTGAGCAGGTCCAGGAGTATTGGATTGTACTGCTGGAGGAACTTGTATTGGACTTATATCAGTATCAACTGGTATGGCATCTGATACAGTCTGTCGATTTTGCAATTGAGCTGTCATGAGTTCATACATTGACTTCATTGTGTCAGTCATAGACTTCATTTGCTGTTCCAAAGAAGCAATTCTTTGATCTTGAGGAGTCAGGGAAGAAGAGGGTTCATCAGTATTCCCATCAACCATGTAAGTCGTGACTGCATGAGGGATTATTGATGAACTAGTAGATGTTGTATGCTCTGAATCATTGCTTCGTGTATCAAAGTCAACTATAGGAGAATTACCCCCAGTAGGAAGAGGTGGGAAGTTAGATTCTCCAAAAAATTCAGAGTTAATTTCAGGGATCAAATTTCTTTGACTAGAAGCCAGGACTCTTGCTCTGGTGTTTTTATATACTCCATCTGGACTATCAACTCTACCCCCGGTGTCCCGAGAAGTCATGTTGACAGAGGCAAACAAAGGCTCATCTTCATCAGGCATAGGTTCATACTGAATCCTATTAAAGACAGACTGTCGTTTATTTTGACATCTGCATTGCATTGTGACTCTTGGCTGGAAGTCACATTCAGCATGATCACCATGGTCTTGAACTGTTGATTCACATCTGCACTGAATTATGACTCTTGGATAGAAGTCACATTCAGCATGTTCCTTTGATATAGAATTACTCCTTCTCTTCTGTTGAAGATATTCCCGTAAATCTGTTTGTGAAGATTGAGGAATATACTTCCTGTTCTTGGGTCTTGATGGCTCTTGATTATACAAAGAGTGATTAATGTGAGCCACATAATTTCTTGCATACTCTGCATCTGGATCTTTTATCTTCATATCCAATTGGTATGGTTTCTTAACACCAGAAGTGCTGAGTTTTGTTCTTAAATCAGTGGAAGGTAACATATTAATTTTGGAAACATGGAGTTTTTCTTCCATTGATCTGGATATTTGCAGAGAAGGAAGAGTTAAACCACTCCCTTGATTAGGAGTTGGTAACAGACCCTCTTTAATGGACAGATTCTGTGCCCAATTTGAAGAAATCAAAGAAGAAGACATTAAGGAATGTTTCTTCTTAGACTCATTCAGATGTTGAGACATAGAATGTCCAGAAGGAAGAGTAGTCAAAAGACCATCTCCTTTCCTTTGACTAACAAAAGTATCAGTCAAAGCTGTTCCTGGAGTAAAAACTACAGGAGCAGAAGAAACAACTAAAGAGTTGTTCCTTTTTGAAGGGACTTTGTGTGGAAAACTACCCCCAGTTCTAGTAGAACTCGGTGAAGAAGAAGAGATAACTAAGGAGTTATTCTTCTCTGATGAAATACACGCTGAAACAGACTTGGTTAAAGAACCAGAGCTGTTAGCGTGACTTTTGATTTTAGAATTACACGCTGGAACAGATTTGGCTAAGGAGCCAATACTGTCAGCGTGACTTTTGAATGTGGGATTGCACACTGGAATAGATTTGGCTAAGGAGCCAGTACTATCAGCGTGACATTTAGAGTTGAATTTGCACACTGGAACAGATTTGGCTAAAGAGCCAGTACTGTCAGCGTGACTTTTAGAATTGAATTTGCACACTGGAACAGATTTGGCAAAAGAGCCAGTACTGTCAGCGTGACTTTTAGAATTGAATTTGCACGCTGGAACAAATTCGGCTAAGGAGCCAGTACTGTCAACGTGACTTTTAGTTACTGTCATCTTCGAGCGCACAAGAGTGTACGTGCTTGCAGTGGAGTTCTTGCCAGTTTTAGGAGTAAACACTGTGGCAGAGACTTCACCATTGACTGCCAATTGATTCTTAGGGACATAGACAGAGTGTCCCTTTGACTTGGCAGTGATAATGGAGGCTGGAATGGGCTTGCCACCCTTAGCCCGCTGCATTTCTTCATAGGCGAGTTGATCGAATTTGATCGTCATCACCTTCTTCGTCGAGCCGATAGACGAAGTGTCGCATTGAGTTGTTACCATCTCAGAAGAGGAGATGGTTTTCCCCAGCAGAGTCGCCAATTTGTTTTCCATAAAGAAATTCTCTTTATTTGTTGTGTATCTGGGAAAATTACAACTGTAGGAATCCGATCTAGAAGACGATCGCTTTATCCCTTGGACTATGCGAAGAAGAAAAGCTCTCAAAATTTTGATAGTAGATATCAATGTATCTGTACAATGAATAAAAAAAAGAACTCTATTTATAGAGTCAAAACAGTAACTGAAAAGATAACTACCTCACCACTAGTGCATTTGAAAAGTTACGCAGACTCTAAATACACGCAGGGTTAGTGAGTAGTTACTGGACGTGGCCCGTAACTGTTGGACACATGGCATTAGTGCATGAGTCGTGTGCAAGTTACTGGGCACGCGAGAGAGATCGGTGACATGGCTGCCACGTACTCCAGTTGAAATGAAATCCACGCTGTCTTGCTGAAGGCAAAAAATCCACGCAGTTTCGTTGACGCAGACTCGTTGAAGGCGAAATCCACGCAAGCTTTGAAGAAGAATACTTCAGAATTCACGCAGGCTTTGAGAAGAATAACTCAAAAATCTACGCAAACTTGAGGAAGGAGAAGGTTCAGAATCCACGCAAACCGCCAGCTGTCTTGATTTGGTACGCTTCGTCTGACACAAAATCTCTGACATTGATTATATTATCAGCCGCATTAAATGAAGATAAGACCCAAAGTCACGCCAACTTGGTGAAGAGTGAGTCTTGCTAAGGAAGATTTCGAAAATCACGCAAAAGACGGCGATGATCTCTCGAATTCTGTGCATACGTGGCATACGAGGAGACGTTTCTCGACTGTTGTGTTGTCAGTCATTATGATTCTGACGTATGGCTGAGCTGTCTCTGCGTGACTTCTAAAAGGAGATGGCCAGGCAGAACTTAGCGTATCTTTTGTGCTGCTTCTTGGATCACTCTGTGTGACTTGTTCTGATCAACTCAGCGTGACTTTCATTTTTGAGGCCTACACTTCATCCATCCAACCCTACCCAGGCTAAATCCGAATTCAGCTAATCTCCATCAAAATAGCCATATCTCCTTCCATACATAGCATCTTTCTCTACAAATCAGTAGACTTCTTTCTCTCTTTGTCATCAATATTTTCTCTTCACAAACCTTCTATCAAAACTCACTCTAATTTTCTCAAAACAGCCCCTCCATCATAAGTGTCTAGGCTGAATCCAAATTCAGCTTATCCCCTTTTCAGGCCACTCCACCATCTCTACAGCCCCCAAACCACCACCACATCACCCAAATCTCCTTCTCCTATCTCTTCTCAATAATTTTTATTTACAACTTAGCACCTAAATCAACCCACAACTCACCCAAACACCTCATACAAACCGAAGATACCACATTAAATCCACCAACAATAGCACCACTTCAACACCTTGTTGCCACCACTTCTAGCTCTAAAAACCCTTCTGTAGAAGCATAAAAAATCTCAGGTGAAGTCATCCCTTCGCCAAAGCGCAGAAGATGCAGAAGACTCAAGCTCAGTACTAAAAAGACAAAACAGAAGATATGGAGAGAAGTCCCTTCATTGTCATGTCTACCAAAGTCTAGTACAGACACATCAAGACCACACATAAGGGATTAATTCTGTTCTTCTACAAAGGATCTAGTACAGATTCGGCAGAAGCCTAGCAGGATCTACAAGGATGCAATCTTCATCGAATCGTAGCCTTCCTTCTCCTCGATACATACGTTGGAGGATTGACCTCCACCGAAGCATGTTCTGATATTCTAGTGGGCGCAGCCTCTCAGAAGTATATCCGTAACTCAGCACTTTGAAGAAGCCAGAGTCTTCAAGCCAGAAGCGCAGCCACCTGCCTGCGCCAACCTCATGAATAAGATGGTGGTAGGGCCCTCCTTCCCTTCTTTTATTCCAGAAGCCAGTGTCTTCACTCCAGAGGCGCATCTATCTACCTGTGCCAATCTCAGACGCACAAGGGTGTCATACCCTTTCCTTCACAGCCAACGCCTTCACTGTCAGAGGCACAGCTACTTACCTGCGTCCGCATGAGGTGTAGGATGGTGATATCCTCACACCATCTCTATTCCTACGACGCAGTCATCTGCTCCGGATCAGAAGCTTAAGTCACTTCTCTACAAGTGACTTGGGAACTCCCATCGCAACCAATGCAAGTCAACCCGTCGCTCCAAAATTACAGTAACCTTGCCAACCTAAAGCACAAGCCTACTTGTCGCCTACAATATAGTAACTCTGGTAGCCCGAAACACAGCTTCGTAAGTCGCTCTATACACACAGAAGTCTCGTCGTCATTCGAAGCCAAGTCCACTCGTCGCCTGAAAGCACAGAGGTTCCGTCGTCTCCAGAAGTACGGTCTACTCGTCGCCACAGAAGCGCAGCAACACTTAGTCCTCACTAGAGGCGCAGGAAGCACGGGTCTACCCCAATTGGTTTGTTTAAACCGCCTCTTGAAGATTTAGATTAAATCATGACTGATATCATATCAGATTGATTTAAATCTTAGATGAAGATCAATTAGACTCCAAATCTAAGATGAAATCTTAAGATTTACTCGGCTGTATCCGAGCAAGCAAATCGGCAAGGTTACCCCAGAATCCCATCAAAGGCACCAGAGAGCAAAAGCAAGGTTGATTCGTCGTCAGATCATCAACGGAGTAAAAGAGCCGTTGCATTGCTTGATTTTTACCGTCACACTTTTCCAGAAACCTCTTCTCCCTGTACTTAGAATATCCTGTTTAGGACTTCCTTCTTTGTACACAGATACCTTATACATTCAATAAAGCAAAAGGTTCGTTCAACCTTTTGTTATATCGAACAAAATGGCGACTCTACTGGGGAATACCTTCTCCTCCAACGAGAAGGCGGTGACGTAATCTGATGACAACTTGCTGGGAGTTTCTCAAGACATGCTGGTCGTACGCTTCAACCAGTAGGATTTACAAGATCTCCTCTCTGATGAAAAGTCGAAGACTTCAAAGCGGTTCGTACAACCGAAGAAGACACAATTTGTCTGGAGGCCTAAGGCGGCTGCAGCCAGCAGCACGACGACGGGAACTGCATCTCAGGACCCCCTCAACGTCAAAGCCACAGAGAAGATCCCGGCTGCTATAGCCTTATTCCCTTGTTCAGTTCCCATCCCGGAAAAGCATCGTGGTTCCATGGTTGATCTGACGAAGGAACAACGTTGAAGGAAGTGCACACCGGTTCAACCCTTCACAACGGGAGTATTGCCAGCAAGGAGATCTGTCTTCGACAGAATCACTTTCCCTTCAGGTAAACCTTCGACAAACTCTGAATACTACTCACCCGCTGGGGGTAGTAGGAAGAGATCCCAGTTGGCTCGCACTTCGTACAAAAAACGTACGGCACCAGCAGCAAACCAGAGGCATGTGTTGACAGTAACACGCATAGCCGACGAAAAGCTATACATGACTGGCTCTCGTGCTCCGATGTCTCAACTAGTCGAATCTCCCTTCCACTGGGGTACTCCTCTGCGTAAGCGAAGCCAGGGGGTACGTCCCACGGAGAGGGAGTAACGCGAGTGGCGTTCCCGCAGGAGCGACATGAGGCTTCCTCGTCAGACCCGCTCTGACCGTGCTTACATGCAGCTTCCCTGCATATACAATGGGAGTGCTATGACAGAAGAGCCAACCCTCTTCCAAGCGGAAGAAGAATTTGTGGCACAAGACATGCCTAAATCAAGGCACCCTTATACCCAGATTACCATCAACTGCCGTTGTCAGCAGACGGCTGCGCCATCGCCAAGCAGGCGCTCCGTCTTCCAGAGACTCTACTCTACGCCGACTCCACGCCGGAAGCCTAACAGGGGATCGGTGAGACATAGATAAGATGAGCCCCGCATCGCCACATGCTACGCGGCGTACGGTTCCAGAGCTTTCAAAGAGCCTTCCCAGAATCCTCCTATATCGGTTGCTAAACCGAAGAGGAGGTCAGAGAACAACAAAGCTAAGGTACTCGATGCAGGTGTGTTCCAAGGCACTCGTTCCAAATCTGCATTGGGTGCCTTATCAAAAACTGGCGGTAGCCAGCCTCCTACCATGCACAACAACCCTGTGTTCTAATCTGACGAGGCGCAATACGACACGGATGTCTCCATTGGCGCAGCCAGTCACCAGACCGGAGGTAGCAACCATACTGAGTTCGAAGAAGATTATAATCTTACGGTATTTCCTCAGGGCAGCGAGACTCAGGCGTCTGAGCTAGAAAGTGAAGGATCCATGGCTCCTTCGAGTCATCCTCACACTCGGTCTGTCTTCATGGCCGACGATAATGAGGAAGACAACAATGAAGCTCTCAGGCATATCGAAGTCCTCGAGACGAAGTCGGATACACTGACGGACACCATGAAGACCCTGTCTTTTATCATAATTGACCTCAAGAGTAGCATGGTCCCCGCTGCCTCTATACCTGCGCGTGATCTGCCAACCAATGTCGAATCCAGCAGGTTGCCTACTGCCAATCAGGCAGGACCATCCTCGTCTACTCCATCGGCTACAGGCTCTGCAATGTCGGCCGAGATACAGCTGGCCATCAAGGAGCTATATGCTCATCTTGATGCCAAGGAGAGCAAGCAACGCTCCGGAAGATGGGGATCCGACAGCCGTACCCTGCCGAGTGAGACAACGTCGTCTATCCTCCCCAATACAATCTGCAGACGCTTACACCTTATGAAGGGAAGGGGTCTCCCCGACAATACTTGAGGTACTTTGTCTCTGTAACGGGGTACCTGCTAAAGGAAGACGCCCTCCTGTCCAACATATTCATAGGAGCCCTGTAGGGGGTAGCTTATGAGTGGTTCTGCAGTCTCCCGGACGATTGCATCTCGTCCTTTGAAGACCTGAAGACTCAGTTCGTGGACTAATTCTACGAATGAGGAATGGATATGACCATGTCGACCCTCATAGAAGTTGTTCAGAGGGAGAAAGAGCCTGTCCACGCATACATCGAGCCCTTCCGCCAGGCAGCCCTCAGATTACCATCCGGCATGCCCGAGCCCATGCTTATGGACTCCTGCCGCAAGAACATGTTGTCCGCTATAAAATTGTGGTGCAGTGCTCCCTGCACGGAGTGGACGCCTTTCATTCTTGAAGCGGATGCCGCACAAAGGAAAGCCCAGGACGTGCAACTCCTGGGGCTACACTTTTCTGCGCCCGAAGACAAGGGGAGACGCTCGTACAACAACAACCCTAAAGACGAAAAAGGCAAGCAAACCATGACCGTCAACATCTCCAACGGTTCAGCAGCTGCAAACCCCAAGTCTGCGGAAGCGCGGAGGCCGAGGGAGACTTACTCCTTCAATGACGAGGATACGCTGGAGCTCTTCGAGATGCTTACGAAGAGTGGCAAATTGTCCATCCCGCCACCCAGGCGTCCCGATGAAGTGGAAAAGGTGGACCATCCCAAGTACTGTCATTATCACCAGTACGTCCATCACTCAACACAGGACTGCTATGTGTTGAAGGGGCAAATTCAGTGCCTTATTAACGCCAACGTTATATCGCGGGATTACAAAGAGAAGACCGTAACATCCAACATGGTTACTCTCCAGCTCGGGAGTTTTCCAGCCACAGAGGTACAAGATGACGTCATCCCTATTCCAAAGGCAACGATGGAGGTAGTCAACCTTCCGCCAGCTCGGGACAACACTCAAGGGTTCATCCCGTTCTCTACGCCTCGAGGCGAAGTTATGTGGATACATTCTGACTTGGTTCCCGACATGATGACATCTACGACCCTTTCTGCCAAAGGGAATAAAAGCAAGGCATGCCGCATGGTCTCGACATCGACCGACGATGCTTTGGTAACCACCCGTTTAGCACAGAGGCAAGAGAAGAGCCAGGCTCCAGACCAGGAGGAGTCTCCACCAAATACTTCCCATGTCCCTGATATATCAGGAGCAGGTCCACCTCAGATCCCTGAGGTACCATAGGCGGGTCCATCCCGAGCCCCAACCGTGGACAAGCAGAAACAGAAGGAGGTCACTTCGACAAACCCCTCAGAAAGGGTCCAGCAATCGGGCCTATCAAGCCCTACAACTTCGATATTCTAGCACAGCTGGCTAATACTCCGGCTAGGTTGTCACTTTTTGAGCTCCTCCGCCTATCTAAAGAGACCCGAGATGTGCTCATTGAAGCTTTACAGAATGCCGAGGCCTTCCTCAACCAGGTTCAGCCACCGAAAGTGGATCCCGCAGCTTGTCCACATTATCACAGCGTGGTCGAAGTGATTCCCAGTATCACTTTTACCCAGCAAAACATGTTGCTAAAGAATAACCGACACAACCGACCCCCTGTACTATACGAGGTATGTCGGTGCCATTAAGGCCGATCGCATCTACATCGACCTAGGTTTCTCTTTGAGAATTATCCCAAGAAGCCTGCTTCAAACTTTAGGGGTTCCAATGCACCGGTTAACAGCCTTGAACACAACAATCAGTGGCTTCAACGCAGGAAAGAGCGAGCCCTTGGGCAAAATTCGCCTGAAATATCAGATCGACGACCTTCATACTGAAGTGACTTGCTATATCATTGATGCAGACATAAATTAAAACATGCTGCTTGGGCGACCATGGATCCATGAGTACATGATTGTCCCTTCCACCCTACATCAGTGTATGAAATATGTGGCCAGCGATGGGACTATCAAAACAGACTTTGCTGATATCGACCCATTCCAGGGACTTGAAGCCTACTGTACGGATGCCGATCTATACAAGTCAGTCCCCTGGGATGACGACAACAATGATACTGACGACGAGGCATATGCAGCTTCTGAAAGCGCAACTGTGGCCGAAGAACCTTTAAAGGTTCGACTGAAAGGGAGGCCCCCCAAGGTGTCAGCGCCTTTTGTTGTTAAGCTTCGGGGCAAAGCTCCACCTTCGCCTCCAGTGATGATAGAAGATGGTCAGGAGCCTATACGAATGAAGTTACCCTGGAGTTCCTCAAGGCTGACCATGAAGGCACAGGAACATCCGATCACCATTTCCTTGATGGTCAAGCTGCAAGGAAGGCGTCCTCCTTCTCCTTCGGCAGCAGCTCTAGCCCTCACTGACGAAGAGATAGAAGATTACGTTTGCGCCGATACAGAGTCCCACTCTTTCAATGACGTAATCCATCGGGACAAGATATCCCACTCCATCAATAGAAAATTGTCATCGAACTACTCTGGCGCATGTTGGAACACGAAGTATTTTCTGGACCATTCTCTGTGTAAACTACAGACGCAAGTAACAACTGCCAACCATGTAAGCCGGGTTGTCACTGCCCGAGGCACCTACTTCCTAGGAAAAAAGAAGAAGAACCCATCATATTCGATCGATTGGAGCATCCGCAGCGAATAACTCCTGAAGACCCAGATCTCGACAGCGACAAATGCAATTCTACCGCTACAGGGCGCAGGCCAAAAACCTTATCCAGAAGATGGGATATGACCTAAATAGCAACACGGGGCTCAATTATGGCAAAGGCCGACGTCTTTCCATATGGATTCACACCCCAAAGGGAAAAGCTGAAATCTACTACCAGCGTACTCGTCGAGGGATGGGGTATGTTACACCTACGACCACCTCAGAAGATTCAGAAGAAGAAGTCATGAGGCACTCACACTCTTCTGACTGCTCAACTTGGGACTCCGATACCAACATGGGTCAAGTCCTTAAGAAGATGTTGTCTGCTAACACGATCACCAATCAGTTAACCGTCGAAGACAATCAGCGCAGGCGATTATAAGAGCTAGAAGCGTTGGATGAAAAATGCTTGCTCACACAGAAAATGATTGAGCTTTACCAAGCTCGCATATCTGGGCCCTAAGGTCCGCGAATGATCCTACAAGGTGGGTGACCTCGTCTTGGCTGTACGGAGACCGATGGTGATGCCCCACAAGATGGCTGAAAAGTTCGAGCCCAAGTGAAAAGGACCGTTCATCATAGAAATGGTGTACTCCAACGGTGCTTATCGGCTAGCTAAGCCTAATGGGGACTTGCTAATGTTGTCCATCAACGACAAGTTCCTAAAGAAGTTTTATGTCTGAAGACAGAACTAGCATAGGCACCCACATCCCCTGAAAAGATTGCCCATGAGTTCTGGTAAGGGGATCTCTCGCTCTCCCTCCTATATATTCTCTTAAGTAGATGAAGCACTTCACGTCCATATTACCTTTGAATTACTCCTATATGCCTGGAAGATGTGGCTACCATGTCCACATTACGTCTGAGTAGTCGTTCTTCTCACATCAGTTCTATGATTATCCCGGTGGTTTAGAAAACAGTTCACGTCCATATTACCTCAGGATTGTTGTTCTATACTCCGGCCAAGATCAAGCCTACCATGTCCATATTACCTCTGGTCAGACAAATCCATTATGAAGATTCCATCTTTATTCCGGAGGCAAAAGCAAAGGGAACAAGAAGGCTTCTACATATAAATATATGTGGATACAAAGACCTATTACAGACTCTTCTTAGTTACATATACAGAAGCAAAAAAGCTACAATTACGGTACAAGCTCTCAATAGCGCGGGCGAGGCAGTGACAGAGCTAATCACTTCTTGGACAAAAGGAAGCCACCGCCAGAAGTTGCTACTAGCCTAAGCCGGGGATGAAGATCAGCACAGGACTACCCTATCTCCCTAGCTGGCCGGCTAGAGCAACCACAACAGTAGGCCTTGCTATTCCTCGGTCAGAATGGCAAGCAATCCTAACCCAGAAAGTAGAGGTCCGAGTTGCCATTGACGCCCACGACATCCAAAACATGTGACGTTTCGAGATCCAGTGGTAGTTCTACTACAGCTTCTTTGGATAAAAAGATTTGCCCCCGACGGCCGTCTCAAGCAAACTCCAGGGTCGTCAGGAGCTGAACATCGGGCAAGCAAGGCCATTGTTGAAGCAGCTGAGTCTTCTTTTGAAGGAGGACAGTCCTTTATGTAGGCTGTTCGCGTGGTCCAAGCACGAGCTAGACATCAATCAGAAGTAAGCTTACAAGTTAAGCTAAAGCTCCACTCCATGACAGATGGCAGTACTGCGAGTGACGAAGGAACGTGACTCTGAACCTCCTCTGCTAAAAAGATTCGTGATCCCTACAAAGACGCAAGAGGCTCCAATATCAAGAAGCCATCAGGAGCCTATGCTATGAAATGATAACTCAGGACCATTAATGCTAAGAGCTACGCGTGACACCAACCATTACGCAGCTCGTACAGTCCTGACGCGTGTTCATGCTTCTATTCAAAGTATTCCGAGCTTGACTCAAGTTTGGGACACTTTGAAGGGGGTCTTGTAAAAGCATGAAAAATCTCAGTTGTAGACATCCCTTAGCCAAAGCGCAGAAGATGCAGAAGACTCAGGATCAGTGCTAAAAAGATAAAATAGAAGATATGGAGAGAAGTCCCTTCATTGTCATGTCAACCAAAGTCTAGTACAGACACATCAAGACCACACATAAGAGATTAATTCTGTTCTTCTACAAAGGATCTAGTACAGATTCGACAGAAGCCTAGAAGGATCTACAAGGGATGCAATCTTCACCAAAGCGTAGCCTTCCTTCTTCTCGATACACACATTGGAGGATTGACTCCACCGAAGCATGTTTTGATATTCTAGTGGGCGCAGCCTCTCAGTAGTATATCAGTAACTCAGCACTTTGAAGAAGCCAGAGTCTTCAAGCCTGAGGCGCAGCCACCTGCCTGCGCCAACCTCAGGAACAAGATGGTGGTAGGGCCTTCCTCTCCTTCTTTTATTCCAGAAGTCGGTATCTTCACTCCAGAGGCACAACTATCTACTGCGCCAATCTCAGACGCGTAAGGGTGTCATACCCTTCCCTTCGCAGCTAATGCCTTCACTGTTAGAGGCGCAGCTACTTACCTGCGTCCGCATGAGGCGCAGGATGGTGATATGCTCACACTATCTCCATTCCTACGGTATGATCATCTGCTTCGGATCAGAAGCTTAAGTCACTTCTCTACAAGAGACTTGGAAACTCCCGTCGTAACCAATACAAGTCAACCTGTCGCTCTAAAAGCACAGTAGCCTCGCCAACCTGAACCACAAGCCTACTTGTCGCCTACAGCACAGTGACTCTGGTAGCCCAAAACATAGCTTCGTAAGTTGCTCTATACGCACAGAAGTCTCATCGTCATTTGAAGCCAAGTCCACTCATCGCCTGTAAGCATAGAGGTTCCGTCGTCTCCAGAAGCACGGTCTACTCGTCGCCACAAAAGTGCAGCAGTACTTTATCCTCACCAGAGGCGGAGGAAGCATGGGTCCACCCTAATTTGGTTTGTTTAAACCGCCTCTGGCAGAGAAGATTGGGATTAATTCATGATTGATATCATATCAGATTGATTTAAATCTTAGACGAGGATCAATTAGACTCCAAATCTAAGATGAAATCCCAAGATTTACTCGGCTATATCCGAGCAAGGAAATCGGCACGCCCCACGTGTCACCTCCTTAAGTTATGTTTATAACCACCAGAGATTTCGTTTGAGGGGAATCTCGATGTCCGCCACGTGTCAGCGCCGTAGAAGCCAGCACCGTGCAATGATGGCATATTCTTTCATATATCAGGAACCCTAATACACATCGCATATGTGCTCGGTTCTCTATAAATAGAAGGAGTTCTTCTTCCACCAAAGCATCAAAATCGACAGAGGGAACATCGACAATCGACAATCTTCAAAGGAGCAGCGATCTCCATCCACGAAGGGTCGACCACCCTCATCCACCTATCAAACAAAGAACCAACCAACCAACCATCTTCAAGGGATCTTCTCAAGCAGACAGTCTCTTGATCGATGACCCCAGAGTCCCAACAAAGACGCCAGAGAGCCATAGCAAGGTTGATTCGTCGTCGGATCATCAACAGAGTAAAGGAGCCGTTGCAGTGTTCGATCTCCACCGTCACACTTTCCCAGAAACCTCTTTTTCCTGTACTTAGAATATCCTGTTTAGGACTTCCTTCTTTGTACACCGATACCTTATACGTTCAATAAAGTAAAAAAGTTCGTTCAACATTTTTTTACGTCGAACACCTTCAACGATCACCCTCCTCATTCTCTATTTCTTTCCTAAATTTTCAGAGCCCCACAATACTTGGATCAAAGTTTTGGAGCCCCAAACAACATCTACGAGCCGAAGTTTCCAAATCTGGACAGATTTGTGCAAGGAGCGCACACTGTCCATTTCACACACATTCCCCTTTGATAAACGCTCAAACTCCTCCTCCTCGAACCTATCTTCATGTTATTCAACTTATTCTTCAGAAACTTCAACTTTTGCTTCATGAATATCATCATTTGTTACGTGAAATTCTAGCACTTCTTCATTGACAACTAGAAATGTTCTTATATAATTATTTGTTGTTTATCACCTTATCATGAATACAAATTTTGTAAACACTTGTCCATCATGATATTAACTCCATCTATCACTAAAATTCAGAATATAAATGTTACAATTAAGGAGTTACATGCATAGTTACACTTGAAAGAGACTTCGTGAAAGTTATATACTTAGTTGTGCACATGTCTAAGTTTATTCCTAGATAGTTATTTTGTATGTATAAATCCCACGTTATAATATAACAAATGCCATGCTTGATAGTTTTGATTATGTGTTGATACATAGTTAATAAGCATGTATATAGAATGATTTGTATAAAGTTGTGGTTGTGTTAACCCTAGAAGTAGTTATTGTTATATGCACTAGTTGTAGTTGATAATAGGAAAACTTAAACATGTGAAGGATAGAATTATATATAATGTTGCATGTGTAATATGGATTGAAGATAGTACTAGTTGTAATGTCCCATCCCGCTCAGCTCAATCGGAGGAATCGAAACGCCGACGACGTTCGGACTTAGCCTTGTGACGGCCTGCTCGAAGTCCTGTTCGGCCGAGGCAACTCCTTGCTCATGTGGGTGGCTTCGGTGAACTTGCCTCAATTTGGCCTTTACTGTAATAAAAAGAAAGTTTTCAAATGCACAAGTAGGCTTGATAATAAAAGAGGCAAATCCATATAGCTAAGGGAATAATCCCAAGTCGGGTCGGATTAAGTTAGAATATGGAAAGGTCCCACAGTCGGCTTAGAAGTATAGCACGTCGTGATTTCAAAATGGCACTCAGTCCTTCGTCCCATGGCTTGGAAGAAGGAAAGTTGGTCTAAGTTGCCACAAAGCTATGAATATGGCCTAAGTTATAGGCGTCGCTGGTACAAATGCTTGATTAAGCATGCACGGTCCTATCGTCTAAGGCTTGACATGGCCTTTGCTCGCCCCACGGGTTGAGCTGCATTGCACAGCTTGTGGCATAAGTCTAGGCACCCAAATAAATTGGTTGTTCAAGTCGAACGCGTGCACGGCATGTTCCCTCGAGGCAAAGCTTGACGCAGCCTTTGCTCGTTAAGTTATTGCACAATTAAGTTAGGCAAGTTATGCCGGTCGATCGAAGTCATTCCAAGCACTGTCCAGCTCTTCCTGCGATTATCAAAGTTACTTAGTCCCACGATCTCAAGGCTTGTCATATAAAGTATGACTTGGGCGATAGTGTTGCACAAAACGTAAGTCAGTTTAAGGCATGAGCCATGGTTGGTTCAGTGGAAAGTTAACCACGGTCTATTGGCACATAAAGAACACATTTTGTGCAAGTTATGCTTGAAGTGTATGAATTAGCCATTCATGAGTTATGTTAATAAGAGTATGGAAATACTAAAAATATATCGAGATTGTAGGTCAGTCGTCGAGAGTCGGAATTATAGGTCAGTCGCCGAGGCAACCTTGGTTTGGGGTCCGCAAAAGAAGTATGATAAGTAAAAAAAAGTAAAGCTAAGGAAGCTAAGTTGTGACGTTTAGGCAATACATTTACATTGAGTCTAGGATTTCTCGTAGGTGCATGGTCATGGACAACTTGTCGACAAGGTTTTGTGCCCTCGATTCGGAAGCCTGGGGCTACAGGACCGTATCGGCCTTGTTTGCAAAAACAAAAGTTTGATTACAAACTAAGAAAGGAGTACAAGAGTACCGTTGATTTCTGGGGAAGTACAACTGTAGGAATCTGATCAGAAGACAATCACTTTATCCTTTGGACGATGTGATATCGAAGACGCGAGCCTCTGGAAGATGCAACAACACTTTGTCAGTAGATTATGATCATTAGTGATCCTTTCGAACTGATTTAAAACTCTATTTATAGAGTTATGAAATAACTATTTTCTGAGTTATGCGCACTTCAGGTTGCGTGCCTTCTATCCAGTTGCGCCTTGTACGTTGTCGTGGGCAGTATAGTGGACACGTTCTTCGAGATTAGTGGCATGTGTGCCACATCATCCAACTTCTGAATAAAAGTTGATCAGGTGGCACTAACCAGCCAGGTAGCGCGCGGGCGTAACTCAACAACTGGCGCCTTTGACTAAGTCTTTTGTACTATTTTGATTAATTCGCGTGCCACTTGACAACTTCCGTGGGCCAGCTGTCAGCATTAGTTATATGCTGACAAAATCTTCTCGAGCGTCGCGTTGCAGGGATTCGAATGGATTTTCTTTGACTGACGAGCTGTCAGAGCGGTCAGTAATGATGACAGCCGTTACAGATTCTCGAGGATGCTTGCCACGTAGAGCTCACATACCCTGGCTTAGGTGTAACCTGATACTGGCGCAACCTAATGATCTGGTGAAACCTAATGATTTGGCGCCACTTTATGATAACACACTTTAATGAGTAGTGCCCCTTGATTTTTAACTTCTACAAGGCCCCCTTCAAAGTTTGAAAGATTTCAAAATTTTGAAATACTTTGAATTAGAGGAACTTAATATGAGTTGCGCCAGTCAACTGTTCAAACAAATTCTGAATTTTAAGCGCTAATTGCGCAACAGTTTCGAAAAGACTTTTTAGGCTATAAATAGCAGTCCAAAGAGAACTTTTAACTTTTTATCGAAAGTTAATTCTCTTAAACTCTTTCATCTTCTTCTTCAAAACTCTCGAAGCTCCTTCGACGATCATCAATGGCCCCAAAGAAGTCTGCCGCTGTCAAGGAAAAGGCCATTGCTGGGCCTTCATCTCATGCACCGCCGAAGAGAGCGCCTCATTACGTGCCATCGTCATCACGAACTGAAAGAGCCAACCTGACACTCGAAGGTGATTGGACGTCAACTGGATTCACTGATTCTTTTTAGGGTTTTGGTCAATTCGCACGTCTCACGACGTGCGCTACCTCTTTTTAGAGTGTAGGCATACTTAACAACTTGCACCTTTTCTTTTTAGAGTTTGGTTGCTATTCATATACTGTTTGTCTTTACGAACTGTGTTGCGCGAGTTTCAAATTTTTGCTTTCTGATTTTGTGCGAATGCGCATATCAAAAGTAGTGCAACTTGAAATCACGCACAATACAGATGTCGCGCAATGTAGATACGGCGCAACCAGATGTTGCGCAACACAGAAGTTGCGCAACACAGGTGTTGCGTAACATCGATATTGTGCAATATATGATTTTGTGTGTTCTACTCCATAGAATAAAACTCTTTTTGAGACTAACTTTTGTTTGTTCTTCTTCTTTTTGTTGTTGATCTTAGAGAAAACCCTGATGCTGAGAAATATGCTTCAACTTTCAATGTATCGGAATATAAAGAAGACTTATCTCATGTCTCATATCCACAATATGATGCACCTGAATCCAGAAGGGCCATCCTCATTGCTCAAGAAAGTAACACCTTGTTATGTCTGATGAATGTTGAACCTTTAGAAAGTGTAGATAATGTAGTTCATAAGAAACCGACTTTCTTATTTGGAGATGCAGTGAAGAAAACATCTCAACCAAAGACCAAGAAAGAAGAAAGGATTTATCAATGTAAGGAGAAAATTATATATCTCACTGAGATGTCAAGACATTTGTCCTTGTCTCGATATGAATTCTCCAGTCACACTCGACAGATGGCATGGGACATGACTCCGATTCAGCAAGCTAGATTCAGAAAAATATGTTATAAGTTAGGTTCGCAAAGCAAGGACCTATTTTACAGTACTTCAGACAGGTACAGTTCTCATCTAAGGGGTTTGAAGCCGAGTTGTATACCTCCAGAAGATTCATCGATGCTTCTTCCCGTAAGGGTGCCTATCTTTGCAAATACATTTGCTGAAGCTGAAGGAAGATACCCAGATCAGGCCATGCGTTTGACAGGCCTAGTGAACCCAGACATGAAATGTTAGAGCAGCTTAGTGATTTGGATTCTAGATCAGTTCAAGGACAAACGTCTTGAACTAGAACTTTATGAGGCCATCTAGGCTACTGTTCGCGGCTTTCGCCCAAATGCTCACATGTTCTTGGCTCTTATTGAAATATACAACGACATAATTGGTAGCTTCATGACCCCTCACGGGGAAATTGGTTTTGCACTTCATGAGATGAAATATCTCTCACATCTTCCAATGGGTAACAACCCATATGAAGAATATGTGCCCACTAATGAGGAAATGGATATCCTTTCTGTAGAAAACTCTCAGATGGTGGCTGTGTTTGAGGAGATTTTATGCCACTATAAGATATGCTCCCTTTATTACAAAAGCACTTCCGCAGGGACTTGTTATACAACCAAGTGGTTGCCGTATTTGTTTTTAGGCCATATCTTTGAAGACAAGATAATTGAGAGTCAGGCTTACGATTCTTGTTTCTTCCAACCGCTCAGTCATAGCGACATAGAAAAACTGATGGAAAAGTCCAAGCATACCGATAGCATCTTGGATGTGGACTGGTACCCCTCTAAGATTGGTGCTACTATTGACAGTTATCTCGGGCAGGGTTACAGACCCATGTCAAAAGAAGCCAAATTGGAGAGTTTTCTTTCTTTATGGCTGTGACGGTAGTTCCTGGGGCCAGTGTAGTCGATAGATTTCACCGAGGCATATTATTTGCTGTTGTGCGTCTAATATTTGGCCACAAGATGGACATTCTTTCAGCGATGACTTGTCGCCTGAACGTAGGACTGCGTTCTTTTGTGGATACTATGCTGCATGATAAGGTTGCTCAGCTAGATTTTCCCCGCACCAAAATACCATATACTTATTTGTTCGGGTGGTTGTTGCTACACCATCCCAGCTTGATGGACCCTGATATGGGCGAAGTTAGGGGTAACTTTATCAGGCGTTATTCTAACGCTCGTTGGAATATAAACGCACTTTTAGAATATAGAAGAGCTTTGAACCGAGGATCTGGATGGAGATTTTAATGTGTTCCTCCTTCCCCAGGATATGAGAATCTTCCTCCACAACTCATGGATTTAGAAGCAGTACCTCTCCGTCTGTCTCCGACTATTTTTGTATGGTTGAAGACAATCCGTCCGTCTTACCTAGTATATCGATTTGAGGAAGAGTGTTTTCTAGAATCATATTTGCCAAGTCGATTCGCTCGACAATTTGGCTATGACCAGCTGCATGTGGGGAATGCCACTACTTGTCTTCAAGCCAAAGGTTTCTTGATTGATGGTGCTAGGGCTTGGAGGTATTATAATGCTAGAGGCACTAAGGCTATATTCTCCATGCCCCATAATCTTGCTCAGGGTCCGCGTATGTTATACACATACGCGAATTTCTATACTTCGGCAAACGCTTTTGCCGAAAACTTTTATCTGGCCCACAGCTTTGCCAGTGATAAGCGATCAAAGGTGGGAGTTCATACTGCTCAATTGTTCAGGGATGCAGAAGATCGAGACCCTGCCGATAAACCTCTGGAGGCTTCTCTTGTAGGCTTCCTAGATGAAGTAAAAGTACAAAAGGAAAAGTCTCCAGCCAAGGGGCTTAAGAAAAGGAAGACTGGAGATTCATCTGCTCCTTCGCATCATGATGATCTTCCTTCTTCTCCTAAGGCTCCGGAGAAGAAAAAGGCGAAGACCACTTTGGTCATTAGTGAACAACCATCTACTAGGACGACTCGGTTCCAGTCGAAGTAGATACATAGTGGGATCTCTCTTAGGGAAGGGGAAATAACTCCTTCGGTTCTAAAACAAAGTGGAATCGCCCGAGAAGGAGTACACAGAATACCAGAAGAGGGCGAAGAAGAACCTGAAGCACCTCTGCTACGGAAGGCCAGAAGAAAATTGCTGGTGACTCGAGCAGAACGTCAAACAATTGACGCTTCCTCCTTCCAAAGGAATTTGATACATCATTCTCCTCACAGAAGGATCTACCATCTCAAAAAGGTAATTTATATACTTTTAAACATAGTTTTAAAATATGAGTGATATGTATTGATATTTTTTTCATATACAGAGACTACAGCAATTGATATTCCAGTCTCAATTACTACCGAAGAAATTCTAGGATATCGAGTTGTACGGACAACTGTTTTCGTAACTGCCCTAGCTGCTGTCACGACCCGCACCCGTTTTTCGGACGCGAGCTCGTGATCAAGCCAGCTACGTATCGAGTAGACTCCAGCCCATCTCGAATACGTAAATGCTGTCTGGACTATGGTATAACGTACCTAATCATGGTAAGGTAGATCTATATCTCAATCCACAATAAGAATATGAAACATGAATGAACAAGTATGGTTCATGGTCTGCAGTCCACTAGCATATTGTCCGATTAGACTCTACAAAAGAACAAGAGTCTATAAACTAAACTAACAAGTAGAGTATATCATGATAAGGAACATAAGGCATGAGAGGGTAATAAAATGAATATCACTAAGAATACCTGAAATCATACAGACGTGATCAACTACCATATGCTCAGCTAACTAACTCCGTGCAACCAGCTACCTGAAGAGATCATCAGGTCCTCAGAGGACTAGCAAGATACATAAAACATGTCTATCTAACAGTTTATCATGTATAAAGAAATAACCAGAAACGAGACAGAAACTGATAATTACTATAAACACGGACACGAGAGCAAGTACTCATAAATGATCTGCTAGCAAGGAAACATGAACTATCTACGTGTGTTGAAATATCAGTTTCAACATGTGAACGGCTAAGGGATAAATTCGGCACCCTGCACGTGTCGTGTGCAGTTGCTATCAGTCAAGAATAGATGTTTTGGGGATATTTCTGAGTAGTCCACATGTCTACTAAGATATTTTTCCGTCCAGCTAGTACTCATGGAATCAGGTCACAAGCAGGGTAAATCACATGAACGACAGTCAAAAAGTATACACAAAATCGATGATACTAATCTTCGTGTGGCAAGCGTGTCAACAAGCAGAAGAGGCATGTCTACCAAATCAACTCTAGAAAACTAAATGATAATATATAACTAAAGGAGAATAATATAAGCATGAAATAAACTGTAGAGGGAGGCAAGGTATACTTGCCTGGTGGTAGCAGGAAGAACCAATAATATACCCTCAACTGGTAAACCATAAAGTCCAAATCTCACTACTGTCTCCGAAAGTTGAAATAGACATTACCAACGTTCTCAGAATAGTCAAATTAGCTTGGATTGCCTGTCCTTAAGTCCAATTCTGGACACAGGAGCAAAATGGTCATTTCAGGTGGCCTCTAAAGTCGTCAAACTACTTGTCTACGGATTTGTTTTGATGATACGAACCCAACGATATGTCCAGTTTTTGGATTCTGGTGGGCCATGCACGAAATTGCCCGTTAAGCCCCGTGGGGCCCAAAAAACGACGATCTGATCGACTGCCTCAGAATCGGACCAAACTTGGCATACAGGACCAGAAAAATGATAAGGTTCTGTTGGCGCAAGTTTCGCCTCGATCTGACGAACGTGCACAAAGTAATTGAAGAATTTGCATGTAGGTCGATACGGTAAATTTTGACAGATACGAATCAAATTTGTTGAGCACACGCAACTAATTTAAATTCCGTCAAAGTTCACACGACGACAAAGTCGCTACGCACCTTTCGGTGCTTTCGTTCGCGACCACGTTACCCGGATTGGCGGGACACACGTCGTATCAGAGGTTTTCCTAAATTTCTTAATGTTTTGAAAAATATTTTTTTTCTGTCAATTTGTGAAAACGATTTCTCGCTGCTCGGTCGATGAAATCGTCTTCCGTAAACTGGATTTCAATTTCCTATAGATTGTCTAGGACTGTTGTTAATTAGTTTTCAAAATATCCTACTATTCCGTTCAGAAAGTTTCCGTCAAGTTGGGTGTTTAGTCCGTTCAATTACTCTGTTTCTAATAGATTTTTCGTCGACTTCGAGTCAACTTTCTGGACAACCCCGGGCGTCAAAATTCAAACTAAATAAAGGTAATTGGAGTCGTATATATTGTGAACATACCTGAAAAGAGGGATCGCAAAACGAGTAACCGTGCATCGAGCAATCCTTGGTGCCAAGTAGGGTCGAGTAGTCTCTACTGCTGCTCACGGTCTGGCGCGCTACACGCGTGCAGCGTACGTCTGCCGACGATGGGCGGCCGGCAGCAGCCCAAGGTGGCTGCGCACTAAGACAGGGAGAACGTAGGACAGTGGAGTCGACGCAGCGTAGGTTTGAGGTTAGGGTTTTGGTTTTGTTACATCTTCTCTCGATCTCTCTATATGCTACTTGTGTTCGGCTGTGATGTAAGGGGCCAGGTTGGGGAGAGTGTGTGTTGCTGGGCTCGGTATAGGGAGGTTTGCGCTGGGCTTTGGTTTGGGCTGGCTTGGTTGGGCTGGGATTTCCTTTACTTATTTCTTTTGTTTTGTTTTCCTTTTTATTTCTTTTTGGTATTTATATATATAGATACACGTATATTTATAAGGAATATATATTTGTATTTATATATATAGATACACATGTGTTTATGTGTATAGATAAATATGCATACATCATTCCTAAAACGAATCTACATTTATTCTCACTCTAATATATATACTATACATTTATATATATGGTTACTCCATAAAATCTAGGAGAAATCTTAAAATACTTTTTCAAGTACTTGGTATTTATATAAGATGTGTACATACATATTTATTTCATAAAACACGAAATAGCCTATAATAAGCAATTCCAACAATAAATAATAATAATAATAATAATAATAATAATAATAATAATAATAATAATAATAATAATAATAATAATAATAATAATAATAATAATAAAATTTAATAAACCAATAATGGTGTATATACCATTGTGTACATTCTAATAATCCCAAAAATGTACAAGAACCTATTTTATACAAATATCATTGAATATCAACTAATAATGATATTTATAATATTTAATTAACGAATACTTAGAAAATATTCATTAGATCATTAAAATGGAATACAACACAATTATACCAAAATACATCAACACGAATGTCATTAGACATACCGCATGACTACATGGGCTTGGGCTTATTTTGGGTCCAATCTGGACTACTTTGGTACAACCGGGTTCCCTAAAACTCAATAATATAATTGATAAATAAATAAATCTTCGGTAAGGGTTAAGTCGCAACTTGGCCTAATTTTCCTAGTTAGAACACACCTATGGCTCAGCCTTCCCTATCATAGCTAATATGCTAGTCAAGACACGCCATTGCATTATCCGTGCCACGATTTCTAGTCACCTTGTACTCCATAACTCAACTATGACTTAAAATGTTCTACCGTAAAAATTAAATAATCAATTATTTATAACATTCTAAAAATCACCATTTAAATCAAATTAATAATAAAAAATATTTCAAAAATTTTCGAAAAGAGGAGTTACAGCTGCAGCAGGAGTAACACTATCATCCCCGACTCCAAATATCCCAGAGGTTACATACCCCGAAGAGGATTTGCCTCCTATAGAATCTCAAACTGGAGCTACCGATCTTCCAGCCACTCAAACTACTCGTTCTCAAGAAGATCGAGAGATTATAGATGCCCTTCTAGATTGTGACTATGGCGATGTGTCAATCGAAGATAATTTCGCAAGTGCTGCTGAAGCAGAACCAGTTCCAGTAGATGTCCCACTGGTATCGACGAAAAAATGCCATATAACTATTGAGGGTGAAAAAAATCCCGTTGTTGAGGAGAGGCATCCAAGCCCAAAAACTGATGAGCCTGAAAATAACGAAGATCAAACTACGGCTCTTGAAGATGCTGGGAATGATAAAAATCCCAACACTGTTGTTGCAGAGACTCAGACCCCTACTGATCAGATTTTTGAAGTCAGAGATGCATAGGAGATTGCCCCAGTTAACCAGGCAGCATCAGGGGCCGGAAGCAGCCGTCTCTTATCAGGCGGTTCCGAAGCTGGAGGTAGTCAGGCAGCTGTGTCTGAGACTACCATGGCCAGGCTCCGTTCTAATCTGGACATGCCCTGTGAAACCCCATATGTATTGCCAGGATCAGGTAAAATTTTGACTTTTATTTACCTTAATTTCTGTAATTTATATGTAATGACTGTGTATCTTGATTACAGTGGGTCCTGTGGGGACACTTGCAAAAGCTGCGTCGACCACATTCAGTTTTAGCTCGACCATGGCTAACCTAGATATGGGGACCCAAACTGGAGAGGGAAGTTCTTGTATGATGTCAGTACTCGGGTCTCTTGGTGTACAATATGTAGTTCCTCCAGTTACTGCAGAAATAAGAATTCCAACAGAAGTGGCTACCCCGGGGATCTCAACGATGAACATGGTTGTTGTCGAAGCTTATACTAATGCTTTTTTTTTTTACTTCTCTGAAGCCTCTAATCCAAATGGTCATGGAAAAGGACCATCCTTATGAGTCAGTAAGGGGCCCTTCCTCATTTATCATTGGAGCCATCTGCAAGATTGGTGATCTGGATAGTATTAACTTTTAGATCATATTTTGAATGAGCTTGAAGAATCAATCAAATCTAATAAAGATCTAACAAGAGAAAACATACAGAAACTCATAGATGCTGAATTCGAGGTGATGGCTCGCGAGGCTGCAATACGAAAAGTAGAGTTCGAAGCTTCTGTGGTAGCTTTCTCGCAGCGCTCTGCAGAGTTGGAATCTCGCATTATCGAGACAACTTCTTCTATTGAGTGCTATAAGACTGAAGCTGCAGAGAAAGAAAAAGAAGTTGCTGAATATCAAGTTCATCTACGGGAACTAGAAATTGAAATGGCTCGGCTCGAAGAAGCAGTTAAAGCAGCTCGACGACGCGAAGAAGAAGTATTGGAGATGCATCAAATTGCTGCAAGTCAATTAGATGAGTTGAGGAGGCAACATGATGCACTTATTCAAATCGAAGGTGCAGAGATGGAACACCGAGCAGAGTCGCTGTAACCTTTTGATCCAGAGTCCGGAAGAGCTCTTGCTAGACAAAGGATACTCGATTCCAGAGTAGAAAGGGCTGAGAATTTGAAAAGACTGATTATTGATCTCAGTAGTCAGCCTCCCCAATGAAGCGATCTATAATAGCTTTTGTCTTCTTATCTTTCAAAATGATGTACCTTTTTTTTGATATTTTGGATATTATTACAATTAAAAATTCTCTTTTTGTGGTTATATTACTTATTATATACCCTTAGTAGATATAAGTAATAGATAAGGACATGAAAATATGTTCAGAGGTACCGGACATGACATATCTCCTAAAAAAAATAACAATACTAATTATATCTGTTCAGAGGTAACGTGAACGTGACAGAATATAATTGTCAGAATATTGTCATTTCAAAAGACGACTTTGTCAGAGGTAATGTCACGACTCGCACCCGCTTTTCGGATACGAGACGTGTCCAAGCCAGCCTACGTCGCAGAGTCGGCGGTAGAACGCTGTCAAGCCCGCAAGAAATAAATGCTCAAAAATATCACATTGCTGCTCATTCACATTTCTAAATTTATTAGAACAGTTACAACATTTATATTTAAAGGAAATACAAAGTTTTACAATTAATGAAATGATACAATAGCTATCTACTTCTAGGTTGGCCTCAGCATACCCAAGCCTCCCCAATGCTAAGAGTGATCGCGGCTAAACCTGAAAAATGTTAGTTTCCAGTCAGGAATGGAGCAAGTACACAAACCGACGACAAAACGAAAACATAATAGAATTAACAAGACATGAAAATAGCATATGGAATATGAAAGCTAGTAAGAAAACTGATGACATAGCACGGTAGAGAAGTAAACAAGGAAAAACTAATAAAATACATCTATCTAGGTGGTGTGAAATATCTGTTTCGACATGTGGACGGCTAGGGGTAAATCAGGCACACTGCACGTGTCGTGCGCATCGGCTAGCATTCACGAGAGACACTGGAATAGTTCTGGATAGTCCACATGTTTACTAAGATATTTTCCCTCCCGAATACTCCGTGTGAAAAGCGTGTCAACAAGCAGCAAGATATATATATAGACATGAAATGAGAAAACTACTATGAATCGAAAGCAATCAGAAAGTGCACTTGCCTGAGGTCCTTAGCTGGAGAAACCAATAATAATATACCACTCAACGACCCACAATCAATCAACACATGCAGAAGTCTCCGGTTGCTAAAATAAATAGTACCAACATTCTCAAAATAGTCAAATTAGCTAGGATTGCCTGTCCTTAAGTCCAATTCTGGACACAGGGGTAAAACGATAATTTCGGACAAAAACGATGTCCGCCGTTGGACCCGCTTTGCACCGAAAAGCGTGCCAAAGTCAACTGTCTCTAAAGTCGTTAAACTACATGTCTACGGATCCGGTTTTCCGATACGAACCCAACCGTATGTCCAAAGTTGGATTCCGGCAGGCCGTGCACAAAATCGCCCGTTGAGTGGGACCGTGGGGCCCGCAAAATGACGTACGATTCAACTGTCTCAGAATTGGACCAGACTTGGCATACAGGACCAGAAAACGATACGATCCTGTTGGCACAAGTTCCGTCTCAATCTGACGAGTGTGCACGAAGTAATTGGAAAACTTCGTATAAAATATATATATAACTAATTCTAGAAAACATTTTTCATACTTGAAGCTATCCTTCTAAAAATAATTTAGATAAATACCTAGAATTTAAGAAACTGTTTCAAAGGTACACTTTGAGTCAAACTATATTCATTAGTCAAAATGTTTATATGTATATAACTATTTAAAATTATTAGAAAATACTTATAAGCTTTATGTAAACTTATTTGAGAGGGCATATTAATAGATTAATTATTTAGAGATACATTTAGAACCCACTATGAAATATCTATAATTTTTATTTGAAGCCAAAACTCGGCCCAAACTACCTAATATATATAATAACATGGTTAATATAGAATATGTTTATAGTACAATAATACTTGATAGCAACATACCAATAATAATGATATAAATGATTAATATTAATATGACAGTATATACGTATATGCATAAATTGTACGATACTTATACAAGTTTATATACGATTTTATTTCCCCTTTTTTCTGGTCTGACCAAACATACACATTGAATGGCTCTAAGCCCATTCCCCATATCAGCCCAAAAAACCCAACTAATACCCAACATAAAAATACTAATCGGCCCATTAAATCCTTAAAGGAAGCAATGAGAAGGGGGAGAGAGAGAGAGTTCAGTGTGAGATGGAGAGATGGGACATACCGGGAGTGGGAGTCGGCGCCGACGGGGAGAGATCCACCGAGCTCGGCGGAGACCCAAGGGTCAAGGGTGGCTGCAGCGTGGTCCGACCACGTACGAGGGGGTCCCAGGCGCGGCGGTCCGCCGGGCGGTGATCTAGGGCACGGTCACCGGACCACTTACAAGGGAGATCGGTCCGCCGGGCGGAGCTTCGCGGCGGTCAACCGGCGCGGGGGCGCGGTCACGACGGTGACGAGCGCTGCTCGCGGCGGTTGGCCACAGACTAGGGCGGAGCCTGCGGAGAGCTCGCCCAGCGGTGCTACCGGACCGAAGTAGGCAGCGCGCGGAGGGAGACGGTGGACTGGAGCCGTGGCTCACTGGCCCGTGGTCCAAGAGGAGGGCGGAGGACGCAGATCAGGGTGGCGCCGACGGCGGATCTGGTCAGAAGGGCGGTGCTGCTTGGTCGGGACGGCTGTGTCACGACCCGCACCCACTGTTTGGGTACGAGAACGTAACAACGCCCAGCCTACGCCACAGTGTCGACGGTAAAACGCTGTCCTAGGTCTCAATGCATATAACAGTATAAGACTAAACAGTTTATACTCCCCGAATGGGGGTGACATAGCAGATACAGTCTCAATCACATCTAGGGTAGAGCATGATAAAGATAGATAAAACATAAAATCCAAAAGAGATACAGGAGATAGAAGTCTAAGTGTCTAAGATACATAAACCCATAAATACATCTCAAAACTCAATACAGTAATCCACAAAGTAAAATACAACTCCAGACAAAATGAAATAACTATCTAAACAACCTCTACTGTGTCTCCTCTAGGCTAGCAGACAACCTCCAAGCTAACTGTAAAATTTATCAACAGGTCCAGTCAGGACTGGAGCGAGTACAGTACATCTCAACAGATCATAGCAGGTTAGAAAGTAAAAACATGCAGTAAAGTAAGATACAGGTACTAAGGAAATGCGGTATGTAAACAGGAAGAGAACTGTAATATAAATATCTACTATACATAGAGAACTACAGTGACTAGTGAGTCAGAGTACAATATGAACATGTAATACTCCTCCCGTACCCCCGATCAATACACAAGGATCCAGCCAGGTTATGTTATATGATGCTATGTAACAGACCCCGAAGGTGATAGACCCCGAAGGTGATAAGCCCCCGAAGGGTGGTAGACCCCGATGGTGATACATAGTAGTCCCATAAAAATAGGGATTCTAGGGGTAACCCAACAGTGTAAGTCCCATAAAAATAGGGATTCTGGGGGTAGCCCGACAGTGTAAGTCCCATAAAAATGGGGATTCTGGGGGTAACCCAACAGTATAAGATTCCAGGAAGACTCTACGATCATGAGGGTACATGTCGTAAGTGATCAAAGAACCAAGAAGCATATGATACGCTATGAAAGTGAAACGCACAGAACATAGAGTACCCGATGCTCCCTAAGGATAACATCTCAAGAAAGGATCCATATAGTATCAATCCGTGTGACCAACGTGACAGTACAAGTAAAGTAATCTACTGCAGGAAATAATTCTAAGCAGGATATGAAATGATCAGAGAATGTACTCGCCTGATATCTGAATGTCCAAGGTAAAGATACTGTCCGAGGAGAGGTGTCTGGCTCCTAATTAGAACAGCACAAGTCACAACATGTCCAGAAGGGTAATATAAAGCACTACAATGCATTCTACATGAATCTAGGTCAAACTAGGCTAAAGTCAACCCTTGGTCAACTCTGGTCAACTGCACTAGTCAAACTAGGTCATGTCCTAACCCAGCAAGTCTTACTAGGCCTAACCAAGACTATCCTAGCAAGCACACATCAATACAAGGCTATACAAGCCAACATACACCCGACTCTATATAGCATGCAATTATTCAATACTCAAATAGGCAAGAATTCACATTGGATATACACTAGGTAATCTATTACTTTAAGCTATATATGTCTACACATATATACACATGCATATATTAGTATTCAATATTAGGTCTATAATCATGGCATTTCAAATGGTTATATAAACTTATATATATTACAACACAATATGCTAACATATATATAATATACATACATAGCTAAGTTAACTATATTCATAAATACTTATTTAAGAGGCTATGTGTGTGTATGTGAACATGGCAAAGGGGCAAGTGAGGGTTAAATGGACATACATAGTGTATACATATCAAAGAGTGTCAAAGTGTAAGTGAATAAAGTGTTAAGTGTGATAGTGTCAACATAGTGTAAGGGGTACATGAGGTAATATAGGATTTGTGTTAACATAGAACATTACATTTCATTAACTTGTATATTGCATACATTACATCTATTATTTCATTACATTTATGCTTGCATTTATTCATCATTCATTTATTCTCTTGCACTACTATATGCACCATACATTACATACTATGGAACCTACATATTCATTACAAGCCATACTTATACATGCTTACATTAGATAGGATACTTACACCTCATACATCATTTATTTAACAATTTACTCATGCTTGCATTCTCTATTTAATTACATAATATATATACATTAACATGGGTTAAAATCAAATAGAACATTATATTACACACAAGGGTGCACAAAATGCATATGTCGAATAGTAACTCCTACTAATAATCAATACTGTACCATCTCAGCATGAATTAAAATCTAGGATTAAAGTATGTTATAGATCTATGTGTTAGATTTCCGAAACTTCAAACGGATCGCGTTTTCGTTTCCGAAAACTCCCGGAATCGCGAAAACACCGAGAACGCGTTTGTCTTTCGTACAGCTGACACTCAAATAATTCTCTAGAAAGTTACAGAAAGAATTAGGCCTGTTAATACATGTTTTTGGAAAGCTAACTTCAATACGCTTCTTTTAAAAAAATGGGAGATTAAACCGAGTTTTGAGCTAGAAGTTATGACATTTCTAAGTTAGGGCTGAAATTAAAAACGTGGATAAAAATCATGACGGATTTAGATAGTTTGAGCCCAAAGAATACACAATATATATCCTAATTATCCACAACAATAATAGCAATAATAATATGAAGAACCACACTCACAAACTTGATTATATAATCATCATGAACCATTTATTACTTATATAAATATAGATACACTCTCATTACAATATATATATATAAATCTATATATGTAACATGAACACATCCACAACACAAAGGACACTCATATGACCTCCAAATGGACACAAAATGGACACAAATGGAGATACAACCATGGGGGTCATTCCTATGGGTTCAAAATAGACCTATATGCATGAGGAAATGAAAAGAAGAAGAGATTTATACCTCCCGGTAGATCGAATCGAAGAAAAGCCTTCCCGGAGCGACACCGACACGTAGAGATTCCAAAAGGACACGAACGAGCTCCGAATCCTCCCAAACTTGGGTAGCTTCCTCCTTGGCTAGAATGGAGAAGAAAAGAAGAAGATTTGGTGGTGAAATGGAAGGATTTGGTGGAGAAATTGCTAGGGATTGCTCTATAGGAATTTGGGGAAGAATAAGAGAGAGAAAAATAGATGGATAATGAAAAATAGGAGGCTCAACCCTATCCTTATTGTGGCTGGCCATAAAGGTGGTTTTGTCCTATTAAGAAAATTCCAAAAGCCCCTACTAACCTATTCTATGAGTATTAGGAAAGGGCTAATTGGTTGGGGCTAAATTAGTCATTCTAAAGTCTCTAATCACACTAATCTTATCCATAATAATTAGTCTAACCTCTAACTAAAATATTTCTATCATGTGGACTAAAATTAATATCATGTGGGCCATGTCTAACTAGTGTGTGGGTCCCACTAGAGTCAAACTACCCTCGGGTCCCCGTTTCAAGTCGGATTGAGTTGAAATTCGAACCCGACTCAAATAATCCCAAAACAATATCATAAATAATAAAATAATATCAAAATAATTCAAAGAGGTCAAATGCAAAAATATCCTTAGGCCAAAAATGACATTAAAATATCATAATCACATGGTTAGGCTCTAGGTCAAACAATCTCTAGGGTTTCACTAACAAAACGTCAAAACCACAAGTCATTGATTTAAATAATGTTAAAATGATTTAAAATCACCAAAAATCATATCATGAATTAAATATCATTATTAAAATAATTATAAACACGAAATTTCAAAATTACCTTCATTTGGAAAACTGGGTGCTACAGGCTGAGCGGTCGAGCGAAAGGGAAGGACGAAGGTCTGCGGATGGTTCGTGGGCACGACGGAGAGGCGCTGTCACAGGGTGCGGCGATCGACGGCCAGGAGGTAGCATCATCGGCCTCTGGCGATGGGTCCATTCTCGGCGCGACGTGGGCGTGCCTCACTCTGGACTGCAGAGGGCGTAGGATCTGTGGTGCCGAAGACCAGCCACGAGCTCGGCTCGCGATGAGGTTCCGAGGAAGTTTGGGTCTTCCCTTCGATGTAATATTATTGTTTTGGTTTTCTGTTGTCTTGTTGTGGATGGATGTGGACACGGACACTCGGGGTCGGACCCGACTGACACGACACTTAATCTGTGTTTTGGTTGATGATTCGGTGGGTGGCTGGTGGTTTAATGGTGGTTCTGGCAATGGTGGCGGCGATGAAGTTCGGATGTGGCTGTGTTGTGAAGGCATGAAAAAGGGTTGGGCTGCTACTCCTTATATATTATGTTGGCCACCAGGAAGGAGATAACGAGGAAGGAGATTTCAATTCAGATTTGAGGGGATTAGGAGTATTCTTCTAACGAGTTGGCCTGAGAATAGAGTTTGGATTGGAAATCATTTCTAAGCCCTTTTACAAATGGATTTTTGTGAAATCCCTTAGTAGAATAGAAATATTAGTTTAAATCGATATTTAAACCAAGCAAATCATATAAATTAAAATCTAAAATCAAGTAGTTATTATCATAATTCAAATAATGCTTAATTCTATCAATCTAATTTTGGATAAATAATACTCCTAGTAATTATTAAACAATTTAAAACATATATCTTTATAAGTTCAAAAAATTATATTATAAATACTTTGATAAATCTTTTATTTGTTTCCACAGCACTTATGATATTTAAATTATTCAAACCAAAACTTTTCAAGAAGATAATTATCGTATCCAATAAAATATAAATTAATCAAAATTAACAATGAAAGTAATATTAGATCTCTTTAATAACGTTAAAAAAATGCATTTAGCCAAATCTAAATCAAATGATGGTTTGTGGTATATGGAAATATTAGGAGGAAGAGGCCTCCTTATATAGGTGTGTAAAAATGCCTAGTCTGATAAGGATGAAAAAGTCCTACTAGATAAAATCATCTTTAATTTAAATTCAAATAAACGTTTAAAGTAATTTAATTTAATCAAAATCTACCAGCAAATAACATTTGAATAGCATGAATTTAAATCTAGCTCAAATAAATGGTACCCTAATATTTTAAAATAATATTTAGTATTTATCAAATTAATTTAAATTCTAATAGATAGGTCTTTACGTAAATCAAATTTAATCAAATCGCAATATTGTAAATGATTGCAACAATAATTTTAAAATATTATTCCAAATTATCAAACCATTCAAATAATAAACAAACACCTTTCATAATTCCGAAAATTCTATTTAATAAATATTTCCATTAAAACAAGATTAGGACATCTCAAAATATTTAATTCAAACTAGTTTTGATCAAATATCATTTGCCAAGTCTCGGCTAAAGATTTTATTTAAACACAGTAATCAAAATAAAATAAAAACAATTTTTTAAAAAAAATACAGGAGGAGGAATTACAGGTAATGTGGACGTAATAAGTCGCTGATGTATATGATAGAATTTAGAGGCAACACAAACATGAATTAATATATTTGTTGATTATCTTTGAATCAGCTGGGATTCAAAAATATGATATCTTTTAAAACGATTGGGTTCTAAAAGATTGGGTTTATGATTAGGTGATATGATGTGGATATATTCCGCTGGTGATTTTAAGAGTTTATCAGAAGGGTGAACAACTCGACTCTTTTAGTATGTACAAAATTCAAAAAATATTTTACATTTCCTTCAGACATAGTACTTTTTTAAGAATTTTCCATTGATAGGCATCATAGCAACCCGGCCATCCATTTTGGTTAGTTGATAAGCTCCGTTTGAGAAAACCTTGCTTACAATATAGGGACCTTCCCATTTCGCTTCGACTTTGCCCTTACTATCATAGTCATAGGACGTCTGACAGTACGGACTAGTTCGCCTATTTGGAATGCTCGTACTTTGACCTTTCGGTTGAAAGCTTTGGAGATACAGGCTTGATATAGCTTAATATGCTGTTGAGTTAGTAACAGTTTCTCATCCAACGCTTCAAGTTCTTGAAGCCGAAGGCGATCATTATTTTTTGTTGTGAGTTCATTGGCAATTGTAATCCTTAAAGAAAGGATTGAATTTCCAATGGTAGGACAGTTTTGCATCCATACACCAAGGAGAAAGGCGTACAACCGGTTGGAGTACGTATAGTAGTGCGATAAGCCCATAGACATTCTCCAAGCTTTTCACTCCAGTTTTTTATTGGTAGAAACGAATTTTTTGAGAAGCTTAATAACAGTTTTGTTGAATGCTTCAGCCAAACCGTTAGCTGCAGGATTGTAGGCTGTGAAATTAACATTATTGATTCTGTTATCATCAAAAAATTGAGTAAACTTTTGACTGATGAATTATGGTCCATTATCATGAACGATTCGTCGAGGAATACCGAATCTGTATATGACATGATGTTTAATGAAGTTGATGATGCTGCTGATCTTGACTTCAGATAAAGGTATAGCTTCAGCCCATTTCAAAAAGTAATCGGTTATAGCCAGTATAAACCGATGTCCTCTAGATGACGGTGGATTAATAGGACCAATAAAATTCATACCCCAAGCTTCAAAGGGCCATGATGCTGCAGTCGAACGAAAGAACTCCGACGGTTGGTGGATGAAGTCTGCATGGATTTGACAGGCTCAATATTTTCTTGCATATTCAATGGCATCTGATATCATACTGCACCAATAGTAGCTCATACGTCGAATACGATCTTGTAATTTAGGACCAGGCTGATGTGCACCACACACACCACCGTGAGCTTCTCGTAGTATTTCTTTTGCTTCATCTCTAGCAAGACAACGTAAGAGTAGACCATCAAATGTTCGTCGATAAAGGGTCTTAGAAGTATGATTGTAACAAAACTGGAGTGATCGCCTACGTATTGTTGTAGCTTCTTTAGAATCTTCAGGTAAAATGTCATGTACCACAAAGTTAATTAAAAGAGCTCTCCAGTCTTCACTAATAACATTGATGTCAGTTGAATTGCTGAACTCGATATTTGAGTTATTTTTAATGCAAAATAACTCTCTGTTAGTGACGACAATCATCTGTTGCCTTTTTACTGGGATTGCTAATACGGCTGCCAGATTAGCTAATGCATCAGCCTCCGTATTGCATGCGCGACGTACATGTTCAATGAAGAAATCCTTGAACGATGTAGCCATCCTAACTGTCGCTTTATAATATGGGACAAGATCCTGGTGTCGAACTTCATACGTGCCTCTAACCCGATTGACAATCAGTTTAGATTCTCCATATACTTCAAGATATTCAATATCTAATTATTTAGACAACTGGAGACCAATGAGCAGAGCGTTGTATTTAGCCACGTTATTAGAACACGACTCGTCTAAAGAATAAGCTCTTTGAATAGCTAGTCCTTCTGGTGATACAAGAATAATTCCAACTCCAACGACAATGGAACCTTTTGGTCCTATTCTGGATCCACCGTCAAAGAATAGACGCCAGTCAAAAATTTCTTCTGAAATCATATTGGATTCCAAAGTTTCATCTGGAATCTCGTCATAGAGTTTAGATGTTTCGGGAATTGGATGAGCTGTCAGAAAGTCAGTAAGAGCTTGACCCTTAACAGACTTTTGAGGAATATAAACCATATCATATTGTGCTAATAATATAGCCCATGTAGCAAGCCTGAAATTGAGTGTACTGGGCTTTTCATCAAGACCAGGAGAGGGTTAACTCAAGAAATAACATGAATAGTTTGGCCGGTGATATAATATCTCGTATTTTGAACAACAAACATCAAAGCTAGACATTCTTTTTCTACTGGACTGTATCGATGTTCAGCTCCGATCATTGTACGGCTGAGATAATAGATAGCTTGTTCATGACCCTCTTTATTCTTCTGAGCTAATAAAGCACCCAATGAATGATCCATTGCTCGAACATACATCAGGAATGGTATTTCTGAGACTAGAGGCACTAGAACTGGAGGGTTCATCAAGTACCGCTTTATGTCTTCAAATGCTTGTTGGCATTCTTCAGTCCAAATGAAAGACACACCTTTCTTCATGAGTTGAGTAAACGGTCTACAACATCCAGAAAGATTTGAGATGAATCTCCTGATGTACGCAAGCCGTCCCTGGAATTCTCGTAGCTCTTTTAGGTTGCGTAGAGGACGCATATCTTGAATGGCTTTGATTTTCTCAGGGTCAACGTGTATACCTTTAGAGGTAATAACGAATCCAAGAAATTTGCCACTAGAGACTCCCAAGAATGACTTGGTGGGATTAATCTTGAGTTGATGTTGGCGTATTAGATCGAATATAGTTCTCAAGTCTTGTATGTGGTTTTTTTCTTTAGACGACTTTTGACAGCAATATCATCTACGTAGCATTCAACTGTCTTCCGCAAATGATCATGAAAGATAGTACTCATGGCCCACTAATAAGTTGCACCAGTATTTTTAAGACTAAATGGCATGAAAGTGTAACAATAGACTCCGAGAGGAGTACGAAAAGATGTATGTTTCTCATCTTCTGGGTGCATCTTCACTACAACAAAAAGACCTATTAATGACGTTCGATAAGTGGATTTCATGACGACTGATAAAGAAGCGTCATCAAAGTTCAGCAAGACTATAATATATGACGATTTTCTATATAAGCGTTATTGATTGTCTCTCAGTGATGCGAGCGTTATGAAAAAAATACCAAATTTTAAGTCGAAACCTCGACTCTCCCGCACTTAAGTCGAAAAGTCTAAACCCTTCCCTTCTCCCGCACTTACTCTCTTTCTCCTTCTCCCTTTCTCCTTCCGCTCCCCAACTTCCTTCAGCCCGCTCCCCGCTCCCGAACTCCCCTCAGCCCGCTCCCCGCTCCCCGCACCCCAACTCCCCTCAGCCCGCTCCCCGCTCCCCGCTCCCCGCTCCCCGCTCCCCAAGGTTTGTCCTAAATTATTTCTTATTTTGTGCCCTAATTTCTGCCTCGACATAATTTTAGTAAAATGCCCTAATTTTTGACCTATTTTCTATTTTCTAGTTTTTGAAAGATGGCTGAAATCTTTGAATGCATGTTTGGAAATCTTTGAATGAATTTTTTTATACTAATTTGTGAGCCATAATGGCTTCATCGTCCCGGCGGACTCGTCGTCCCGTGCGTCCTGGGACTACGGAGGAGACTTGTCGTCGTCCTGGGACTGCGGAGGAGAACCCGCCGCCAAGCCCCAGTTCCCCGTGGGGCTACGGGTGCTCGTCGTCGACGACGACCCCATCTGCCTCTGGATTACCGAGCAGATGCTCAAGACTTGTCAATACCAAGGTTAGTTGCACGCTTCTCTCTTCTCGATTATTTTATTGTTTAGCCTATTTACATACCAAATATATGGTTGTACCTATCCAATTTGGAATTGGATATTTTAATGATCTTGCAATAACAACAAATCGAATCCTAATTTTAGCAAAATTCCAATTATACCAATTATAACAAGCAGCAAGCAATATAGTCCTAGTCCTACCAAATCTCTAATATTAACATAGTTTCAGAAAGAAAAAAAACTAAATTTGACTTGAGTTGACTGTAGCATGTTAATTTTGGGCCAAATTTCTAATTTTAAAAATGTTTCAGGAGGAAAAAACAAACAAACTATTAAATTTGGAAACAGATATTTTAATGATCTTGCAATAACAACAACTATAATCCTAATTTTAGCAAAATTCTAATTTTACCTATTCTAACAAGCAAGCAATATAGTCCTAGTCTTACCAAATTTCTAATTTTAACATGGTTTCAGAAAATAAAAATAAATTTGACTTGAGTTGACTGTAGCATGTTGATTTTGGGCCAAATTTCTAATTTTAACAAAGTTTCAGAAAGAAAAAAACTAAATTTGACTCGAGTTGACTATAGCATGCTGATTTTGAGTAGTTACTGTTTGTAACCGGGCTAAGGGTGCACTAGAAATCCTTCACCAGAAGAAAGATGGGTTCGATCTCGTCCTCAGCGATCTGCACATGCCGGATATGGATGGATTCAAGCTCCTGGAACACATTGGTTTAGAGATGGACCTACCTGTTATCAGTAAGTAACATGTAAGACTTGGATCCTCTTATCGTAGGTAAAAATCATGTAAGTAACATGCAAGATGTTGTGTGTCATTTGGTTATTTTGTATGTCACTCCCATCTATAATTATTACTATTATTTTGTTGTTGCTGTTCTTGTTGAACATCCAGTGATGTCGGCGGACGATACAAAGGATGTAGTCATGAAAGGTGTTACTCATGGAGCGTGCGATTACCTGATCTACACAAACGATTTTTTGTTGCTGTGGAACAACTGGAAGTCGACAGTAAGAGCTTAATAATAACTCTATTTGTGTTATATTTAGTTTGTAGTGGTAATATTATCAAACCTTGTAGTCTAGATCACCTTTGTACAAGAAACACAATTACAAATGAATCTAGAACCAACATGAAATGTTCTATCGAGGTCTTCTTACTTTATAAATATGGTAACCATTAATTTTGTTTTTTTACAATTGTATAACGCTATCTAATATTTATCACAATGCAGAAGCTATTCCCAAGAAAATACTTGAGTTGATGAATGTACCAGGGATGACAAGGAAGAATGTTGTGAGCCACCTTCAGTTATAGGCACAAGCACTCCATACTTAATTTATTTACATGTACTCATGGTTTTAGTTGTATAGCTTTTGGACTTTTTGTAACAACTATGAGAAACTTCTGTGCACAATTAGTGTATCATAAGCATTCTTCATCCTTTTTTTCAATAACACACCGAATTGGAAAATAGGGGCCTCAAGTGCGGCACTGCCCTTCTTATGCCCCCTTTATCTTATAACTGCATACTAGAATGAAAAGATGTCCCTTCGTTAAGCAAATATAGAAAATGTGATGCGATCCTAAAACATATTGATTTCTTAATTGACAGGGAATCATCCTATTCTTCCTTTTAGTATCCTTAATTGTGTCCTTTAATTTACTTTCTTAATTATCTTCTTCTTAATTTAGGATTTCTAATTTATGTTATTCTCTTAGTAGCTAATGTCAGTTGGCTGTCACCCTCGGAGTGATTATTGGTGTCCCACCCTCTCAAAGTGATTACTGGAGGCCTGAGCCCGTTAACACTGTCACCTTAGACTCCTTTATTCTTTATTACATTCTACGATATGACTGGATTTATATCAAAATAAAACCAGCTTAATCTGTCATCATTCATAAAGTCACCCTGGAAGATGTTATGTTTTCATGCATGGAATTAGGATCGTCAGTGAAACTTATGGTTCTCTTGATTAACATTCTGGTGCTGTTGTCAGTTAGCCATATGGATATAAATGAAAATGGAAACTAGCTTCTCGTGTACAATATTTAGCGTCCTATCTTCTCGTTAACTAAAACCTAGAGAGTATGGAACATAAATGCTCCACCTTTCGTTTCTACTCAATATGGAGATTGCCTATTGGTTGACATGATTTATACCATTAATTGTGTACTTATACTTTGCCTACCAGCATGAGTCACAACAGAATCAAATGCAATGGTTTCTTCATATTTGGTCGATTTAGTAGGTTATGAAGGTAAACAACCCTGTGCGGAATAAGCTGTATTTTTCATAAACCTATCAAATTCCTATCAATGCATGCATTTTAATTTCATCTTTTGCAAGTGACAATAAAGATTAGTTTTTGATATAGGATATAAACTTGATGTGTATCATTTACAAAAACTTTCTAAAAGTACATCTTCTATAGAATAATAATTGATAGAAAAACAAAAACATACAAATATCTAGTACTGTTCATCGTATTCTAGATCTATTGACTTTTAGTTAACTAGAATGATGGTGCAAGTGTAGTACATTTTTTTAATGTTAAAATAGAAACTAAGGCACATTCATCATAAGAACATTTTAATTTAACTAGTGCATGAAGTGGCCTATGTGATGCCAGGGAAATAAACTAATGGGGAGTCGAGGCTACTATATCCTCTAAACATGTATCCAATAAAAGAAAAGTAAAATATCTGAAACTATTACACGGATAACCAACTTCAGAACCAATTTGGAACAAACATTACTCAAGAATTCATTATAACTGGACGATCATAGAATAAGCTGAAATATACTTCTAGTGGCAAAATACTAACTACACAAAATCAAGAGTAGCTAGTAGGTATTTCAAAGGAAGGTGCCGGGGGGGGGGTGCGGAACTTGATGCTATAAGATGAAACTAATTTTTTTTGATATACACCATCTAACGACGTTTAAACTCAAACGTGTGAAAGAGAATGGTTGAGAAACTGCCAAGGTTGCACCACCACACCTCTGTAGGACCTTACCTACCTGCAGGCAATAGCCTTAGGCCTTAGCCAACATATGCTGCATCAGTGGCCTTAGCCAATATCTGCTGCCACTTGCCTACAGCAGGTCAAGCTGGAAGGGGGGAATGAGTCCCCTGCTGCTGCTAATATAGCCTACTGCTTTGGCCTGGCCTGCTGCCACTTGCCCTACCTGCAGGCAATAGCCTCAGGCCTTAGCCAACATCTTTCTGATAGTTACATATATATACACAAGATGAATCTGACAGAAACTCCACACAACAGTTTCCCACAACATATGTTGAATTGTGATCTTAATGTATGTTTTTAATCAGGACTTATACATCATTCAAGATCCGATAGTTACATATATATACATTATTATATCACATTTATTAAACCTTGTTTTATCTTTTGTAGGGTACATATGCTGTGGACACAGGTCTTCATGTGACTAAGTTGTATGTTATGGTATAAGATATTTTCATGTGGATAGTTTTGATGTAAAGTGTACTAGCCATATTGGATACTCTATATATTTTTGAGAAGAAGTATATATATGGCCTGAGAAATGTAGAATGATAGCTAAAGTGTACCCTATTTTGAGATAATGGAATGTACCCTATTTTGAGACAATGAAATAGAGATTAATGTTACATTTCAATGTTTTGTTGTGAATATGGTTCAAAGTGGTTGTTTTTGAATTGAATTGAGCAGTGTTTGGAATGTATAACATGCAGTATAGAGCGTTATAAATGTGATACAAATGACCAATCATAACGCTTTCAAAATGTCCTGACTTCCAACCATATTAAATATTCATAACGGTTTTACATAACTATCCATAACTCTTTGAAAATAAAACGTAGCAGAAATTCAATCTATTAATGACGTTTTCGGAGGATTTATCTGTAATGCTTTGAAAAATATTTATAACATCCGATTTCATAACGCTTGGATTAAGAAAAAAAGTGTCATGGTTCTTAATTAATGACGGTTTTTAGCCGTCATTAAAGGGTATTTTTGTTGTAGTGCTTGATTTGATTATATCCTGAGAATCCATCCAAAAAAGACATTCGTTCAAATTAACAGGTATTGTCGATCATGACATCAGTGTCGGAAGAGGAAATTCGTCTTTGGAACAAGCTTCATTAAGGTCTCTGAAGTCAATGAAGACTCTAGCCTAGCCTCGTCTACTTTTTGGAAGTAGGCGAGCGATCGAGTTAGCGGACCTTCCCTGTTTTCTTCAAAACTGAAACAACATTAGCCATCCAGTCCGGATGTTATTCTTCTCTAACGAAGCCACAGGCGATGAGCTTCTTGACTTCAGCTTTTATGGCGTCCATCATGTCGGGACGAAATTGTCGTTGTTGTTGCTTGTGGGTAGCGATTTGGGGATCCAATCCCGGTATGTCTTCATAGCTCCAAGCGAATACATCAATATATTCCCTAATAAGATGGACCAGTTCTTGTTTATCTGCTTCGGGGAGGCTTTTGCTGACAAATATTGGTCTTGGGAAGGCTTCGTCTCCAACATCGACTTGAACCAACTGATCTTCGGTAGGCGGCTCACGTTGCTCGAAGCGAAGTTCCCATTGAGTATCCATCCTTTATGCCCAAGGATCAGTTTTAGAGGCTTCAGCAAAGTATTCATCATCTTCCGAGAACTCCATAGTTACCATATTTTGAAGATAATGTCATTCGATGGACGTGCCCTACACTTGTGTCTGAATCCCATGAAACAGTGTCAGAAGAGTTGGACCGTTCTTCTTTATCGGATTCAGAGACTTCTGGAGTCAGAATTGGCGAGGTATAGCCTAATCCCTGCTTTATTTTGCTGTAATATTGTTGTAACTTTCCTTTTGGAGCAAGAATACGAATAGGAGTTCGCCTTCCATTGCCACCATTAAGACCAACTTTAAAATTATAGGCCATCTTTTGAATGATATATTTTGATTGTTGACTATAACGATGTAGTTGAAGTCTTCCTTTATCTTGATTTTCTTTTTCATTATTGAGCGTGATCTTATGTTCTGTTCCTTTACTAAAAAGTATAGGAAGTTCATCTTTCTTCTTGAAAGGAACTAAGAAGAAGGAGTCTTGCATTGGTTCATGTAATACTTCGTCTTGGAGAGGTTGAACTGCTCCTATTGTAAGTGGTTCGAAGTTATCTAACATTTCTAAATAACATCGGTTATCATAAAAAACATCAGTATACTGTAAAGGAGATGCTACTTTATTGATTTGTACATCATCATTTACAACATGATTCTTAGCCTTAATAGAAGGCTTAGTAAGGTTGATAACCAGAGGAGGAGAAGGAGGATTCTTGGCATTAACAGAAGGCTTAGTAAGGTTGATAATCAGATGAGGAGAAGGAGAAGGATAAGGTTTGTTACGACGAAGGTCGATAACAAGAGGCTCAGAAGAGGTGAGCTCCCTCTGCTCTATTTTTTCGGCAGGAGGCTGTTTGTAATGTGAGGACAAATGGATAGTTAATGTCTGAGAAGAAGATGGACGAGTAGTACGTCCTTTAACTAGGATTATGAGAACATCTTTTGAGGTGTCTTTCTGATCTTCCTCACTATCCATCACCAATACAACCTTCATGAACTCTTTCTTGTACATCCGAGAATCAGTACAATATACTTCAATGCCCCTGAAAGGATTTAGGTCAACTACTTCCTTCTGGACCTCTCCATTGACGTCTATATATTTGAAGCATTGGTGTAGAGTGAATTATACAATGTTATGCTCATGCAGAAAGGGTCTTCCCAGCAAGGCATTATAAGATCCATGATTATCGATTACATAGTAAGTAACCTTTGTAAGAAGATTGCCTATTTGAACTTTCAGGCGAATCTTCTCCAAAGGTTCACTTCTTCCAGAATTAAATCCCAAGATTGTTGTGCTAGTTGTTGAAAGATTATGTACATGAATCTTTAATGCATCTAGTAAAGTCTTTGGCATGATGCTGAGCGCAGACCCAGGGTCAATCAAGATGCAATCAACCTTCATAGTATCGACATATCCCGTGAAGTAGAGGGGTTGGTCATGCCGATTATCTTCTAGCAGCATATCATCTTGTGTAAAGGTGATGTTGGACAATTAGTTCCATCACACTATGACAATGAAAGCAAGTTACAGGCTCGTCCTATGGCTTCTTGAGGAGTGTTAGACAAGTATCAGCTTGCATCAAAGCTTCACTCAATGTCTCTCGAGTTTCTTTTGAAAGATGCAGTAGCTCAAAAATTGATAACATTGTCCTGGTATTAGCCAGCTGAGCCAGTATATCAAAGTTATATGGTTTTTTGAGTCCCAGAGCTAGAGTCTTCTTTAATACTTTATCAAAATGGATAGGCTACTTTTCTTTGTCGGCTGTCGTTGGTTTGGGAGGAGTTGGTTCCACTGGTGGTAATGAAACCGATGGAACATTGACAGCAGGAGAAGATGATGCTGAAAGAACCTCCGGAGCTAAAGCAGGGTTTTCCTGGCCTTCTGAATAGTCTCTCAGGTAAATTCTTTCATATCTGGTACCAGTTAAGGTTCTTCTTCGGATACAGGTTCGAAAGATACCATATTACAACTCTTCGCCTGGATCTTGCTTCTGGAAGGTTTCTTTTGGCAAGATGAAGAGTTTATCCAGTAACCCAAACCAACACGAAATTGGTTGTGCGAAAGACATAGAAAAAGAGCTACTAGAGATCCTTTTCTGTGATTCAGGCTGGGAGCCTTTTGTAGATCATATCCTATCTTTGTTAATAGTTCACGAGACTATGGACTATACAGATGGAAAGCTGGTTGATATTTGGCTTCTGGCTTTGACAATGTTGTCTCAGAAGGGGAGGAAGAAGAAGGATCTGCAACCGAAGTGAAAGTGGCATTTAAAGGTGGAGGACAATGTTCTCCCAATGAAGTCATGTGACATGACTTGTATTTGGTTGCTTTCTTAGTCTTTAAAGAAGGTGCTTCAAAGTCAACCACTAAATCAGGATGAATTCACATAATCTTTCCTTTATCAGTGGACAGAGGAACAAGACCATCAGTTCGTGCAGGTGAGAGATTAACAATCTCCAAAATAGTTTTCGGGATGGAAATAACGCCGTCCTGCACAAGTTGAGCAGGAAAATTGCTAAACTGTAGAGACACGATGTTAGCTGTTATAGTCTTTTCTTATTGAAGAGTAATTGTACCAGAGATAACCATCTCCTGGATCTTGCCTTTAAGTATACAGCATGCTCGAGTCGGATGTCCGATAAATTTGTGGTAAATACAATATTTAGGGTAGTCAGTTTTACCTACTTCATCTGGCCGTTTTGCTTCTGGCAGTTGAAGTTTATTGCTCTTGATCAGACAATCAAAGATAGTCATGACATCATCTTCATCAAAAGTGTATTCTTCTTTCGAACGTGGTGCTCTCTGTAGTGGTGCCGTTGGAGTAGGTGTTACTTGACCTATGTTGATAGATAGAGTTTCTTTGCCTTTGACATTGATAGACAGAGTTTCTTTACCCTTGTGGTTGTTCTGATGGCCATCGTTCTTTGGTGTAGCATGTTCATCTTTATTAAGATTAGACATCTGAATACCTAATTGCTTGAACTTGTCAGTACTTTCTTCCGTCGTTTTAGTATTCACTATGAATGAAGGCTAATCCTGGAACTATGTTGATCCATTCCATATGCTGATTACAGGTAACAGGTTTGACTTGCAAGTGTCTATAGTCAAAGCATCTGGAGTTTCGAGAGACATTTTGAATGTCTTATGGCGGAATCATTCAATGAACCGTTCAGTTGTTTTATTGTGTCGTTGTTTAATTTTAAAGAGAGCAGACATAGTCATGTCGTTTGTTCCCTCATAAAATCATTCCAGAAATATTTATTTGAATCCAGAGAAAGAGGTTATACAACCATCTAGCAAACTGCGATACCAGTCGTAAGCTGTACCTGCTAAATATCCGACGAACACCCTAGTGAGTAGAGCATCATTTGGCTGTAGTTGATTAGTCATTACCTCAAAGTGATTGAGGTACTGACTTGGAGATGTGCTGCCATCAAACAGCATAATAGTAGGAGGTTTATACTTAGGAGGAAATTGGACTTCCTTCCACTCTATAGGATAAGGCTGCTTGATCCCAAGCTTCTGCAAGCCGTCTTTTTGTTTGAAAGCCTCAAATTGAGTACGTAAAAGTTTTACCGTCTCATTGGTATCTCCCGATGATTGTGAAGCAGTGGATTGATTTGATATGTTAGGAGTAGGTACTGCATGATAAGTACCACCTCCAGCACCAGATTGACTTGGAATAGCCTGCACAGGTATGGAAGCGGTGTGAGGAGATTGTATCCCCAAACCAATATTGACGGGAGCTGATGTCGTTACAGGTTCTTGGGTAAGAATTGGATTCGCGACCGGTGGAACCGTATGCTGTGTCATAATTACATCATGCATGTATGTCATCATCTTAACCATGTTCTTCAAACTAGCCTCCAAAGCAGCAATTCTCTGCTTTTGACTGTTAGAAATGGAAGCATCTTGATCTTCTGTGACGACATAAGTAGTCACTTCTCTAGCTATTGAAGACGAGCTAGTAGAAAAAGATGGTCCGTTTAGAACTTTCACTATGAGCATCAAAGTCATATAAGAAACTACCCCCAGAATAAGTGATAGGGATGTCCTTTTGACTGAAGGATCTTGGTTAGAATCAGGAAGATTCCTTTGACCGATTGTTTCTTGGTCGGAAGGAAGATTCCTTTGACCGATTGTTTCTTGGTCGAAAGAAAGATTCCTTTGACCGATTATTTTTTGGTCGTAAGTAAGATTCCATTGACTGATTGTGTCTCAGCTTCTTGATCTGGTATATTGGTATACTCCTTCGCCAAATTCATGAATTCGATCTAAGTATTGTTGATTGGGATTATGAGATGCATTGCGTCTCGGGCACTTTTTACCTCCAGTGCTTGGAGACGTCATGTTGACAGAGGCATACAATATTTCATCTTCATCTAGTATCATCGGTTGAGGAACCTGAGAGTAATTCAGACTGTTGAAGACATACCGTTTAGCTGATTGATAACAATATTTGATAACTACCTTATGGTGATAGCTACAGTGATGTTCTTGGGGTTGCATTGGATGAGACAGATTTGTGATCCTCCGCTTCTGTTTAAGAATTTCATGGAGATCAGTTACATCATCATATTGAGAAGAAGTCGAAGAAACATATCCTTTAATGATGTTAGAAACATGATTCCTATTCTTGAGATGTTCCGTTCCTTGAGTGTACAAGGAAGTGCTGAGTTGGTTAACATAGGTAAATGGGTTCTTGACTTCAGAAGTCTGTTTCTGGCACAAGTTAGCCACTGGCGCAGGTTGTTTGCATTCTGCTGAAGTAGGTGTTGACTGGCGCATGTTGAGATAGGTGCGCAGATCAGATAGATCTGCAACTTGTGTATCTTTCTGAGATACTAGCAGCTTACCCTGCTTGGATCTTGAGATGAGCAGGGTTGGAAGATCCATAGTTGCATTTTTGGGATTTGACAGAATTTTTTTTGTGTTGCACAGCCGGTTCTCATGTGTTTGCTCTGGCACAACTGAGCAACAGAAAGTTCAGTTTGAGTAGAACTCACTTTCTTAGCAAAGTTTTGATTGTCTCTGTTTAGAGGAGTAGATTTCCTGCCCAAAAGAGCTTTCATACTGACTGGCGCATAGGCGCCATCAGAGATACTTTCTACCGAGTCAAGGACTGGAGAAGAATTAGAGAATGACAAATGACGCTTTTCTTTATTCTGTGACGAGGCTGTAATAGGTGTCTTCCTTGCCAAGTTTAAATTTGAAGGAGGAGTAGCTAAAGAACGTTTCCCTCTGTTTTGTGGCTGAAAGGTCACAGGCACAGGTTGTGCAGTTTGAGGAAAGTACAAAGGGCGTTTCCCATTGTTCTGTCTAGCACACTCGCTAGATAGGTTCTTCCCCAAGTTCATAACGAAAGAAGATGAGAGAGTAGCCAAAAGGTGTTTTCTTTTTTTCAGAGTCGAAGAAGCAATAGGTACAGGTTGCGCAGGAATTCTGGTTGGCAGAGAAGGAATCTGCGCAAGTTGCACAGTAGTTCTGGTTGGCAGAGAAGGAGTCTGCGCAAGTTGTACATGAGCCTTGGTTGGCCGAGAAGCTGTCTACACAAGTTGCATAGAAGCCATGGTTGGCCGAGAAGCTATCTGCACAAGTTATGAAAGAGCCTTGGTTAGCCGATAAACTGTCTGCATAAGTTGCGCAGAAGCCATGGTTGGCCTAAAGACAGTCTGCACAAGCTGCGCAGAAGCCTTGGATGGCATAGAGACAGTCTGCGCCAGTTGTGCAGGAGCCTTGGATGGCAGAGAAGACTTGGGAGTCCACACAGTGCGTGCTTTGCTCTTAGCAGCAACGACGGTGCGCCTGGTACCCCTAGCACTGATCATGGCCTCGTAAGCGGTTTGGTTGACTTGAACGACCAAAGTCTTCTGCGTCTTGCCAATTGATGCGATATCACATTGAGTTGTCACTTTCTCGTCAGAGGAGAAAGAAGTCCCCAGTAGAGTTGCCATTTTATTTACAAAAACAAAACTTTGATTACAAACTAAGAAAAGAGTACAATTGATTTTTTGGGAAGTACAACTGCAGGAATCGGATCAGAAGACGATCACTTTATCCCTTGGACGATGTGATATCGAAGACACGAGCCTCTGGAAGATGCAACAGCACTTTGTCAGTAGATTATGATCATTAGTGATCCTTTAGAATTGATTTAAAACTCTATTTATAGAGTTTTGAAAAAACTATTTTCTGAGTTGCGCGCACTTGAGGTTGTGCTTTCTATCCAGTTACGCGAATGGTTACTTGATCTGCTGGGGATGCATGGCATCATGGTGGCATGCGCACCACATCATCCAGCTTCTGAATAAAAGTTGATCAGGTGGCGCCAACCAGCCAAGTTGCGCACGGGCGTAACTCAACAACTGGCACCTTTGACTAAGTCTTTTGTACTGTTTTGATTAACTCGTGCGCCACTTGACAACTTGCGCGGGCCAGCTGTCAGCAATAATTACATGCTAACAAAATCTTCTTGAGCGCCGCGTTGTACGGGATTCATATGGAATTTCTTCGACTAACGAGCTGTCAGAGCTGTCAGTAATGATGGAAGCCGTTACAGCTTCTCGACGATGCTTGCAATATAGAGCTCGCGTACCCTGGTTTAGGCGCAACCTGATACTGGCACAACCTAATGATTTGGCTCCACTTGATGATGGCGTACTTTAATGAGTAGCGCCCTTTAATTTTTTAACTTCTACAGGCCTAAGAGGGAAGCAAGATAGTTAGGCAAGAACACACCGCCGGTGATTCAAGGACTTGAGCAGGGCTAGCTACCCTTAGCTCCAAGGGCCTCATCTTGTACCACCTACATGTCCAAGATGACTTGAATTGTCAGTGACCTTTCATATAGATAAGTTGGCGTGCTGAGCGGCAATCCGCATGCACTGTGTCGGTCGAATATAAGTAAGTGCAAGCACGACACAAATGGGATAAAGATGGTATGCACGATTGTAATACACATCTTGAGAAGCCTAAGATTTGGCTATTGCAAAGACATGTGCGTCGGTACGAGATGCGGCGTCGAGTATTAAGTCGTTGGCATAGAGTGCATAGGTCAGACTTGAGTCGTTTCGAGTTAAGTCAAGAAGGTCCTTAAGGCAAGTTTGGTTAAGTCATGCTAAGTTGTGACACACAGCCTCGATATTGAAGTATGAACTAGGTCGATAACACGAATCATGTTTCTACGTCCCAAAGTATGGGACATAAGGCAACTACGGGTCGGTATAGACAAGAATAAGGAAGTTATCGGTGCAATAACACGTTGATGGTCTAGATTCTCAAAATAGGCCAGGTGTCTGTGTCCTAAAAGATGATCCTAAGGCAAGACTAGAAAGACAAACATAAAGAGATTATGTTACACAAAGTAAATAAACGTATCAATTTTGTAAAGAAGGGAGAAGAGCTCACTCCACTAGTACAGTTGAGTACTGACACCCACACAGTGTTTATGTACAGGAACAGGTAGAAGCTTGTTGGCACGAAACTCGCTTGGATGCGTCGAGTCACGAAGTTCTTTGGCGTTTCGAGGCGTATGGCCGCTTGGAGTCAGAATTTATACAGGACATAATGTATGAACATCACCTATCCGAAGCTTTCGCTGAACTACTCCAATTGTATTGTGAGATGAGATAGAGCAGAGTGACTTATAATTTGAGTGAAGTGAGCTTGAGAGACAATGTAAATCTTGGCCACGTGCCACATTGTAATCTTATCTCTATATCAATAAAGACTCTGATTTTGTACAATACGTGTGTTGCCTTTTTTATTCAATGTTTTTGCTTGGGACTTTTGTATGACGACCCTGTCGCAAGCCACTGTAATCGGCTGTTATGGAACCTGTCGTGCGTGAGCACAATTTAGGCTCACGCGACATCACGCCTTAGCGAGGACGATCGGTCCCACGGGACCGGGGCGTGACACTAGTGAGTTCCAATTACCCTTGAACTTGATGATGACATACTTTAAATGACTACTTGAATTAGGTTATCACTTGCTTTATGAGCATTGAGAATGTGTATGTCATACTTGTACAAGAAGACCCTAGTAGATAGGACACCTAGTACCTACGTATTGACAAGCAAATTAGCAACTACATGGACTTTAGTTATGACCATGTTTATGATATATGAGAAATTATACATTTAGACAACCTACAAATGTTATGTGACTAGTAGACTTGGTGATTACACACCTACTTGACACTTATTTGGTTAACCTTAGTCAACCCACCTAGTTAGAACCTTGTTTGGTTTAGACTATAATGACTAATGTCGTTGCGTATGTTGTACTCTTATGCATGTTTAGTGAACCGTATCATAGTGTCCGATCTGATATTATTATATATATAGGCTCTTGGTATCGTTCAGACTTGGAAACCGGAGGAGGACATTTACATTTCAGCTTGAAGATTTAGGCAAGTGTACCTTACCGTATTTAGAGACTGTTTCCTTTTTTCTTTATTATTGTTATTTTGATTAGCATTGCATGATGTACGGACGTTGATACTTAGTATCCATTTTGTAGACGGGTACTGATGTCATGATGATGACACCGAGTATTGACATTAGGCATTACATGTATATTGACATGTCCATTGACATGATCGACCACAGGACACCGACACATTCATGATACGAGGTTTACATGACTATTTGTGGTATTGACCTCGTACTAACATTCTAGATTATTCTTCATTATTGTTATTGTTATCGATATGTTTGTACAGAATTGAAACTGCTAGATTCTAGACATGGGGTTGAGGAGAACTTGAATACAATATCAGACCTATTGTCATGTGGCATATTTTTTAGTGACCCTTTAGCTATGTAGCAGAGTAGAGGATTCTAAACTGGGGACAATATCCTTCTGAGGTGCTTGTGATCCTTAGTAGAGAGGTCTAAGATTCTAGAAAAGATTCTCATATGCATATCACGTAGACCGGATATAATAGATACCCTTAGATCATATTTTCATATATGTGCCTTGGTATGTATATTATGTACCTTGCTAGTCCCCTGAGGACCTGGTGATCTCTCCAGGTATTCGATTGAGTGGAGTTGTTTATTGTTCATGACGGTTGCTATTTACTATTTCAGGTATCTTTTGTGGTTATATATTCATCTCTATTTATTTACATTCTGCTTGTTAGCCTAGTATTTGTACACTTAAGTTATTCTTTCAAGTATATTCGGACAAATGTAGCATGGAGTGCATACTATGTTATATTTTGTTCATTCTTGTATTCTGTATTACTATGGATTAATACTTAGAGATATTATTGATTAGTATAAATAGTTGATCGTCACTCTATAGCTTATACATATTCGAGCTGGACTGCCACTCGATAAGTAGCTGGCATATATATGCATTTTTAGTCCTATATATTTTCGGACTGGGGTGTTACAGCCACCGTCAGAATTTCTTTTCTTAGTTCGGCATGGTCAGGCACATATAGTCTTCCTTTTAAATGCATTATCCCATCTTCGTCCTCCTTAAAGTCGGTCATCTTTCCTGTTGAAATCAGCTCATGCATCTTCTTCAAGAATGGATCGTCCTTCTATATGGTCTTTATATTATTATATAAGCTTGGCTGAAGGTGCAATCGAGACAACTACTCCCCTTGATATCAAATTCGGAGTTAGACCCATTCCTTCTAAGTCTTGTCGTATCCGGTTGTTTATGTCCAGTGATCCGACAAACTTTCAGCTTAGAGCATCTGTTGTGACATTCCCTTGTCCTGCATATACTCAATCTTTAGCTTGTAGTATTTTATGAGTTCGAGTCAATCCATTGGCTCAAGTTTAATACCCGTTTGGTGTTCTGGATCTTGTGATCTGTGTAGATTATGTAAGCCACACCATAGAGGAAGTATTGCCAAAGTTTCAATACGCGCCATCAATTTTAGATCATGCGTCGGATAGTTCTTCTCGTGCTTCTTCAACTGCCTCGAAGCATTAAAGATTACATTGTCCTTTTGCATGAACACGCACCCTAAACTGGTTCCTGATGCGTCGTTGAAGATTTGAAACCCTTTTATTCTGTCTAGAAGCACAAGGATTGGTACTGAGATGAACCGTTGCTTTAACTCCTGAAAGCTAGTTTCACAGTCATTGTTCCACTTGAATGTGAGTCCTTTCTGGGTGAGATGACTTAGAGGCGACGCCAACTTGGAAAATTATCTCACGAATCTTCGATAATAGCCCGCCAAGTCAAAAAACTTCGAATATTGTCGGCCAAGGTGGGTCATTTCTAATCTACCACTGCCTCAATCTTCTTAGGATCGACTGCAACACCTTCTGAAGAAATAACGTGCCCAAGAAACGTTACGCTACTCATCCAAAATTCTCATTTACTCAACTTGGTATATAATTAATGTTTGTATTGAGACTGTAACACCGTCTTCAAGTGCTCCACATGCTTTTCTCGATCCTTTGAATAAATGAGAATATCGTCAATGAACACGACCAAAAAATTGTCTCTAAAAGGACAAAAGAATCGGTTTATCATATCCATGAAGGCGGTGAGGGCGTTTGTCGAACCGAACGGTATGACTAGGAATTTATAGTGACCGTCTCGAGTACGGAAGCTGATATTGGGACGTCTTCGGGTTTAATCTTCAACTGGTGATAGCCAGAACGAAGATCAATATTCAAAAATGCTACGACTCCTTGGAGTTGATCTAACATATCGTCGATCCTTGGTAACGGGTACTTGTTCCGTACAATACCTTTATTGAGTTCTCAATAATCTATGCATAGTCGCATTGATGTATCCTTCTTCTTTACGAACAGTACTGGGTACTTGTTCCGTAGAATATCTTTAGTGTTCTTGATAATCGATCGATAGTCGCATCGATCCATACTTCTTATTTATGAACAATATTAGGGCTCCCCACGAAGAGATGCTAGGGCGAATATATCTGCCGTCCCACAACTGTTCTACTTGTACCTTTAATTCTTTCAGCTCTGCTGGGGCCATGCAGTAGGGTGCCTTTGATATCAGCCGAATATTTTGAAAGGTGTTGATATTAGATTATATCTCACAATCCGGTGGCATCCCAAGCAACTCGTCTGGAAGCATATTGGTGAAATCTGCCACAACTTCAGTCTGTACCGTGTCTGTAACATCCTTCTTTGTGTCTCGAACAGATACCAAGTACCATTTGCAGCTGGAATGCAACATATGCCTTGTCGAAATTGCTGATACCACCATGGCAGTCTTCAATGCCGTGTCACACAAATATGAGAAATTTGTTTCACCAGGAAGACGAAACACAACTCTCTTCTCCACACATTCGATGATTGCATAGAATGAACCCAACCAAACTATGCCCAGGAGTATGTCGTACTCCTTGATGTCCAGGACTATGACATCCATGGATAGCTTCCTCCTTCCGATGAAGATGTAACCGTCATATTAATCAAACTATCTTGCATGTCTACTCCAGATAGAGTGTTAATGCTAATGTTCATATCTATTGGTTGAGTAGTTAAATTACTCTCTTCAACAAATCAGCAGATATAAAGCTATGCGTAGCACCTGGATTGAATAGTACTCGGGCAAGTATAATTTTTATAGAGTAATATACATTTTACAATAGTGTTAGACGCAAAGGTTTTATCTCGAGTCATGGTAAAGACTCTACCTTGTGCCCCCTGGCATTGACTGTGGGTTCACTGGCACCGCATTTGCGCCTCATGCCCATAGGGCTCTATTCTATATTGTACTAATATGGTACAACTGCTTAAGAAAGTTGTAGTAATATTGATTTAATTTCTATGTTATCTCATGCTAAGAGTAAAAACAAAAACGATCTTTCCTCATAACTTAAAAATTATTCTTGTATTTAAACTCCTATGATAAAGATGACCATGTTTCTGGATCATATTTTTATTTTTTTTAATTTTGGGAAAGACACAATTTTTTATTATCCTATACATTATACTTTAGCATGTCATATTCTAATGGCCCATGTATCCATGGTAGCATCAGAATCTGGTTTCAGTGCAAGTTCAAGAATGGTAAGTAAGAATAGAAGCATGATGCTACTACATATTTTGGAAGTATGTGTTTGTGGTCAAAGATTGTATTTGTGCGAAAAATTGAACTAAATACTTAAGAGATAAACATATCGACATCACTGAACTGGACTTTCGATCTCTTACTATGGATGATCCTACCAGAGTTAAAAAATGAAGCTGGAAGTCTTGTAAAGTTAGATCAATTTCTCTGTAAATTTAAGATTGGAAGATAATAAACACGACAACAAAAATTCAAAAAAAGCTGGAGATGAATACCAAAGACTGAAGATTAAATTGAATGTAAAATATGTACTTTCACACTTTTAGCTTTTAAAAAAACTAGAAATGCCATACTAAATTTCTCAAATAAAATTAAATGAATAAAGTTTGTTTATTTACATTTATGTATCAGTCCAAAGTCTTATTTATTTATAATTTTTTTATAAACCCAAAGGGCTTGGGCCATAAGTTAAATCATATTTATTTTTAAAATTTTGGGTCAACTCGGACTGGTCAGAATCCTTCCTGGTTTAGTCTGCTCTGAATTTTTTCAGGTATTGTATTATGTCGGGTTTGGATTATGAAATTTTGTTCTGGACCGATTTTCCTATCCAGGCTGGCCTGGTCCATGCCCGATGAAACAAGGTCAAAATTGGGTCTAGGCTGGCCCAATACACAACTTGATATCTAAGATGGTGCCTGGCAAGATTAGTATAGACTTGTGACAGGTCGATTGGTCTGAAAAGAGAAAGTTCCATGATAAATTGTCTGGCATCCCTTTCCTTCTACGCAAGCTTCTCAGCAGAAAATCAACTGGTATTTACCCATAACACACTGAGGCTTTATTATATACCATTACTCTCAAACAAGATATACATGTAAGAAAAAAAAGGAATAGAAAGGATAAAAACAATTATATTTTCCAGTCATGTACAGAGGAAGAGAGGCAAGGAGGATCAATTTTTGCAAGGGTCAGGCGTAACGTTGACCTTTGAAATGTCCTTTACATTAACACACTTTGAGGTTGCATTAGCATGCTGCAGCAACCTATTGCCAATGTACTCCAGTTTGACATCATTGAGCACCATACCTTCGCACGGTAGCGACCCGCTGCACACCAACTTGATTGCATGGTCCGAACTGTAGGTACCACGAATCCTTTGGAAGGTTATATCACTAATTTTGACACGGGAAGGATCCTGTACAAAGTACAAATTAAGAAACGGATCGATCAATAGCCAAAACTAAAAATTTAATTTTGATTAATGTTTAATTTTTCTTCTTACCGATTCGGGACAAGCTGCATAGGGACAATACTCTTGATCGATGATGATCGGGTTGGAGACGTTGTTCATGACAATGTCCTCGAAGGTGAACCCGTTGACCTTCATGTTAGAGGACGCGGTAGAAGGCTTAGATTGCCATGTCTTGATCCTTACGCCATTGTCTGTTTCGGTTAGGGTACAGTTTCTCACTGTGAAGCCAATAACGTCCCCCTCGCCAGGATTCTTGCCAAGGCTGCCGACACTGATCCCGTGGCCAGGACCACAATTCACGCCAGAAACAGTCAGGTTGGTCGTCATGTCTCCGACGGATACACAGTCATCACCCGTTCCGATGGTAGAGTCTATGATGCTGACACCGCTGCTTCTTGCTACGTGGATTCCATCTGTATTGGGGCTATCAGCGGGTGCGTCGATTGTGATCGAACGGATTTCAACGTTATTGCAGGCGAAGATGTGCATGTGGAAGAATTTGCTGTTGACAGAGGATATGCCACTAATTGTTGCATTGTTGACAAAGCTAAGTACCAAACTCTACAAAAAGAATTCAGGAAAGAAAAGATTAAGGGTGGGTTCACATGTTAATTAGTCAGTACAATACATTTGGATTGACGGATGTATCGATGGATGGGTAAATTAATGAAGTCAGCTCACAATTGGGAGGGTCTTGCAATGCCACTTCTTGGGACATTGGTTGTGAGGCCATGCTACAGCTCCTTGCCCATCGATCTTCCCTTTGCCTACGATGGTTAGCCCGTCTACATATTGGACATCGATCCAATTTGCATTATATAGATTGTGATTGGGTTGAGCTAGTAGGTTTCCATCCAAATTGATTGTCATCTTCCCTTTGCAGGGTCCTTTGAATATCAAGGGCCCAACCAAGTAATCCCCCGGTGGGATCTGGATTGTTTGCAGTCCTCCGGCAGCGCAGGCCTCGTTCCATACTTGTTGCACTGCCTGTACATAATGTTTATCAAGACATAATTAGCTAGGTAACATGCATTTATTTCAAACTAATAACAATGGCATGCATAAATTTTTATAATATTATTTATAATACATTTTAAGCGGAGATAATCAAAATCGAGCACTCCGCCCACAAATTAATGTTAACTTAGTTACATCATTGCAATAAAATTGCTTCTATATAACACTAGTCAGGTAATTATATCACTCACCTTAGTGCTGTCCGTTTTGCCATCAGCGACAGCACCATATTGCTTAATGTTAAGGGGTCCTCCGGTTGAGTTAGCCGTGAGGGTAGCACAAGCAAATAAGAGAAATGCAATGCAAACTCTTATGAAATGGGAATGGACATTTGATACCATTTTTTTAATTTTGTTTATTAAACTTTTTTGTGTAAAAGATTGTTATCTTCTTTGGTTACTTAAACGAGAGAAGTATATATATAGAAACGTATTGCTATTTGTGTCCACGAATTTCCTAAACTACTTTTAGGTGGTTTAACAAATTTTAATGTGTTTTAGGTGGTTTACCATGTTTAGTGTAGAAAAGAATGGTAGGATGGAATTCTCGCTTCTTTTAGAATTCAAAGATATTCTTCTCTAACCACCAACCTCTTATTTATACTAATTTTTAAACCCTCCCATTTAAATAGGTAATAATAATAATAGTTGTTGAATAGTGGATTACCTATTTTTATTTTATATATTCAATATTTTTATGTAATTTTCTTTTCTATCTAGGTTTAGTGATAACAATTTAATGATATCACTTTAAATCATCTGTAATTCTATAAATGTTCGGCTAAGAATCCTAATAAATTTATCCATTCTAGTCGAAATATAGCCTCCAGTTTCAACAACAACAACAACAACAACAATAATAATAATAGTTATTATAATGATAATAATATTTTTCTTATTGTTGTAGTTACTTTTTATAAGTTTATTATCAATACCTTGCCAGATGCAAAGAAGAGTTTGAGGTAGAAAATATAAACCAAGTAGAAACTTATAAAAACTCACAAAGAATAGTATCAGTTAGCGTACCTATATACAACCTCCATCTACTCCTCTTTTGTTATCTTTTTTTGTATCTTCATAACTGTCAACAATACTACCTTCAAGCACATCATCCATGCTTTATTTATCTGCAGCTTTCTTTCGAGTGAGTGCACCCTGCAACACCATGTCACTTCCATGGAACAAACCTCAAAATACAAATTTAAGGCACATGGCCATATACGACTTTTATAACGACCAAGTAAATTTTTATTTATTATGTAAAATTGCAAATTCTTATAATTATATGTTTTCAAGTCCACGACGCACAACACTTTTCTGAACAAAGACCAATATGTGCCATCTAAGTTGCACAGGCATGGATACAACATGGTACTGACATAGGACATAGCAGCAATATTGGGTGTATAGGTCAACGTGGCAAGAAAAATCAAGTTTCAAGAGTTTGTGCTTCCTAAAATGTCATGCTGCATCTAGTTAAGCTTAGCACCTTGTAGTTGCAAACTCAAACTCAAGTAGCATGCCTGTGTACTTGGCATTCATCATCTAAAACTCAATCAGGAAACCTAAAGAGTAAGAAAAATCAACAATTATTAATTTATTACCAAGAAAGTTTCCTCTTGCCCATCAGAATCGAGTGGACAGTTTTCTCCTCTAATGGCCTAAGAGTGCTAATGTCTGTATCAACACCTTGAGTCACCTTTATATAGAAGAAAAAGAAAATAAATTACTTTATACATGTTATCAGAAATAGATAAATAAAGTTTAGATTTGAGCAGTTGAAGTTACCTCAAGTTAACATGTCTTAGATTTATGTAATATCAAGAGCTAAAGAAGTATCAAGGACATGCTTTGTTCTGATATGTTTTGAGGAAGCAACATACATATAGTGGCAAGTGTCAACTGGCAACATATGTTCTTATCAATTTTGAGGAAGTAACGTACATAGAGAGGCAAGTGTCAACTAGCAACATATATCATCAGTTCCAAAGAGTTCAAATTGAGGAAACAAGTTCACATTTACTTGCATTGAAAGCGCTCAAAAGAGGCGATGGCCATGAGATTTTTAGTCCACTGGCTCAAACACAAAAATACAAGAATAGAGGCATACATTATGCATTAAATAATTACTAAATGATAAGAGTAATATTTTTTTTTCTTCTAACATTTTAAGGGAATGTAAAACAATCAATGTCATGCAATTAGAGAACTGTTGTTGAAACATCAAGAACATTACTTGAATTATAAACTGACCTTGTTGCCAATATAGTCCATAACACCTACACCAACAGTGGACCCCTTCAAATTTTGGATATATTGTATACTAGACGAAACCAAAAACCCAGGATCCATAAAATCCAAATACTACTATCTTTGTTAGTCCAAGGGCCAGTCGGTGCTTCAAATCAATATCCCTCCCCTATTTCATGCCTAGGATATGCTTCTTTAATTTTATCTCCAGTATCCTCCTGGAAACCAAAGAAAAACAAAAATAGCAGTAATTAACAGTTGGACATTTCAGTAGTAAAAAAACACTAGTAATCTCACAACAGATCTGAATTCACTCCTTATCTTTAATTACTATCCAACTTTTAAAGTTATATATAGGGAAAGCAATATATGCACACTTTGTTTCTCATTTTCCATCATTTTTGCCCCCAAGACCCTCTACCACGAAGACATTCGAGCTAATAATGTGGAGAGAACCTTTTCGACAAAAAGAATGGTTATAGTATGATAGACATGTAACTATAGAATTCATGCTCAGGAAGAGCTTTTTTTTATATAGAAAACTAGGCACTAAAAGTAACAGATGATAGATGTATCCACACAATGTTATTGCTAATAACAATGGAAGTTTGTACAAAAATACTTCTGTCCTTCAAAGAGACTACTTCAATATCGGCACAAATATTTTTCTCATGAAACCTTTGCGCATAGGGCGATCATAATATGAATAGTCAAGTGACCAGCAGCTTGTCATTACAACCTACAGCAATTTTGTTTTGGTTTACCATGTTATTTTCTTCTACTTTTCTTATTTCGATGAAAATCAAGCTACTCATATAATATAAATCCTAACAAATGAGGAAAATTTTCAAAAAGCTGGCCCAAGGAACTAGAGAAAATAAATGATAAGCGAGAAATCATAACCCTTCAGTTCATAAGGAACATTACCTCTTCCTTCACTAACTCAGTAGATGCACATTGTTGCAATGATATAATCCTTGTTATGTAGTAACCTGATGGTTGTTCTACAGACTCACTAGTTTCTAATGATCCTCATGAAGTCTCAGATGCTGATAGAGAATATTGTTTTCCATATATTATTTTATCAACTATTTTCTTTTTAAGATTAGCATCTTCAAAGAAGCAATGACTAGCTAACTAACCAGAGAGCAAGTTCCCCATTACCCCTTCCACACTTTGACCCTTATGTTACAGTATGGCCTCTCTTCTCAACTTATTATTATTTTTTTGATAAGTTTGTGTCCCAAATAAGTTGTTAACCTTTTGCCTAAAATATTATCTGAAACCACAAGTTATGTTTCATGAAATTATATTATGAGCTTTTGGACCCTTCTAACACTACAAGTATGTACACATCAAAACCAACCCTAAAGGACAAAAACCTATTCCTAATATAAAGCCTCCTGTTCATGAACAGTTTCTTGTTGGCTATTCAAGTTTAAACTATATTCATTTGGGAAACAACATGGTGGCAGATCTCAGATAAAAAGTTTTTTATAGTTCTGGTTAATCTTTGAGAAAGTTGCAAATATCTTCTACATATTTGCTAACATTAGTTTCTTTGCTTACCATTCAAGCGTAGTTTAAATTCATGTGGATAACAAGACAACATGCAATCTTATAATTTTCACATGGTTGTGGTTTATCTTTTAGAAAATGTCAAAACACCTACTTTTCAATTAATAAGTGTAAAACCCCTAAATTTCTACTATATTTTTTTTATTAAATTTGATACCGATTTAAAATTTTGTATTGTACGTCGCGTAGTCGTATTGTACGTCGCACACGAAATTTTATTTTTGTAATTGCTCGACGAGTGCGAATATGTGCAAGCGTACATATTTTTAGAAAAACATTTTTTATGGTTTCAAAATAATACATATAATATTTAATTTAGCTATCAAAATTGTCTAAATTTAGGATTTTATTTATGAAAAGCCTTTTATTTAGAATAAATAATATTTTTAGTGCATGCACATATTTCATAAAATTTTTGCTAGTTTATTTTAAATAAAAATATATTTTTTGAAATTATTTATAATAATATTTTATTATTCAAAAAGGATATTTATAAATATTTATTATTTTCGAAATTATTATTATCGGTATTTTTGGAAAAACATATTTGAAAAATTTTGTATCCATTTTAAATCTTGATTTGAATTTATACATTTATTTAAATAGTTAAATATTTAAAATTTAATTTTTCCTATTCGTTTTAAACTAAAAATTAATTAGATTTAAAATTTAATTAGATTTAAAATTGGATTTTGATTGAAATTTGGATTTATTGAATTAATTTAAATTATAGATTGAATTATCTACATTGGGTTTAAATCTTCCTAATTTTTATCCAATTGGGAATTCCCACATCCTATAAATAGGCAGGTACTCCTCCATAAACTTTGATCCTCCACAAATTTCTCCACAAAAATTTCCACAAAGTGTACGTGCCTCGTGTCGGTGTCCATCTCTTCCGTGTCAGCCGTGACGGCCTCGGGTCCGACCCCGGGTGTCTTTCCAATAAAATTATTTTTGTACATATACATCATCCAGGTCGTGTCCGACACGCCGGACACAATTTCACCCCGAGATTTCGTACTCAATCCATAGATTGCTAACCTAACTCTCACATCCAATCCCTAACCTAATCCTACTCTAAATTCTGCCTCATGTTCCCTGTCCCAACCGAACTTCCCGCGGCCATCATCCTCTCACAATCCCCACCACGACGACCACCCTTCACCCTCCTGGATCTCCGACCGAACCCATGTAGAACGCACACCCTCCATCATCACCACCACCACGGCCACTGCCGCGGCAGCCCTGCCTACACCACAGTTACCACCACCACGGCCATGGCCACTGGCCGGGAGCCGCACCACCGTTCTCCACCCATAAACACCCGACTCCACCAACAGAACCACCACCACTGTCCCCATCTCCCGGCGACCAAACCACCAGCCTCCGCTCGACCAAGAACCACCCGCAGCCACCCCCAGACCAAAACACCACCCCAAGGAGAAAAAAAAAGAGGAATAAGAAAAGCCCTAACCCTAAATCTAACCTCCAGCGACCGCACGACCGGCGGCGAGCTCCATCCGCCGAGCTCGAAGCTCTGGCAACCGTCGAGCACCGGCGCGCCTCGCCGCGCGAGCCACCGCCTACCGCCACCTGCGCCATCTCTTCCGCGCGAGCCACCGCCTCAGCGTCGCCCCCTTTGCTCCGACCGTACCTCGCCTGCGAACGGCCGACCGCCTCCTCCGACTCTTCTTCTCCTCCGTCCCCGCCGCTCACCCCCTTCACCGCACCACGCCGCCTCGACGCCGGCAGATCCGCCCAGGCGCGCGCGTCGACCTCTCGAAACCCTCTCCTCCACACCTCCGCTTCCGCACCGCCCCGCCGGACCGACCTAGCCCCATCCTCTTTCGACCGCCGCCTCCACTTCCTCTCTCCCTCGCCGCGCCGAGGCCGAGCCCTCTCACCGCCGTGCGACCCCTTCTCCGCCGGGCCGCTCCGCTTCTCCCCCGCCTCCGCTTCTTCTCCCCCTCCCCGCTCTTCTCCCCGTTTTCCCTCTCGATCTCCAAACTTTTCCTCCTTGGTTCACTCATCCTCACAAGGAGAGGGTAGCAATCGAAATGAGAAGCAGCAGAGACGCTGCTGTGACTCAGTGCATAATTTGACATATAGAGATAATGTATCATTATTATTATTTTTTTCTTAGTGCTAATAGTATTCTAACTAAATATATGTAGTATATGATAAAAATAAATACAATAGTATATTATTTATATATAGGATTAGACAATAGCATTATTATTCTATTATTTATATATATTTTGTCACTAATATTGACATAATAATTCTAAACTATTTAGTAACAAAAAAAAAGTTATTAGGGCTTGACCCTAGATATAATTTCAAATTGGATTTCAAAGCCAAATAATAATAATATTTTGGGATACTGATCTAAATATTATTATAGAATTTTATCTATATTTTAGTTGCCTAAAATAATTTTTCTAATGTTTTTCCAAACATTTTGTCGAGATATTTTTGGTAACGAGATGAAGATTTCTATCTAAAATTTATCATTACAAAACATAGAGTTTTAGCCTAAATCGGTTTTTCTATATTTTTATGTATATATCAAATATTAGTTTTTCTAATAAAATATAGCTTCCTACTAACATTCCATTTTGATAACTTAGGGTTTTTTTTTGCCTAAATCTATTTTTCTAGGTTTTTTGTATTTACCAAAATAATTATTTTATTAGTAAATATAGTTTTCAAAATATTATAAATAGTTTCTAAAATTGTATATATTTTTTTATCTAAAATTCTTTCGACTATCCTCCCTTTCGTAACTACGCCCATTATCCCTATCCTCCTACCAATTCTGTCATTCCTCTTATCGTCCTTAACCAATATGACCCTTCTGGACCCGATGGAACCGTCCGTGCCAATTTCTGAGGTCACCTTGCATAGCTATTTCACAGAAGTCGCAGTTCGTGCCACTTTGATCATTGCAGTACACCAGGCGTCCTACCAGGCAAGACACATTGCCTTCACTGTTTAATTTCTTGTTCAATATCATGCATGTTTTTACTTATTCTAGAAAATATAAATTATACTTGCAAATTATTATATTTTAGTTGCATATGGCTTAGAGTTAAGGGACCACCTTTGTTTGTGTCGCATTCATTAGCCCGACACTTGTGTATCACGAGTCACGAGTCTCATATAGATCTCGGACGTACGTATCGACTGGCCATCGGTGCGCACATGCCGTGCGATAGGCAATAACTGCTAAATAGTTTCGATTGTCTAGAAGACTTAGCGACTTAGCAGTTATTAGGAATGTCGTGATGTGGATTCAGCACGAGTAGTGCATGGGGAGGGTGAAGACAGTTATTAGGCGCAGGGGCTTTCACACCTTTACTTTTCAATAGATGCCATTTGTGACTCAGTCGAGAGACTAGTGGACGTGCATTTATTTACTTTTCTCTAGATGCCACTAGTGCCTCGGTTGAAACACAAATGTGCCGTGCATTTACTTTCCTCTAGCTGCCGTTAGTGACTCACCCAAGAAGCTAGTGGCCGTGCATTTATTTGTCTCTAGATGCCCCTTAGTTCTCGTTCGAGTGCTAATGGGCCGTGCATTTACTTTTCTCTATACGCCACTAGTGCCTTGGTTGAAACGCTAACGTGCCGTGTTTCTAGCTTCGGGAGCCCTTGTGTGGAACGTTGTCTTCAAAACGCATTAACACATAGAATGGTTGAGGACCCTTATTTTGTTTAGTCGTATATATACTTTTATGTCGAGCTTCTATTATTCAGTTATTGGCATGATATTATGTGTCTTGTTACGTCCCTCTGAGGACCTGGTTGTCTTGCCAGGTGTGTGCTATTATCTTTCACAGGTGTTCTAGCTCTAGCCGTGTTCATCGCTATTTTTTCGAGGATGATTGCGCTTGGACTGTCTTCGCTTCGCTTGCCAAATTTATTTCATCTTTCATGTAATTCTCTCTTGATTATTGGTAGTGGATTTGTCTCCGCCCAACATATTGTATTAAGACAATTCCTTATCATTATTGATATATTTTATTCACTTATTTTTGTGTGGATGAGATTAGTTATGGTTCTACTGCATTTTACAGCTTATGTATTCATACAAGGTATCCATATATTGGAGTATACTTTGTATGAATATAGCTGGCATGTCTACGTTCCTAGTCCTACGTATTTTGGGACTGGGGAGTTACATGTTTTTGTGGTGGCCCATGCAGGTCTAGATAAATTATTTGGTTACTTTACCGTACCAAGCAAGCCTGCGTATAGGATTAGAAGTCTAGGATCTCATCCACATACTTGACCTCTTTTCTTGATTTTATCTACCGTTTGACTCATCAATTGCATCTTGCTTGCTTCCTTCCATCCCTATTCTTATCTTCCCTTCGTGCTTGCTAGAGATTGACCCTGTCACGACCCGCTCCCGCTTTTCGGGATACGAGTACGTGGCCAAGTCCAGCCTACGCCGCAGCATCGGCGGTAGTATGCTGTCTGGGCTCAATATAAATCTCAAATATAACAAATATCTCTATTTTGCTCATTCACAATAATTATTTTAATTACAATTCCAATAATACATTCAAATTTGTATACAGATACAAATCTGTTACATGTGACTATTCTAACTAGAATCTATGGTTGGCCTCCAAGATAGCTCTAACTCCATCCGAAGGAACCCAAAGCAAGAGAGCAAGTCATCGAGAATAGTCATCAAAAATCTGTCAACTGAAAACTGGTTATCCAGTCAGGATTGGAACAAGTACAAGTCTAGCCTTCACAATACAAATACAATATAAAGCAATATAACACTAAACATGTGAATTAATGATCAATGGAAAACACGAACAATATGAACAAGGAAATATGCAATATGATAAACGACATAAGAAGGTAGCGAGAATGAAAAGACAAAGAAACTCATGTAAACCATAATAGTGCACGTGTCATGAGAAGTACAACGTTCCTACACATGGACGGCTTGGGCGAACGATGAGGTTATAAGGCCCGCCCCCGTAATCGGGAGAGTTGCCAACAATACAATCTGGGCTTTGTCCACGTGCCTAATAATTGTACCCCTCTAATATCCATAGCTCACAATCATGAAAACATGGTCACGAGAACAATCACGATATCAATGAGAAAATATGAACAATAGTCAATCACTCAACTCTCGTGTGTGTAACAGTCAAGACACGAAAATATCATGTATAAGTGAAATATAACAATATAAAGTAAATGTACATGAAAGCATCAACAAGTACTTGCCTCGGCTTGATTTGAAGTCGACTGGCGTGATATGATCATGTCGGCACGAAAATAGTCTCAGAAGTCAAACTACGCAAGATGATTTCAATTGATGAAACGGGACTCTAAAATAAAAACAAAAATAAAATATCTTGGAAAATTGTTGAGAAAAATATATGATGTGTACTATTTCATCAGCATTCCGAAACTTCAAACGGATCGTGATTCCGATTCCTGGTTCTCCCGGAATCTCGAAAACACCGAAACGTGTCAAATTTCGGACAACTGACACTCCATGAATTTTTCAGAAATTTAGGTTACAATTATTTGAAAATAAATTTTATATTCAGAAAATATACCTCGAGACGGTTTCAACAAAAAAAATTGGAGGTCAAACGGAGTCCGGAGTTGGAAGTTATGGCTCTTCGAAGTTGGTAAAATATTTGAAAAGGAATGCTGAATTTATGACGAATTTGGGGTAATTATGACGAAAAAAGATAGAAATTTTGGAAAAGAAGGTACGAGAGATGATTTTATTTTATAGGTTCAATATATATAGATAATGTAAAGCAATTAGTGAATTAGGATATGATTAGAACTCAATCAATAAAGATATGATTAGTATTACCAACTAATTTGGATAGGAATATGATTAGTTAAAATAAGAAGTAATCTGTCTAATACTAGATATGATTCAAATAGGATTAGAATTTCAAACGGACAAGTCTCTCCATAAATTTAAATCAAATAAATTATTTAAATCCAAATCATATGAATTCAAATTCAAATCTAAATTCAAATCAAATTCAACATAATAACTTTAAGATAAATTTAATGTTTATCAAAGCAATTTAAATCATATAATAGATAAATTGTTAAATCAAATAATATTTTAAATCTAGACTAGATAATTCTTAATGCCGTAATTAGTCACCATAAGTATTTTATATAATGTTTGATGTTATCAAATAAGGTAAAATATATTTTATAAATCTAAATCTTTTTCAAAATAAGTTACTAAATCTATTTATTGCTCCAAAAATAATTTTGATTTTTAAACTATTTTTGAAACCGATATTTTTTTTTGAAAATCCAAACATAATAATAAATAACTTTATAATTTCAATAATAAAATTTCAAGAACAAATATTTATTAAAACTAAATAGTACTTTCAAACCGTTAATTACAAACTACATTTTGAAATACAGAAAAAATAGTAAATATCTTTTACAAAGTTTCAAAAATAAATTACTTTCAAACACAATAAAATAAAATAAAATAAAATTTAGAAACAGGGGTTACAAATCTACCCACTTTAGAAAAATTTCGTCCTCGAAATTTAAGGATGACATGAAAAATAGGCTTGGTTGGTCAGGTGGAAAGATAGAAATTTTTTAAAAGGAATAATGATCATTGAGATAAAAATAATAATTTTTTCTTAATAAGAAGATTAATCAAGAAGGATGGGAGAATGTAGTCAATGGATATAGTTCGGAGAAGTATTACCTACATGACATCTAAGTTATCACTCATCAATCTTATAAATTCGTATCCTCAAGAATATTGAAAAAAAATCCTCAAATTCAATCATATTTTTTTTTAATCACTATCTCAATTTAATACCGTGATGTAGCAATCATGAATATCATCTTATCAAATTTACAACCCTTAATCAAACTTGATAAATATCTTCAAAATCTAACTTCATAAAACTTTACATTCCTCAATTTTATTTTAAATTCAAAATTCAACATTTTTATAATCTTCTCAAAAATTTAAATTCCATAAATTTTCAAATCATACCTCAATTTTATTGATCAAATCAAAATTATCTCCTTTAAAAATTAAATATTCAACCTTATCAATAATTCATCGATCATATAGAAATTTAAACCTCAGAATACCAAAAGCTAAAAATTTTATCTTCAACAGTAACCAAAATATTCAATTTATTAATCGAGAATTCTATCCATCTTTAATTAGAGTCATTTATTAAATCACAATTTCAACTTCATCAAATAGGACATCTCAAAATTCAACGAATATCACCACCTTAATCATGTAGCCTATGTAACAACCTTAACTACCCATTTAATCAATTCAAAATAATTCTATGGGTTACCCACGGTGTACCTAGTCCTAGGCCTAGTCATTTTAAAAATCAAATCAACCTAATTGTGAATGAGCATCCTAATCGCAGGCTTGCAGTAGTACGACTAATATAGGTACAACCACAAGTTCGCATAATTTTTCGAAAACGGACCTGCATGGGCCACCATAAAAACTTGTCACGATCCGCTCCCGCTTTTCGGGATACGAGTACGTGGCCAAGTCCAGCCTACGCCGCAGCATCGGCGGTAGTACGCTGTCTGGCTCAATATAAATCTCAAATATAACAAATATCTCTATTTTGCTCATTCACAATAATTATTTTAATTACAATTCCAATAATACATTCAAATTTGTATACAGATACAAATCTGTTACATGTGACTATTCTAACTAGAATCTATGGTTGGCCTCCAAGATAGCTCTAACTCCATCCGAAGGAACCCAAAGCAAGAGAGCAAGTCATCGAGAATAGTCATCAAAAATCTGTCAACTGAAAACTGGTTATCCAGTCAGGATTGGAACAAGTACAAGTCTAGCCTTCATAATACAAATACAATATAAAGCAATATAACACTAAACATGTGAATTAATGATCAATGGAAAACACGAACAATATGAACAAGGAAATATGCAATATGATAAACGACATAAGAAGGTAGCGAGAATGAAAAGACAAAGAAACTCATGTAAACCATAATAGTGCACGTGTCATGAGAAGTACAACGTTCCTACACATGGACGGCTTGGGCGAACGATGAGGTTATAAGGCCCGCCCCCGTAATCGGAAGAGTTGCCAACAATACAATCTGGGCTTTGTCCACGTGCCTAATAATTGTACCCCTCTAATATCCATAGCTCACAATCATGAAAACATGGTCACGAGAACAATCACGATATCAATGAGAAAATATGAACAATAGTCAATCACTCAACTCTCGTGTGTGTAACAGTCAAGACACGAAAATATCATGTATAAGTGAAATATAACAATATAAAGTAAATGTACATGAAAGTATCAACAAGTACTTGCCTCGGCTTGATTTGAAGTCGACTGGCGTGATATGATCATGTCGGCACGAAAATAGTCTCAGAAGTCAAACTACGCAAGATGATTTCAATTGATGAGACGGGACTCTAAAATAAAAACAAAAATAAAATATCTTGGAAAATTGTTGAGAAAAATATATGATGTGTACTATTTCATCAGCATTCTGAAACTTCAAACGGATCGTGATTCCGATTCCTGGTTCTCCCGAAATCTCGAAAACACCGAAACGTGTCAAATTTCGGACAACTGACACTCCATGAATTTTTCAGAAATTTAGGTTACAATTATTTGAAAATAAATTTTATATTCAGAAAATATACCTCGAGACGGTTTCAACAAAAAAAATTGGAGGTCAAACGGAGTCCGGAGTTGGAAGTTATGGCTCTTCGAAGTTGGTAAAATATTTGAAAAGGAAGGCTGAATTTATGACGAATTTGGGGTAATTATGACGAAAAAAGATAGAAATTTTGGAAAAGAAGGTACGAGAGATAATTTTATTTTATAGGTTCAATATATAGATAATGGAAAGCAATTAGTGAATTAGGATATGATTAGAACTCAATCAATAAAGATATGATTAGTATTACCAACTAATTTGGATAGGAATATGATTAGTTAAAATAAGAAGTAATCTGTCTAATACTAGATATGATTCAAATAGGATTAGAATTTCAAACGGACAAGTCTCTCCATAAATTTAAATCAAATAAATTATTTAAATCCAAATCATATGAATTCAAATTCAAATCTAAATTCAAATCAAATTCAACATAATAACTTTAAGATAAATTTAATGTTTATCAAAGCAATTTAAATCATATAATAGATAAATTGTTAAATCAAATAATATTTTAAATCTAGACTAGATATTCTTAATGCCATAATTAGTCACCATAAGTATTTTATATAATGTTTGATGTTATCAAATAAGGTAAAATATATTTTATAAATCTAAATCTTTTTCAAAATAAGTTACTAAATCTATTTATTGCTCCAAAAATAATTCTGATTTTTAAACTATTTTTGAAACCGATATTTTTTTTTGAAAATCCAAACATAATAATAAATAACTTTATAATTTCAATAATAAAATTTCAAGAACAAATATTTATTAAAACTAAATAGTACTTTCAAACCGTTAATTACAAACTACATTTTGAAATACAGAAAAAATAGTAAATATCTTTTACAAAGTTTCAAAAATAAATTACTTTCAAACACAATAAAATAAAATAAAATAAAATTTAGAAACAGGGGTTACAGACCCTACTAGTTAGTTGTCCCAAAACACCATTAGTTTAATTCTTTAAGTTGGGTAGAATACCCTATGAACTAGCCTTATGAACTAGCAACCCCTTTGACCTAGTGACCTATATTAGCAAGCCTATTTTGATCCTAGAATCTAGAGGACCTAACCCGTCTAGCCAACCAAGGACTTGGACAAGAAGACTATAGGACGACTGTATGACTTTGAATTATTCTGCCTTCTTTTAATCTTAATCTCGTGCCTATGTATTTACCATTTTGACTAATGATGCTAATATAGCCTAGTTTTTGCAAGCTTATTCCTTATCGAGCTTGTCCAAGACATATGTTAATTGGGTCACTCCCACCAACATATTGTCTAATCAGAACCGGTGCATGATGGTCTGATCAACCGAGTGCACTTTGGTTCGCTTTTGTCCAGGGTTTTTTTTATGCCGTTTCTAAAATGGAAATAAAATTTCTAAAATATTGGCATGAGGTACCTCTTTTATACTATTGGATTGTGGTTTTAGATCCTAAAATTAAATTAGATGTTATATTTATATTGTTAGTTATTAATTTTTATGACAATTTGAACGTTGAGGTAATTAACTTAAATTAAAAATTAATGAATGTTTAGATACTCTAATTTTTTATATGAAGAAAAAGTGATATCAATCGACTTGCTACATCCACTCAAGGTAGTAGTATCTCTGATTTAATTTCAATGTTATCTCATTCTAAAAGTATATTAAAAGGAAGAAACATAAACAATACTCCCTTGTAACTCAACAATTATCCTTATATATCAACTTCTATGATGACGATGACGATGATTCCATATCAAGTTTGGAACACTTTGAAGGGGGTCTTGTAGAAGCATGAAAAATCTCAGTTGAAGACGTCCCTTAGCCAAAGCGCATAAGATGCAGAAGACTCAGTCTCAGTGCAAAAAAGATAAAACAAAAGATACGGAGAGAAGTCTCTTCATTGTCATGTCTACCGAAGTCTAGTACAGATGCATCAAGATCACACATAAGGGATTAATTCTGTTCTTTTACAATGGATCTAGTACAGATACGACAAAAGCCTAGAAGGATCTACAAGGGATGCAATCTTCATCGAAGCGCAGCCTTCCTTCTTCTTAATACACACGTTGGAGGATTGACCTACACCGAAGCATGTTCTGATATTCTAGTGGATGCAGCCTCTCAGAAGTATATCATTAACTCAGCACTTTAAAGAATCCAGAGTCTTCAAGCCAGAGGCGTAGCCACCTGCCTGCGCCAACCTCAGAAACAAGATGGTGGTAGGGCCCTCATCTCCTTATTTTATTCTAGAAGCAGGTGTCTTCACTCCAGAGGCACGGATATCTACCTGCGACAATCTCAGACGTGCAAGGGTGTCATACCCTTCCCTTCGCAGCCAACGCCTTAACTGTTAGAGGCACGGCTACTTACATGCATTCGTATGAGGTGCAGCATGGTGATATGCTAACATCATCACCATTTCTACGGTGCAGTCATCTACTCCAGATCAGAAGCTTAAGTCACTTCTCTACAAGAGAATTGGGAACTCCCATCGCAACCAATACAAGTCAACCTGTCACTTTAAAAGCACAGTAGCCTCGCCAACCAGAAGCACAAGCCTACTTGTCGCCTACAGCACAGTGACACTGGTAGCCCGAAACATAGTTTCGTAAGTTGCTCTATACGCACAGAAGTCTCGTTGTCATTCGAAGCCAAGTCCATTCGTCGCTTGAAAGCACAGAGGTTCAGTCATATCCAAAAGCACGGTCTAATCGTCACCACAGAAGCGCAGCAGCACTTAGTCCTCACCAGAGGTGCAGGAAGCATGGGTCCACCCCAATTAGTTTGTTTAAACCGCCTCTTGTAGAGAAGATTGGAATTAAATCATGATTGATTTTATGTCAGATTGATTTAAATATTAGGCGAGGATCATTTAGACTCCAAATCTAAAATAAAATCCTAAGATTTACTCGGCTGCATTCGAGCAAGCAAATTGGCACGCGCCACGTGTCACCTCCTTCGGTTATGTTTATAACGACCAGAGATCTCGTTTATGGGAAATCTCGATGTCCGCCATGTGTCAGCGCCGCAGAAGCCCACTCCGTACAATAATGGCATATTCTTTCATATCTCAGGAACCGTAATAAAAATCGTATATGTGCTCGGTTCTCTATAAATAGAAGGAATTCTTCTTCCACCAAAGCATCAAAATCGACGGAGGGAACATCGACAATCGATAACTTCAAAAGAGGAGAGATCTCCATCCACGAAGAGTCGACCACCCTCATCCACCTATCAACCAAAGAACCAACCAACCAACCATCTTCAAGGGATCTTCTTATCCAGACAGCCTCTTGATCGATGACCCCAGAGTCCTATCAAAGGCGCCAGATAGCCATAGCAAGGTTGATTCGTCGTCGGATCGTCAACGGAGTAAAGGAGCCGTTGCAGTGCTCGATCTCCACCATCACACTTTTCCAGAAATCTTTTCTTCCTGTACTTAGATTATCTTGTTTAGGACTTCCTTCTTTGTACACAGATACCTTATACGTTCAATAAAGCAAAAAAGTTTGTTCAACCTTTTGTTACGTCGAACACCTTCAACGATCACCCTCCTCATTCTCTATTTCTTCCCTAACTTTTCAAAGCCCCATTATACTTGGATCAAAGTTTTGGAGCCCCAAACAGCATCTACGAGCCGAAGTGTCCAAATCTGGACAAATTTGTGCAAGGAGCGCACACAGTCCATTTCACACACATTCCCCTTTGATAAGCGCTCAAACTCCTCCTCCTCGAACCTATCTTCATGTTATTCAACTTATTCTTCAGAAACTTCAACTTTTGTTTCATGAATATCATCATTTGTTGCGTGAATTCTTGCACTTCTTCATTGACAGCTAGAAATGTTCTTATATAATTAGTTATTGTTTATCACCTTGTCATGAATACAACTTTTGTAAACACTTGTCCATCATGATATTAACTCCATCTATCACTAAAATTCAGAATATAAATGTTATATTTAAGGAGTTACATGCATGTTGTGCACATGTCTAAGTTTATTCCTAGATAGTTATTTTGTATGTATAAATACCACGTTAGAATATAACAAATGCCATGCTTGATAGTTTTGATTATGTGTTGATACATAGTTAACAAGCATGTATATAGAATGATTTGTATAAAGTTGTGGTTATGTTAACCCTAGAAGTAGTTATTATTATATGCACTAGTTGTAGTTGATAATAGGAAAACTTAGACATGTGAAGGATAGAATTATATATAATGTTGCATGTGTAATATGGATTGAGGATAGTACTAGTTGTAATGTCCCATCCCGCTCAGCTCAATCGGAGGAATCGAAACGCCGACGGCGTTCGGACTTAGCCTTGTGACGGCCTGCTCGAAGTCCTACTCGGTCGAGGCAACTCCTCGCTCATGTGGGTGGCTTCGGTGAACTTGCCTCAGTTTGGCCTTTACTCTGATAATAAGAAAGTTTTCAAATGCACAATTAGGCTTGATAACAAAAGAGGTGAATCCACATAGCTAAAGGAATAATCCCAAGTCGGGTCGAATTGAGTTAGAATATGGAAAGGTCCCACAGACGGCTTAGAAGTATTGCACGTCGTGCTTTCAAAATGACACGGTCCTTTGTTCCGTGGCTTGGGAGAAGGAAAGTTGGTCTAAGTTGCCACAAAGCTATGAATCTGGCCTAAGTTATAGGTATCGCCCGCACAAATGCTTAATAAAATGTGCACGGTCCCATCGTCTAAGGCTTGGCATGGCCTTTGCTCGCCCTACGAGTTAAGCTGCATTACACAGCTTGTGGCATAAGTCTAGGCACCCAAAAAACTTGGTTGTTCAAGTCGAACGCGTGCATGGCACGTTCCATCGAGGCAAAACTTGACGCAGCCTTTGCTTGTCAAGTTATTGCACAATTAAGTTAGGCAAGTTATGTCGGTTGATCGAAGTCATTCCAAGCACTGTTCCGCTCTTCCTGCGGTTGTCGAAGTTACTTAGTCCAACGATCTCAAGGATCGTCGTATAAAGTATGACTTGGGCGATAGTGTTGCACAAAATGTAAGTCGATTTAAGGCACGAGCCACGGTTGGTTCAGTAGAAAGTTAGCCACGGTCTATTGGCACATAAAGAACACGTTTTGTGCAAGTTATGCTTGAAGGCTATGAATTAGCCATTCATGAGTAAAATCAATAAGGGTATGGAAGCACTGAAAATATGTCAAGACTGTAGGTCAGTCGTCGAGAGTCGGGACTGTAGGTTAGTCGTCGAGAAGGAAACATATTGGTACTGTAAGTCAGTCACCGAGGCAACCTTGGTTTGGGCTCTGTAAAAGAAGTATGATAAGTAAAAGAAGTAAAGCTAAGGAAGCTAAGTTGTGAAGGTTAGGCCTGCATTTACGTTGAGTCTAGGAGTTCTCGTATGTGCATGGTCATGGACAACTTGTTGACAAGGTTTCGCGCCCTCGATTCGGCAGCCTGGGGCAACAGAACCGTATTGGCCTTGTTTGCAAAAACAAAAGTTTGATTACAAACTAAGAAAGGAGTACAATAGTACAATTGATTTCTGGAGAAGTACAACTGTAGGAATTTGATCAGAAGACAATCACTTTATCCCTTGGACGATATGATATCGAAGACACGAGCCTCTGAAAGATGCAACAGCACTTTGTCAGTAGATTATGATCATTAGTGATCCTTTAGAACTGATTTAAAACTCTATTTATAGGGTTTTGAAATAACTATTTTCTGAGTTACGCACACTTCAGGTTGTACGCCTTTTATCCAGTTGCGCAAATGGTTACTTGAATTGCTGGGAACGAGTGGCATTGTTTGAGTGAGATGTGCGTGGTCGTGGGCAGTGTAGTGGACACGTTCTTCGAGATTAGTAGCATGTGTGCCATATCCTTCAGCTTCTGAATAAAAGTTGATCAGGTGGCGCCAACCAGCCAGGTTGCACGTGGGCGCAACTCAATAACTGGCACCTTTGACTGAGTCTTTTGTACTGTTTTGATTAATTTGTGTGCCACTTGATAACTTGCGCGGGCCAGCTGTCAGCATTAGTTATATGCTGACAAAATCTTCTCGAGCGTCGCGTCGCCAGGATTCAAATAGATTTTCTTTGACTGACGAGCTGTTAGAGCTGTCAGTAATGATGGAAGCCGTTATAGATTCTCGAGGATGCTTGCTACGTGGAACTCGCGCACCCTGGCATAGGCGCATCCTGATACTGGCGTAACCCATTACTGGCACAACCTAATGATCTGGCGCAACCTAATGATTAGGCATCACTTGATGATGGCGCACTTTAATGAGTAGCGCCCCTTGATTTTTAACTTCTACAAGAACCCCTTCAAAATTTTCAAAGTTTAAAAGATTTCAAAATTTTGAAATACTTTGAATTAGAGGAACTTAATACGGGTTGCGCCAGTCAACTGTTCAAACAAATTCCAAATTTTAAGCGCTAATTGTGCAACAGTTTCGAAAAGACCATTTAGGCTATAAATAGTCGTCCAAAGAGAACTTTTAACTTTTTATTGAAAGTTAATTCTCTTAAACTCTTTCATCTTCTTCTTCCAAAATCTTGAAGCTCCTTCGACGATCATCAATGGCCCCAAAGAAGTATGCCGCTTCAAGGGAAATATCACTCCGTTTTTTGTTATACGTATTTTCAGTATACGTGTACGGATATCCGACCCATATTTTGAGTTGTCTAGCATGGCTTGGCTTGGTTTGGTCTTGGTTTAGCTCGATTTGGTTTATTTTAGCTTGGTTTGGGCCAAGTGGTTCATCATGATAAACCCCATTTAATTATAACCCAACTCCACTCTCTCTCTTCTCATTGCTCTTTCATTATTTCTCTTCTCCATAAATTCTCTCCCAAACCCTTAGGTAAGTGTCATCTTGCTTCATGGAGGAACTCCATTTTAATTGTTCTATTGTCTTCCCTACAAGCTTCCAAGACTCTTTAGTACTTAGCATTTTTGGTTTTGGAGGATAAAATCTTGTAGATCTAAGTTTTTATCAAATCATGGTTTTCTTGGGTTTTGATCTCTCAAACTTTATTATTTTCAAGTTTTGATTGTTTCATGTTGTAGAGAATTTAATTTTACCCAAAATGAACCTTTGAAAACCCGGATTTCGATTTGTTTCGAGTGATTTGTGAACTTGAAAAGTTCATGACACAACTTCTCGAATTGGGAAAGAAGAATAGTGTTGGGCGCATAGCATTTTCATGCGCCCACATATGTTTTCCTTTCGGCACGTAGCCATTTGTATGCGCCCAAGGCCCCATGCTCGATGCTTGGGCGCATAGCCCTATATATGCGCCCAAGGACTCCCCTGCCTAGGCGCATAACATTGATATGTGGCAAAGTGCACCCTATGTTCCCTGCTTGGGCGCATAGTTTTCTTATGCGCCCACTTAGCCAGTGAAGATAGTCTATAGACTTATCCTCCAATGCACCCTGCCTCACTCCTGTGGGAACATGCATATAGGCGCATAGACCATGGGCGCACGCACTCTTTGGTGCAAACCTTCCATATCACATGCTCTACATGATGTACTTAGCTTTAGGCGTATAGCCCTGGGCGCATGCTCTCCATGTCACCCCATTGACCCCTTGTGCCATCTCTTGTAATTATTCATGTTTGTCCCCATGGTCCCTAGTGAGAGTTGTGACTTTGCTTGTACTCTTTACTTGAATGGTCCTATAATGTTATTTTCCATGTTGCACATGTACTCTGAGCTTTACATATGATCTTGGTATGGCACGTACACTCTCTAATAACTCCTTGATAGCGGCCCGCCATGGCGCACTCTTGGTCAAGTAAATTCTTGGCATACAAGTGCACTTCACATGAACACGACATGACAATATAACTTTACATGATAACTCTTGATAGTGACCCGTCGTGGTGCCCTCTTGACAAGCAACATGACATGAATAAACTTGATAGTGGCCCGTTGAGGCGCACTCTTGACAAGTAATCTTGATAAGTAACCTAACTTGATAATCTTGAAATACTGTTGCGACGGCTATCTTGACTTGATAAGTAACTCTTGTCTTGACACCGTGGATGGTTGTGCCCGTACAAGCTATATGTCTCGTCTTGCATCATGTCTAGGACATGAATAACCTGATTTTCTACGATCAAGAATTTGTACTGAACCTGGCTAGGTTAACAACTAGATTGATCAAGTAGTTCATAGTGAGATTCCCAGTCACAAGCAATCCCGTTATCTGGACGCTCTAATTAGACATATAGCATGCCATTGAGTAGGGCGTATTTCCAGCATGCTGTCATGTGTTGCACCCCCAAGTCACCTAATCAACTCTCTCAACCTACGGAAGGATAACTTGATAGCTGCAGGGCTTGTGACTGCTGGAACATCTCAATGCATCTTGTAGTAATTAGGCTTGCGATAACCCTAGTTAGTTAAAGTATTAAGCCGTACTCCTTGTTTGGCCATGATTGATGGATGGAGTCTTGTCTTGTTTTGTCTAGACAAGGCCAGTACATGGTTACTTCTGCACGTTATTGTTTATGCTTTGCTTTATCGATAATTGGTTAGAGACTAAGTTCTGTTCAGGTGAAGGATTATAACCCCGGTCCTTATTTGGTTTACGGGTTGTAACTTGGTTACCAGAATAGTCTTTCAGTTATCTTATCATTTATCACCCTATTTTCTTTAACTTATGTCTTTCGTTATCATTTATGTCTTTATGTGCTAATATGTTGGTTTTAGTTCTTAAGTGAAGCCTCCTTTGTGGCATTTACTTTTTCTGGGGTCTAACCCAGCTGGTTTTGTATGGCCAGATTTTGGAGTAGCACCCGAGGATCTCCCAGCCTTCCAGCCAAATTGTTAACACTAGATGCAACCCTGGCAATAAGTAGATTTTATTTTGCTCTCCCACTCTATTGTAAATTATTCTTTTGAGGCAGTTAGCTGCCGAGCAAGTATTAGCTCGTGTTGAATTTACATTCCTGTCTACCTAAGGGCTGTAACATGATTGACAAATCCTAGGGTTGATCACGTATGACTTTAACTCTTGCTAGTCTTCGCATTTTGTATGACTAGCTCCATGTTCATCTGAATATGTAATGTTTGGGACGCTTTACCTTGTATGTCTAATGATCTACCATCTTGTTACATTACTTTCTTGCTTGAGATTGAGACACTAGACTTGTACTTGACCATAAGAGACTGTTGGCTTGTAGATAAACCCTCATACATCTAGACTGCCGTGACCGTATTGCGAGGTGGGATTCACTTCAATGTACGTAGCTGGCTGTGTCTGTAAGCCCCTGTCCCGAAATTCCCAATTTGTCATTTTTTTTTTCTAAATAATTATTTTCATAATAATAGTAAATAACCTAATTGTGAAGTAATGTGTAAGGTGGACCAAATGGTAAATAATAGGGGTTTACCTAAGCCCTTTCCCTATAATGCTTTGAATAGTTCACAAATAACCAAACCCTAAGGTCTTTAATGCAAAGTTCCCCTTTTTCAAACGGCTATGAGTTTGAATCAAATTCGGGAATTCAAATCTCGATAGGATTGGGCTTCAGGTGAGATTCAAACTCGTAGCAAATCTCTGGGAAGGATTCGGAGCTATCAAAAATGCCTATATAAATAGCGTAGCCTTTGTCCCTGCCATCCTCTCAAAACCCTAGCAACCCAACTTCGTCCCCGCCGCTCGACCATCAGGAAGAAGACTGAGGAATCACCCACACTTTGTTTCGAAACTACAGGTATTTCCCCTGGCCTTGATTGAAACCTCTGTTATGTGTATCATGTGTTTGAAACAATGGGTAGAAGGTTTTGAGTTTGTGCACAAGCCATTAAAACCTGAGAGCAGTGTGTAAGTACCTAACTAATGGTGTGTCCCTTGAGGGAGACTCTGTTTCGACACATGGAAGCCTGTGTGCAGCAACTACAGGTATACCATATGTAGGAATAGCTCTTATGAAGAAATAGTGGTGTGTGTATGGGGGCTTACCTCTGTATTCAATGAATAAGTCTATATGAGCCTTCCTTGTATCCCCTTGGATACTGTCAGGTGTACTTTCCCTTTGTTATCCGATTTGGTATTAACAGGGGATACATATTTTCATATTGTTTTGGGTAGGTGACAGGACATTAAGGCTTGAGTCCCAAGGGAAGAACCTGTAGAGAGTAGATGCCTGATGTATAGGCAAACCTGTAGAGAGTAGATGCCTGATGTATAGGTAAATCTGTAGGGAGTAATGTAAGGAAGAACATGGGGAGGAGTTGTTGGTATCAGGAACATAGGAAAAAGGCAGAGTTGTGCGTCTCCTTTGATGTACCAACTTGCACTAACGACAAGATTCACTATGTAATAGGATGGAAGTATCAATGGTTGAGTCAAATCCCTGTTACTGTCATTGGTGTATATATATAGGCCCTTCTTGATTTCTCCAGTTCCTGAGATATAGGTTCAATTCCTGAGTGATCTATGTTAAACCCTATTAGAAGTTCTTTTAGGTTCTGTCCTGTCACATTGACAAATGGTACAGGCCTATGTATATTTATATAATATGCAATCATGCATATTGGAATGTCCCGTTCAATTCCAAGATGATACAGTTCCAATATTCCCTTGTCCAGCTATTTATATATGGATGGCCAGACCAATTTGATCTTGGTACCATTTCAACCCTTAGTATCAGGTTGTGTATTGGTATCGGATTCAACAGCTGATATTCAGGTTGAATACCTGATAACAGGTTTGGACATTTGTATCAAAGCATACCCCTTGTAACCGTTACACCAATTTATAACAAATGCAGTTGGGGGAGGGTAAAGTAGAGGTTAACTGATGAATAAATATAAGTATAAGCCGACACACTAATTTTCTACCATATATATTCAGTTGCATTAGATCACCTATCATGAGACGACATATTAGTAAGGGGCAGTAGCAGTTGGGTACCTTGAGATATCCGTTGATTTCACACATATTGATTTCACAGGAGGTTATAATTATCGCACTAAAAATACACAAACATCTGCACCAGTAGCTATTACATGTATATAGCATCAGTAGGAGAGTTACATGGTTAAAACACTCAAGTACAGGCAAACCTATACATCCACGTAGGTCCAGTTAGCACAGCTACATGTCAAGCCATCTCGAGTCAGAATTTGTGGGTTCATATGAGATAGGAACGTCTCAAGAATCCAATTTTCCTTAACCCCTGAATAGGAAAAACAAGGACAGTAGTGAGCATAGGTAGCTAGGTAGCAGATACAGATACGAGTTATCACAGAAATAAGGACACTCGTACCCCTGCAGCAAACTTAAACACCTGTCATAAGAGTAAGGGTAGGTTGAAGGCTAAGGTTGGGGTCCCATGAATGCACATCTGAGTTCGAAGGCAGGTTAGGCCATATCTAGCAGTATAGGAGTTCATGTGTGAGTAAAGGAGAGCATATGCGTATGGCAGTATGGTAAACAATAGCTGCACTAACCAGCACACGTAGTAGCAACAGGGAGTAGTAAGACTCCCTGTGTACCCAATTTCGAGTGCAAACAATAGAGGCAATGATGGGGTACCAGGTGTAAACTTTTAAATCCCAAAAGCCCAGGAAAGATAATATTAGGAAGGAGGAATCCCAGGATTACTATAGGCCCAGGACACACCACACTTCAGTTTCAAGCACTTCCCCTTTGAATTCAACAATGTGGCATCATTCGGTTACAACTTACAGGAATAACGGTTATCTGGGAAAAATTCTGGTCAGATGTTCACCTTTCACTGATTGCTAGTGTATTGATTAAACATACTCGATTTTGGCCATGAAACCAGTCTTTTGGAGTCCTGTACTTGAGTATCTTATTACTGAATTCTGATTAGCCACATGGGTTGGCCTGCATTCCTGAGTGCACCCTTAACTCAGTCCTGAATTTTGTTTCAGACCTATGAAATTGAACTACTTCTTTCTTTTAATCTAGTTAGCTTAACCTATCAATAGATCAGCAAGGAAAGGTAATCCTAATGTTCATGTGAGGGTATCAATGAGTAAAAGTGAGGGGAATGTAGTACAGGAAATTGATAGGGCAGTTGTGCTTATGAGTATGCGTATACCCACAGGTTTGTGATCCTATATCTAGCCTCTTGCAGGGAGTGTAGGCAAGGGAAATCAGGCCTTAACCACTAGCAACAGCAGCAACATAGCCCTGTGTACAGACATGAATATGTCCTAGTGACCTGAGTGTGTAAGAACACATGACCTAGGAAATCTGTATTGGGTATAATTGATAAGCTATACCCTGTGTGCAGGAAGGGGGGGAGACTCTTTCTGGAATCAAATTCTACATCCAGGAGGAAGACAAGGGTGTAGGTAGGAGGATGACTTGATAGGTTGGCCATAGAAGGAGAGATAGAGTATGTGTATGTGACACCTATGAGGCAGTAAGTAAGGAAGGGGTCAAACTAAATAATTAGCAAATAAATAGAGACAAGTACTACTTTTGATTATATGTTGACAATAGATGTATGTTATAAACAGGTTACTTGGACTCCAACTCAACATTAAGTTGGTATTCACAGCTCGAGGCGACAGGCAAGTGCATATGCTGATTATTACCGTCTTTGATAGTTTCTTTACATGTCTCACATATGTCTTGCTGCTTGTTGACACGATCGCCACACGATTACTAGTTTCATGGAATTATAGTACAATTGACTGTCCTTTACATATATTTCTCACTGCATTTAATTCCATGAGTACTAGCTGGGCGGGGAAATATCTTAGTAGACGTGTGGACTACCCATTCTATCCCCATGATGTCTATTCGTGAACAATAGCATCTGCACACGACACGTGTAGATGCCGGATTTACCCCTTAGCCGTTCACACGTCGAACAGGATATTTCAACTCACGTAGATAGTTTTATTTCAGTCATTCCTTATTGCTTTGTCACTTGCCATGTCACCATGATCTACATATTCGTTTTCTAGTAGATATTTCTTATTGATAGAGTTTACTTGTATTTTCTCTTGTACCATGATGCTAGTTACTTCCTAGTTTCATTCCCATATGTTGCATGCATGTTTTTGACTCTGTTGGAGCTCGGCTAGTGGTCGTATGTGTACTTGTTCCAATCTTGACTGGATAACCAATATTTTAGGTGATGAGTTAGAGGAGTGCTGTTCCACTTACTACGAGCATACCGTGAATCCTGAACTGAGCATGCAGAAGGACTTGGATGCGGGGCTACCCTCCGCAGGATATTATTAGCTAGACAGCACTTTATAGAGCATGAGTCGCTCGCAGAAACTCTTTTATTATATTTCTTTTATTTATGGATTATGAGAGTTGAGTAGTGGACATCCCTTTGGTACATTTTGATTATATTGAGATCATTCTTCTATCATATTTGGTCTCTACACTTTATGATCTTTTCAGTTATCAGTTTGTCTCTTTTACCTTAGATATTGTGTTTATAATTTCCTGTTGAGATTGATATGCAAACTTGCTCTCTTGTGGAAATCTATAAACTGTGTGGTTGTATTTGATAAATTGTGGAGATGACTAGACAGCGTTCTACCGCCGACACTGCGGCGTAGGCTGGACGTACCCACGGCTCATGCCCAAATATTGGGTGCGGGTCGTGACACGTTTTTATGGTGGCCCATGCAGGTCAGATTTCGCAAAACACAGCGAAACTTGTGGTAGTACTCAACTTAGATGTACTATTGCAGGCCTGCGAGTAGGAAGTAGACTTTAAGGATCATCTCCACAATTCTAACATCGTTATTGAATTCTACATTTGATCTCAAGTATTCCTTTGATCTGCATCCTGTTTGAATCTTCATACCAACTAACAGTTTTACTTTGTGACAGTTAGATGGATCAAGGCAGGAACCCCGCTCACCCGAACACCCCAGCAAACGTTGGTGGGTCCACCACGAATGGAACCCCACCGACTCACGGAGGTCACTTCACCTACTTAGGCGAGACTCCCCAGCTGCAGGCTACGAGATTTCGCCGTGATGATATTCCGCCTCCACCGCAGTTCACTTCGCCGAATCCTCCACCAGCACCTTTCCACCAGCCTGTACCTTTCCAGCAGCCAGCACCCCTTCCGCATCCGGCACCAGTTCTGTCCCCACCACCTCCGCTGGACAACGTTGCCCTCTTCGGGATCGTCCAGCAGATCATGAACTCCCAAAACCGACAGGATGACGTCTTTCGCGAGGCTCTTCAGGCTAGAGAGGCTCCCCCGCAGCGTCCCGGCACCTCCAAACATTTTACAGACCTCAGGCCCTGGGAATTCAAGGGTACGGAGGGAATTCTCTACGCCGATGACTGGTTGGAGAATGTGGACCGCAATCTCCGGAGGGCCCGAATCCCCGAAGACCAGAAGGTTGATAATGCGAGCATGCAGCTCTATGACATCGCCTGTACGTGGTACAGGGACGAGCCCCGATTCACTGAGCCAGACGTGACTTGGGAGGAATTCAAAGAGCTATTCAAGGCAAAGTTTTATCCTGAAGCAGCTCGCGAAGAATTGGAGAACGAGTTCGAGAGTCTTGAACAAGGCAACCTCTCCATCGACGAGTACTCTGCTGAATTCTCTCGTCTCAGTCGATTTGCAGATGCCTTGACTCCTGCAGCCAAGGCCAAGAAGTTCAGGAAGGGGCTGTCACATGAGATCCGTATAGCCGTAGCCACCAGCCAAGCCACCACGTATGAGAAGATCTTGAAAGTTGCACAAAGTTGCACAAGACGTAGAGAAAGAGCTGAAGCGCAAACAGAAGAGGGATCGAGACACTTACGGAGGAGGCAACAGCCAGTCTGGGTCGGCAAAACGATCCAATGCCCCAGGGAAGACCGTAGTTCAGCAGCATCAGCCACAACCCCGTTCACAGCAGCAGCAGTACCAGCCTCCAGCCAGAGCCCCTACTATTTCGCAGAACCAACAGAGACAGCCACTTGGGCCCTGCAACTACTGCAAGAAGCCTGGGCATACATGGGAGGCATGCAGGAGACGGCTTGGAGTATGCTTATTCTGCGGTTCTAGTACACATCAGATAGGGCAGTGCCCGTCAGCACAAAGAACAGCACCTGCCCCAGGAGCATCGGAGAAACCTACGATACCCCAGCAGCAGAAGGGACCACTGCCCACACAACAACAGCGCTTCGGCCAGCACCAGCAGCAGGGCAGAGCTTATCCCATGGCGGTCGAGGAGACCCTAGTATCTCCTAATGTAATAACAGGTTCTGTTCTCCTTAAGTCTTTTCAGCTATTGCCTTATTTGATTCTGGAGCCAGTCACAGCTTCACATCTGCAGCCTTATCTTTAGACATAGCATTATATCTAAGCCTTAGATAGCACCTATAAAGTCTCGACTGGTGGAGGCACCATTCTCCGAGCAAATCCACTTGGGAGAGGGAGAACGAGAAGCGAGAGCGCTATCCTTATTTCAAATTCTTACCCTTGTAACTACCTTTAATTTCGAGGACGAAATTATTTTAAGGTGGGTAGATTTGTAAGCCCCTGTCCCAAAATTCCCAATTTGTCATTTTTTTTTTCTAAATAATTATTTTCATAATAATAGTAAATAACCTAATTGTGAAGTAATGTGTAAGGTGGACCAAATGGTAAATAATAGGGGTTTACCTAAGCCCTTTCCCTATAATGCTTTGAATAGTTCACAAATAACCAAACCCTAAGGTCTTTAATGCAAAGTTCCCCTTTTTCAAACGGCTATGAGTTTGAATCAAATTCGGGAATTCAAATCTCGATAGGATTGGGCTTCAGGTGAGATTCAAACTCGTAGCAAATCTCTGGGAAGGATTCGGAGCTATCAAAAATGCCTATATAAATAGCGTAGCCTTTGTCCCTGCCATCCTCTCAAAACCCTAGCAACCCAACTTCGTCCCCGCCGCTCGACCATCAGGAAGAAGACTGAGGAATCACCCACACTTTGTTTCGAAACTACAGGTATTTCCCCTGGCCTTGATTGAAACCTCTGTTATGTGTATCATGTGTTTGAAACAATGGGTAGAAGGTTTTGAGTTTGTGCACAAGCCATTAAAACCTGAGAGCAGTGTGTAAGTACCTAACTAATGGTGTGTCCCTTGAGGGAGACTCTGTTTCGACACATGGAAGCCTGTGTGCAGCAACTACAGGTATACCATATGTAGGAATAGCTCTTATGAAGAAATAGTGGTGTGTGTATGGGGGCTTACCTCTGTATTCAATGAATAAGTCTATATGAGCCTTCCTTGTATCCCCTTGGATACTGTCAGGTGTACTTTCCCTTTGTTATCCGATTTGGTATTAACAGGGGATACATATTTTCATATTGTTTTGGGTAGGTGACAGGACATTAAGGCTTGAGTCCCAAGGGAAGAACCTGTAGAGAGTAGATGCCTGATGTATAGGCAAACCTGTAGAGAGTAGATGCCTGATGTATAGGTAAATCTGTAGGGAGTAATGTAAGGAAGAACATGGGGAGGAGTTGTTGGTATCAGGAACATAGGAAAAAGGCAGAGTTGTGCGTCTCCTTTGATGTACCAACTTGCACTAACGACAAGATTCACTATGTAATAGGATGGAAGTATCAATGGTTGAGTCAAATCCCTGTTACTGTCATTGGTGTATATATATAGGCCCTTCTTGATTTCTCCAGTTCCTGAGATATAGGTTCAATTCCTGAGTGATCTATGTTAAACCCTATTAGAAGTTCTTTTAGGTTCTGTCCTGTCACATTGACAAATGGTACAGGCCTATGTATATTTATATAATATGCAATCATGCATATTGGAATGTCCCGTTCAATTCCAAGATGATACAGTTCCAATATTCCCTTGTCCAGCTATTTATATATGGATGGCCAGACCAATTTGATCTTGGTACCATTTCAACCCTTAGTATCAGGTTGTGTATTGGTATCGGATTCAACAGCTGATATTCAGGTTGAATACCTGATAACAGGTTTGGACATTTGTATCAAAGCATACCCCTTGTAACCGTTACACCAATTTATAACAAATGCAGTTGGGGGAGGGTAATGTAGAGGTTAACTGATGAATAAATATAAGTATAAGCCGACACACTAATTTTCTACCATATATATTCAGTTGCATTAGATCACCTATCATGAGACGACATATTAGTAAGGGGCAGTAGCAGTTGGGTACCTTGAGATATCCGTTGATTTCACACATATTGATTTCACAGGAGGTTATAATTATCGCACTAAAAATACACAAACATCTGCACCAGTAGCTATTACATGTATATAGCATCAGTAGGAGAGTTACATGGTTAAAACACTCAAGTACAGGCAAACCTATACATCCACGTAGGTCCAGTTAGCACAGCTACATGTCAAGCCATCTCGAGTCAGAATTTGTGGGTTCATATGAGATAGGAACGTCTCAAGAATCCAATTTTCCTTAACCCCTGAATAGGAAAAACAAGGACAGTAGTGAGCATAGGTAGCTAGGTAGCAGATACAGATACGAGTTATCACAGAAATAAGGACACTCGTACCCCTGCAGCAAACTTAAACACCTGTCATAAGAGTAAGGGTAGGTTGAAGGCTAAGGTTGGGGTCCCATGAATGCACATCTGAGTTCGAAGGCAGGTTAGGCCATATCTAGCAGTATAGGAGTTCATGTGTGAGTAAAGGAGAGCATATGCGTATGGCAGTATGGTAAACAATAGCTGCACTAACCAGCACACGTAGTAGCAACAGGGAGTAGTAAGACTCCCTGTGTACCCAATTTCGAGTGCAAACAATAGAGGCAATGATGGGGTACCAGGTGTAAACTTTTAAATCCCAAAAGCCCAGGAAAGATAATATTAGGAAGGAGGAATCCTAGGATTACTATAGGCCCAGGACACACCACACTTCAGTTTCAAGCACTTCCCCTTTGAATTCAACAATGTGGCATCATTCGGTTACAACTTACAGGAATAACGGTTATCTGGGAAAAATTCTGGTCAGATGTTCACCTTTCACTGATTGCTAGTGTATTGATTAAACATACTCGATTTTGGCCATGAAACCAGTCTTTTGGAGTCCTGTACTTGAGTATCTTATTACTGAATTCTGATTAGCCACATGGGTTGGCCTGCATTCCTGAGTGCACCCTTAACTCAGTCCTGAATTTTGTTTCAGACCTATGAAGTTGAACTACTTCTTTCTTTTAATCTAGTTAGCTTAACCTATCTATAGATCAGCAAGGAAAGGTAATCCTAATGTTCATGTGAGGGTATCAATGAGTAAAAGTGAGGGGAATGTAGTACAGGAAATTGATAGGGCAGTTGTGCTTATGAGTATGCGTATACCCACAGGTTTGTGATCCTATATCTAGCCTCTTGCAGGGAGTGTAGGCAAGGGAAATCAGGCCTTAACCACTAGCAACAGCAGCAACATAGCCCTGTGTACAGACATGAATATGTCCTAGTGACCTGAGTGTGTAAGAACACATGACCTAGGAAATCTGTATTGGGTATAATTGATAAGCTATACCCTGTGTGCAGGAAGGGGGGGGAGACTCTTTCTGGAATCAAATTCTACATCCAGGAGGAAGACAAGGGTGTAGGTAGGAGGATGACTTGATAGGTTGGCCATAAAAGGAGAGAGAGAGTATGTGTATGTGACACCTATGAGGCAGTAAGTAAGGAAGGGGTCAAACTAAATAATTAGCAAATAAATAGAGACAAGTACTACTTTTGATTATATGTTGACAATAGATGTATGTTATAAACAGGTTACTTGGACTCCAACTCAACATTAAGTTGGTATTCACAGCTCGAGGCGACAGGCAAGTGCATATGCTGATTATTACCGTCTTTGATAGTTTCTTTACATGTCTCACATATGTCTTGCTGCTTGTTGACACGATCGCCACACGATTACTAGTTTCATGGAATTATAGTACAATTGACTGTCCTTTACATATATTTCTCACTACATTTAATTCCATGAGTACTAGCTGGGCGGGAAAATATCTTAGTAGACGTGTGGACTACCCATTCTATCCCCATGATGTCTATTCGTGAACAATAGCATCTGCACACGACACGTGTAGATGCCGGATTTACCCCTTAGCCGTTCACACGTCGAACAGGATATTTCAACTCCCGTAGATAGTTTTATTTCAGTCATTCCTTATTGCTTTGTCACTTGCCATGTCACCATGATCTACATATTCGTTTTCTAGTAGATATTTCTTATTGATAGAGTTTACTTGTATTTTCTCTTGTACCATGATGCTAGTTACTTCCTAGTTTCATTCCCATATGTTGCATGCATGTTTTTGACTCTGTTGGAGCTCGGCTAGTGGTCGTATGTGTACTTGTTCCAATCCTGACTGGATAACCAACATTTTAGGTGATGAGTTAGAGGAGTGCTGTTCCACTTACTACGAGCATACCGTGAATCCTGAACTGAGCATGCAGAAGGACTTGGATGCGGGGCTACCCTCCGCAGGAGATTATTAGCTAGACAACACTTTATAGAGCATGAGTCGCTCGCAGAAACTCTTTTATTATATTTCTTTTGTTTATGGATTATGAGAGTTGAGTAGTGGACATCCCTTTGGTACATTTTGATTATATTGAGATCATTCTTCTATCATATTTGGTCTCTACACTTTATGATCTTTTCAGTTATCAGTTTGTCTCTTTTACCTTAGATATTGTGTTTATAATTTCCTGTTGAGATTGATATGCAAACTTGCTCTCTTGTGGAAATCTATAAACTGCGTGGTTGTATTTGATAAATTGTGGAGATGACTAGACAGCGTTCTATCGCCGACACTGCGGCGTAGGCTGGACGTACCCACGGCTCATGCCCAAATATTGGGTGCGGGTCGTGACAGTGTCTGTCCTCCACTCTCCGGTATTCTGGTTCTGGGGCGTGACAGGAAATGCCATTGCTGGGCCTTCATCTCATGTACCGCCGATGAGAGCGCCTCAATACACGCTACCGTCATCACGAACTGCAAGAGCCAACCCGACACTCGAAGGTGATTGGACGTCAACTGGATTGACTGATTCTTTTTAGGGTATTGGTTAATTCGCACGTCTCACAATGTGCGCTACCTCTTTTTAGAGTGTAGGCGTACTTCACAACTTGCGCCTTCTCTTTTTAGAGTTTGGTTGCTATTCACACACTGTTCATCTTTACGAACTGTATTGCGTGAGCTTGAAATTTGTGATTTCTGATTTTGTGCGAATGCACATATCAAAAGTAGTGCAACTTAAAATCACGCGCAATACAGATGTCACGCTATGCAGATACTGCGCAACCAGATATCGCGCAACACAGAAGTTGTGCAACACAGGTGTTATGCAACACAGGTGTTGTGCAACACGGATATTGCACAATCTATGATTTTTGTGTTATTCTCCATAGAATAAAACTCTTTTTGAGACTAAATTTTGTTATTCTTCTTCTTTTTGTAGTTGATATTAGAGAAAACCCTGATGCTGAGAAATATGCTTCAACTTTCAATGTATTAGAATATAAAGAAGACTTATCTCATGTCTCATATCCACAATATGATGCACCTGAATTCAGAAGGGCCATCCTCATTGCTCAAGAATGTAACACCTTGTTTTGTCCGATGAATGGTGAACCTTTGTAAAGTGTAGATAATGTAGTTCATAAGAAACCGGCTTTCTTATTAGAAGATGCAGTGAAGAAAACATCTCAACCAAAGACCAAGAAAGAAGAAATGATTTATCAATGCGAGGACAAAATTATATATCTCACTGAGATGTCAAGAAATTTGTCCTTGTCTCAATATGAATTCTCCAGTCACACTCGATGGATGGCATGGGACATAACTCCGATTCATCAAGCCAGAGTCGAAAAAATATGTTATAAGTTAGGTCCGCAAAGCAATGACCTATTTTACAGTACTTCAGACAGGTACAGTTCTCATCTAAGGGGTTTGAAGTCGAGTTGTATACCTCCAGAAGATTCATCGATGCTTCTTTCCGTCAGGGTGCCTATCTTTGCAAACACATTTGCTAAAGCTGAAGGAAGATACCCAGATCAGGCCATGCGTTTGACAGGCCTAGTGAACCCAGACATGAAACGTTGGAGCAGCTTAGTGATTTAGATTCTGGATCAGTTCAAGGACAAACTCCTTGAACTAGAACTTTATGAGGCCATCTTGACTATTGTTCACGGCTTTCGCCCAAATACTCACATGTTCTTGGCTCTTATTGAAAGATACAGTGACAAAACTGGTACCTTCATGACCGCTCGTGGGGAAATTAGTTTTGTACTTAATGAGATGAAATATCTCTCACATATTCCAATGGGTAACAACCCATATGAAGAATATGTGCCCACTAATGAGGAACTGGATATCCTTTCTGTAGAAAACACTCAGATGGTGGCTGTGTTTGAGGATCTTTTATGCCACTATAAGATATGCTCTCTTTATTGCAAAATCGCTTCCGCAAGGAATTATTATACAACCAAGTGGTTGTCGTATTTGTTTTTAGGCCATATCTTTGAAGACAAGATAATCGAGAGTCAGGCTTGCGATTCTTGTTTCTTCCAACAGCTCAGTCGTAGCGACATAGAAAAACTGATGGAAAAGTCCAAGCATACTGATAGCATCTTGGATGTAGATTGGTACCCCTTTAAGGCTGGTGCTACTATTGAGAGTTATATTAGGCAGGGTTACAGACCCATGTCAAAAGAAGCCCAATTGGCAAGTTTTCTTTCTTCATGGCTGCGACGGTAGTTCGTGGGGCCAGTGCAGTCGATAGATTTCACCAAGGCGTATTATTTGCTGCTGTGCGTCTAGTATTTGGCCACAAGATGGACATTCTTTCAGCGAGGATTTGTCGCCTGAACGTAGGACTGCATTCTTTTGTGGATACTATGCTACACGATAAGGGTGATCGGCTGGACTTTCCTTGTACCGAAATGGCATATACTTATTTGTTCTGGTGGTTGTTGCTACACCAACCCAGCTTGATGGACCTTGATATGGGCGAAGTTAGCGGTAACTTTATCAGGCGTTATTCTAATGCTCGTTGGAATATAAATGCACTTTCAGAATACAGAAGAGCTTTGAACCGAGGTTCTGGATGGAGATTTCAATGTGTTCTCCCTCCTCCACGATATGAGAATCTTCCTCTACAACTCATGGATTTTGAAGCAGCACCTCTCCGTCTGTCTTCGACTATTTTTGTATGGTTAAAGACAATCCGTCCGCCTCACCTAGTATATCGATTTGAGGAAGAGTATTTTCTATAACCATATTTGCCAAGTCGATATACTAGGTGAGACGGATGGATTGTCTTTAACCATAAAAAAATAGTCTCACCTAGGATAATGATATATCAAATTCCTTTTGGAGTGAGACAATCCGTCCGTCTCACCTAGCATAATGATATATCAAATTCCTTTCTAGTATATCGACTATTTTGAAGCAGCACCTCTCCGTCTGTCTTCAACTGCATGTGGGGAATGCCACTACTTGCCTTCAAGCCAAAGGTTTCTTGATTGATGGTGCTAGGGCTTGGAGGTATTATAATGCTAGAGGCACCAAGGCTATATTCTCCATGCCCCATAATCTTGCTCAGGGTCCGCGTATGTTATACATATACGCAAATTTCTATACTTCGGCAAACACTTTTGTCGAAAACTTTTATCTGGCCCACAGCTTTGCCAGTGATAAGCGATCAAAGGCGGGAGTTCGTACTGCTCAATTGTTCAGGGATGCAGAAGATCGAGACCCTGCCGATGAACCTCTAGAGGCTTCTCTTGTAGGCTTCCTAGATGAAGTATAAGTACAAAAGGAAAAGTCTCCAGACAAGGGACTTAAGAAAAGAAAGACTGGAGATTCATCTGCTCCTTCGCATCATGATGAACTTCCTTCTCCTCCCAAGGCTCCGGAGAAGAAAAAGGCGAAGAACACTTTGGTCATTTGTGAACAGCCTACTACTAGGACGACTCGGTCCCAGTCGAAGCAGATACATAATGTGATCTCTCTTGGGGAAGGAAAAATAACTCCTTCTTTGGTTCCAAAATAGAGTGGAATCACCCGAGAAGGAGTGCACAGAATACCAGATGACCTTGATGAGGTCGAAGAAGAACATGTAGCACCTCTTCTACGGAAGGCCAGAAGAAAATTGCTGGTGACTGAAGCAGAACGTCAAACAATTGACGCTTCCTCCCTCCTAAAGGAATTTGATATATCGTTATCCTCACAGAAGGATCTACCATCTCAAAAAAGGTAATTTCTATACTTTTAAGCATAATTTTAAAATATGAATGATATGTATTGATATTTTTTTCATATACAGAAACTACAGCAATTGATATTCCAGTCTCAATTATTACCGAAGAAATTCCAGGATATCGAGTTGTACGGACAACTGTTTCCGTAACCGCCCTGGCTGCAGCAGGAGTAACACTGTCATTCCCGACTACAAATGTCCTAGAGGTTACATCCCCCGAAGAGGAGTTGCCTCCTATAGAATCTCAAACTAAAGCTGCCAATCTTTTGGCCACTCAAACTACTCGTTCTTAAGAAGATCGAGAGATGATAGATGCCCTTCTGGATTGTGACTATGGCGATGTGTCAATCGAAGATAATTCTGCAAGTGCTACTGAAGAAGAGACAGTTCCAGTAGATGTCCTACTGGTATCTACTGAAAAATGCCATATAACTGTTAAGGGTGAAGAAAATCCCGTTGTTGAGGAGAGGCATCCAAGCCCAAAAACTGATGAGCCTGAAAATAACGAAGATCAAACTACGGCTCTTGAAGATGCTGGGAATGATGAAAATCCCAACACTGTTGTTGCAGAGACTCAGACCCCTACTGATCAAATTTTTGAAGTCAGGGATGCAGAGGTGATTGCCCCAGTTAACCAGGCAGAATCAGGGGCCGGAAGTAGCCGTATCTTATCAGGCGGTTCCGAATCTGGAAGTAGTCATACAGTTGTGTCTGAAACTACCATGGTCAGGCTCCATTCTGATCTGGACATGTCCCGTGAAACCCCGTATGTATTTCCAGGATCATCTAAAATTTCAACTTTTATTTACCTTAATTCCTGTAATTTATATGTAGTGACTATGTATTTTGATTACAGTGGGTCCTGTGGGGACACTTGCAAAAGCTGCATCGACCATATTTAGTTTTAGCTCGACCATGGCTCCCCTAGATATGGGGACCCAAACTGAAGAGGAAATTTCTTCTATGATGCCAGTACTCGGGTCTCCTGGGGTACAATATGTAGTTCCTCCAGTTACCGCAGAAATAAGAATTCCAACAGATGTACCTACCCCGGAGTTCTCAGCGATGAACAAGGTTGTTGTCGAAGCTTATACTAATGCTTTCTTCACTTCTCTGAATCCTCTAATCCAAATGGTCATTGAAAAGGACCAACCTTATGAGTCAGTAAGGGGCCCTTCCTCCTTCATCTTTGGAGCCATCCGCAAGATTGGTAATCTGGATAGAGTTAACTATTTAGATCATATTGTGAATGAGCTTGAAGAATCAATCAAATCTTATAAAGATCTAACAAGAGAAAACATCCAGAAACTCGTAGATGCTGAATGCGAGGTGATGGCTCGCGAGGCTGCAATACGAAAAGCGGAGTTCGAAGCTTCTGTGCTAGCTTTCTCGCAGCGTTCTGCAGAGTTGGAATCTCGCGTTCTCGAGACTTCTTCTTCTATTGAGTGCTATAAGACTGAAGCTGCAGAAAAAGAAAAAGAAGCTGCTGAATTTCAAGTTAGTCTCCGGGAACTAGAAATTGAAATGGCTCGGCTCCAAGAAGCAGTTAAAGTAGCTCGTCGATGTGAAGAAGAAGTATTGGAGATGCATCAAATTGCTGCAAGTCAATTAGATGAGTTGAGGAGGCAACGAGATGCACTTATTCAAATCGAAGGTGCAGAGCTGGAACACCGAGCAGAGTCGCTGCAACCTTTTGATCCAGAGTCCGGGAGAGCTCTTGCTAGACAAAGGATACTCGATTCAAGAGTAGAAAGGGCTGAGAATTTGAAAAGATTGATTATTGATCTCAGCTCTCAGCCTCCCCAATGAAGTTATCTATAGGAGCTTTTGTCTTCTTATCTTTCAAAATGATGTACCTTTTTTTTTGACATTTTGGACATTATTGCAATAAAAAATGCTCTTTTTGTGGTTCTATTACTTATTATATACCCTTACTAGATATAAGTAATAGATAAGGATAGGAAAATATGTTCAGAGGTACCGGACATGACATATCTCCTAAAAGAAAATAAGAATACTAATTATATCTGTTCAGAGGTAATATGGACATGACCGAATATAATTGTCAGAATATTTTTATTTCAAATGACGACTTTATCAGAGGTAATGTGGACGTAATAAGTCGCTAATGTATATGATAGAATTCAGAAGAAATACAAACATGAATTCATGCATTTGTTGATTATCATTGAATCAGCAGGGATTCAAAAATATGATATCTTTTAAAATGATTGGGTTCTAAAAGATTGGGTCTATGTTTAGATGATATGATGTGGATATATTACGCTGGTAAATTTAAGAGTTTATCAGAAGGGTGAACAAGTAGACTCTTTTAGTATGTACAACATTCAAAGAATATTTTACATTTTCTTCAGACATAGTACTTTTTTAAGAATTTGCCATTGATAGGCATCATAGTAGCTCGGCCATCCATTTCGGTTAGTTGATAAGCTCCGTTTGAGAAAACCTTGCTTACGATATAGGGACCTTCCCATTTTGCTTCGAATTTGCCTTTGCTCATGTGTGTCATAGTCATAGGACGTCTGATGTGTTTGCCATTAAAATATCAAGAACAAGAATTATAGATGAATTGAACTTGATTGCAAACACGCTTGTACAAAAGAAAGCCTAGAAAAAAATCCTAGGAAATAATCTAAGTATAATTGTTTAATTTTTGATTCTGGGGGGTGAGGATGGAGGCTCGGGAAAGTGTAGCAACTCTGTCTTACTCCTTGGACTATCGGACACAGTCTTTGCTCTTGAAGAAATTTGTCAGCCTTTGATTGCCAACCTTTAGCATGAGTGTGATACCATGCTATTTATAGTGATTCCTGCGTAAAGCAGATTTTGGGCTGCATAGAGAGCCACGTGGCCACGTGTCTGTAACAGCACACGAAAGACTCAATCTTGGGCTGCCAGCTGGTGGGGTTGTTGAGATTTCTTTGTTGTAAATCTGGGTAGTTAGAACTTGGTCAAATTGCCACGTGACCCCCTCCACAATGTAGAGCCTGAACCGTCTTGACCGCATAGTGGCCTTAGGAGCCTTTCTTCTGCGGCTTGGCTCCACTTGATCGTATAGGATCTTCGAGAGCCTTACTTCTGCGGCTTGGTTCTACTTGGCCGCATAGGATCTTCGAGAGCCTTCCCTCTGCAGCTCGAATCCACTTATTTGCAGGGGGTCTTCGAGAGCCTTACTTCTGCGGCTCGAGTTTTCTTTGCCGCATGGAGTCTCCAGGAGCGACTTAATTTTATTTGGCCGCAGGAGATCTTCGAGAGTCTTCTCTCTATGGCTTGATTTCTCTTAGCCGCATGGAATGATGATCCGCATAAACTCTATTTTTTCCATGCTTCTACAAGTTCCCCTTTAAAGTTTTTAAATTGCAAATTTGGAATACTTTGAATAAGAAGCATGGAGTCATGCATAAAACGTCAAGCCGCATGGAAGCTTCGAACCGCAAGAAGATTTTGTCCAGGCTGTCCAGCTGTCATTGCTGCGTTTAATGCTCTGATTCGATTTTGGGATTGGTGCTATCTTTTCGGTTACTGTGACGATTTATAAAGGATAGAATCCCGAGGGTCATCATTATCTCTTAGTGGGCGTGAAAAATGAAGAGGCGTTGCCGCTTTTTGGCAATCTATAAATATAGGTTGTACGGCAGCGAGAGAACTTCTATTGCTTTCTTTCGAGTTCTTCTCTTTCGGCCTTTTCTCTTCTGACATCCTTTCTGCTCCAGTTTAGCCATGGCTCCCAAAGCTTCCAAGTCGACCGACGCTGCTAACAAAGGAAAGGGCTTGCCTCTCCGTCGATAGTTGCGGACCCATTCTCCGTTCATTCCGACGTACAGCCTCCTATCCACGGTAAGGATGGTGGGAAAACGAGCATTTTGAACTCAAATGGCCATGTCGCATGCTTTATGCGTGGGCCTTTCACATATTACTGCTATGCTTTGGCTTCAACGCCTTTTGTGCATAGTCTATGCATTTTCTGTCTCACTGGGCCACATGTATTCTGTGTGACGGGGTCACATGGACTGAGCCGCACAAGTGTCACGTGACTGAACGGCATGGATGTCACGTGACTGAACCACAAGGGCATTATATAACTGAACCGCACAGGTATCACTTGTAAAACCCCTATTTTTTAATTTTTTAATTATTATTTTATTAGACTTAAAAAAGAATTTATACAATTTATGGTTCTATTTATTTTTTTTGACCCGGTTTGGCCAATTCAGTCCGAACAGGGCCCGAACAAAATTTAAGCCCATGTGAGCATATGGGGTGACTAAGATGGCCATGTAGGAACATTTCATGTGTGTACAAATTTTTTTAAATAATTTTGAGACTTGTTGAATATTTATTGACTTTTGGTACAAAATTTATGTTTTATTAATAAAATAATATTTTACAAGATGGTAGAATTTTTGTTACGACCCGTACCCGCTGTGAGGGTACGAGCACGTAACAATGCCCATCCTACGCCGCAGTATCGGTGGTAGAACGCTGTCCTAGGTTACTATCTAATCAACAACTCACGCAATTATATAATGTACTTGTCAAATCTCAACTCCGAACGGAGGACAAGTATAGATATAATGAATCTCAATCACAGTCTAAGAACGATAAGATATCACAGAAGATAAAATTTAAGACTAATAACAGAGTTAAAACCAACAACTAATAATATAAGCTCAGAAAATCTCAACTACAAATCTCAACTACAATCTCAAACACAATCTCAATTACATACAACTCCAGTTCTAAACATAAAAGCTAAACAACAACTAGATAATCTCCCAATCACTCTTAAGTGTCGGGACAATAGGTAGCTAAACCATCTCCACAGTAATATGTAGGGCATGTGTCCTCAGGGCAGTCATCTGTAAAATTTTCAACAGGTCCAGTCAGGACAGGAACGAGTACAACTCCTCAAGAAAACCCAAGTAAAAGACAGAGAACTATAAAGCAGTTATAGACAGTTTTATTGATGAATATGGCATTTTATGTACAGGTGATGGTATAGAGAAACAGTAAGATACAAGGAAAGTAAAGTAACTAAACAAGAGAAGAATGATGGCAATGACGACTGTAAATAAATCTAGCTGAACTAAAGTAACATGATAAGTCCAAGCAGTAAATGTAAAACAAGTGTAAACTGCTATAATCCAGTACGAGATGAATCTAATACAAGATGAATCCAGTACCAGATGATTCTAGGTAGTGATCAAGAATCCAAGTGAGTCCAGCTAATCTAATAGTGTGTTTTAAAATACCGAGATCGACATATAAACGGCTGTGGGTAATCAGGCACACATCTCACTGATCAGGCGAGAGATGGCTATGCTTCCAGTAGATTCCAGTTGGAGATTCCAGATTTGGGGTATGTCTACATGTCTTACTCAATATTTCTCCGTTCCGCAATACAAATGAATCCAGAATTCGACACGAGAATCGATATGAGTCCAGCCAAAATATAATGATTCCAGAAATAGATTCCAGAATGATTCCGGTGATTCCAGTGATTCCAGTAATAGAGGCCAGATAATATGGTGAGTGTGTCGCATACATGAATCCAGAAATATCCATACGTGTGGTATCAGAGAATCACATAAAACTAAATAGAACTGAAATACAGTAACTGGCAAATAAATGAGAGAACTATCAGAGAATGTACTCGCCTGATACTCTGAAAAGAGTAGTGTAATGTCAGATGTCTGCATCGGAGTCACAGTGTCCTAAATAGAACAGTACAAGTTATAATGTGTTTAAAACAAGGTAAATAATTTTTATGATGCAATCTACATAATTTCTAGGCCAATCTAGGTCAAGTCAACTTTAAGTCAACCCTGGTCAACTGTCTAGGTCAAACTAGGTCCAAGTCAAACTTGGTCAACTCTGGGTCAACTCCAGTCAACATTTAGTCAATTGGGTCTCTATCTAAGCCAATCTCTATAGGCCAACTCACAACCAAACCATAGACTAGGATACTATATATATATCTATATCATATTTATAACCATACATATATATATATACTCAACCTTATGCCAATTATCTACAATACTTATATTTCTAACACATAAAACACATCCCTATATATCATATCACATAGGCTAATATATTTGCATACTTGCCACATATAGTATATAGCATATAGAAATATATATGTACATGCATATTACATATTTCATACATATAATATATATTTAGATAGAGGGGCTAAGGTTGCATGAGTGGGAATGAAGGGTGTAGTGTAATGTGTCAAGTGAAGGGTGTCAAGAGTGTGTGCACAGGGGTGGCAGGAAATCAATAGAGAATAATGTGTTAGTGAGTGTGTATGTGTGTAAATACCAACATGTGTGTGTAGGTGGTACATGCTTGTGAATGACAGCAAGGAAAGGGGTATGCTCTTGATGAGTGAGTGCAGTAAAAGGGGTCTGCTTGCAGAGTTCCAGTGGCTAATGAAATACATTGAATGGATTTAGGATTGATACTTTAAAAGCTTAAACAAAGATGGGATGTGGACTAACCTATGAGATGTAAGGTGAGTGATATAAGGATGGGGCTAACACAAGTCAGTTATTCGAGCTCTCACTTCAAATTGTCAACTGTTAGTTAAGGCCCATAGATGTCTGAAATCAAATGCTTCTTAGAGGGTAAGATCCATATCTGGACTTCACAATGAATGTAGGGAACTAAGTCTAAAATGAATTTGGACAGATCATTACATGGTAAGGACTGAACTTAATATGCCCAGGTAAGGTGAACCTGTAATAGGGATTTATATACATCATATGGACTGGTACTTTAACGCAACTTCAGAACATTCAAATGTTCAAGACAGTCACCAATTGGTGCAAGCAAATGCAAGGAAAAGGCAATTAATGAAATGCATTGGTGTCATAATAGTGTAATATAGGTTCAGTTTCAGATTAATGAAATAGGTTTAGTTAAGAATTGAATGCTCAGTTAAAAGTTCAGCTAATGCAAAAAACCAAGTTCAGGTTCAACACAGCAAGGCCAACCAAAATCGAGTAACCTAAATCAACTCAAGAATCTAACTCCATATCAAAGCACTGGTATAAATTGTACATTTATAACTCAGGATATCCATGAAATATATGAACATTCATTTCAAAAGAACTCTGAAATATGTAATATCAGTTCAAACCTGAATTTATCCCAAATCGAAACCGATTTCACATCAAAACTCAACCAATCATGAAAACTATTCTAACATATATAATACACCATAATTAGGATCGAATTAACCATTAAAATCACCAGTTAAAACATTTAAACTGAATTCAAAACAGTGTCCAAATAATGCACGCAAAGTGCACGAGGACAGTCTCGTACACGCGTGCACGTGGTTCTATCATACGACACAGGCCACGTGGAGACACGTGGCCGTGCATACGTGTTCACCTAGACTAGGGGGACGTGTCCAAGTGCCTGTCCCGTGTCCACGTGGTGTCTACGTGTCGATACGAAGCCGTATCAGTGAGCAATTTTTGTGCGTGAAGTGACAGTGCATGACCCGTGCGAACGCGATTACTTCGCGCACAGTGAACGAGAGTTCGTGAAATTTGGTGTGGGTTATGTCAGTGGGTGCCTGCACGTGCCCACAAATTTTTGTGGCAAATAGTGTCGTGTCGTGTCCTACAGGAGTATCGGGTAGCAGGGGACTGCACAGGGTCTGTGTCGTGTCCCGTGCGCGCGGTGCATGTCCGATTTGGACACGATAAACCCCTAATTTCGTGCTCAGACATATAAATATATAATCTACATATTAAGATCTATACAAATATATAATTTTTTTTTGAAAAACAATAGCATTCAATCCATTGAGGCATTTCGTCGAACGCCTAACATACCATACGACACGTGTCCGATACGGACACGAAAAGGACACGAAATTCACCCAAATTTCAGGGATACCTAGGGGACTCCTAGATCTAGCCCTACATACAAAGAAAATAGCAATTTAAATCAATATAAGGAGTTTTACCTATAGGTGCAAAATACAAGAAAAGGCTCCAAATGGGGGGGTGTTCCTCTTGATGGCCAAATGCTCCAAAGGAGCCCAAAGCTGAGATTAACCTCCAGAATTATAAAATATATAGAAATTAGAACCTATTGCAAAAGACTAGGATTAAAAAGGAATTAAAATAGATTTATGGGAATTTTTGGAAGAGGAACAATTACCTTTTTTTCCAATGTTGAAATGAATGAAAGAAGAGGCAAGCCCTAGAGAATAAGTATTTATATAGGGTGGGGATTCCTATGGCTAGTCATTTAGGGTTTGGTTAGGGTTAGGGCTTCTAGTTATGGACCATGGGCCAAGTCATGATCAAATAAATCATTTAGCTATAAGTCATTTCATGAAACCATAAACCATGACTTAATGCACTAAACCAAAACCCCTCATTCTAAAATTAGTTTCTAATGACTAAATGTAGGTTAACCTAAGTTAGACTAGGGTTATCATAGCTAGGGTTAGCTTCTAGGCTAGTCCACATGGACTCAACAAGTCAAGTCAAACTAGAATTCACCAATTCAATAAATCACCAAATAATTCAAATAAGTCAAAATAACCAAATTATCCCTAGGCTAAAAATGATAATTAAGTCATCATAATGACATGGTTAGGCTCTAGGTCATACAGTCTCTCAGGTTTCACTAGCAGCACATCAAAATCACAAGTCATGACTTAAACCAATTCTTAAATAGTTTAAAAATTATTAAAAATCACTAAAAATTATATTGTGAATCAAATATCAATAATTAATAATTATAATTATAAAATTTTAAAATTATCCTCATCTGGAAAACTGGGTGTTACAATCCTACCCACCTTAGAAAAATTTCGTCCTCGAAATTAAGATGATCGCACCCTTCCTAGGTCAAACCCCCAGCAATCAAGGTCGAAGCAACACAATCCTACTGGTCGTGATTTCACAGTCTCGATCGGGGTAGCTACACTATCTAGCAATCAAAACAATATTCTGGCAGGTACTAATGGAATCACACAGGAAAGTGGGAAGAAGAATGAGAAGGACAAACCTGCTAACCCATCACCTGCAGCGTCGGTCTCCTCGACCGCCATCACAAAAGCTCCACCCCTCTGGTGCTGAGCTACAGGTGGCCTAGCTCCCTCAAGAGGAGGTGCAAAGGGACAGTCTATCTTCTGGTGGGCTTCAGACCCATAGGAATAGCAAACCTTCAGCCTCTTCCTACACTGCTCCCTGGAGTGTCCCAACTTTCTGCAATAGGAACAACCGATCATCTTCGGGTCCTAACCCCGATACTGATGCTGCACCTGCTGAACCATTACTGGTTCCCGGGTCTGCTGAATCTGAACGTGAGGCCTCTTGGCCAGGCCTTCGCTGCTGCTACCACTCTGGAGGTCACGACCCTTCTTCAACTTCAACCCCAGGTCGTCCTCTGGTGCCATCGCCCCAGAAAATATCTCCGCAAAGGTAGCATTCCGGTCGCTCTTAGTCAGCGACCGAACCTCTCGAATCAAGCCTCGACGAAACTTCCTCGCCTTCGTCTTCTCAGTCAAGTCATCTATGAACCGGGCCAATCGACAAAACTCCCCGGCGTACTGAGCTACCGTCTGGGTTCCCTGAACCAGACCCTCAAACTGTGCCTCTATGCCTCCCAAAGCCACATCAGAAAAGAACTGCTCCTTGAACAGTTCCTTGAACTGGGCCCAAGTATGGCCCTCAACTCCCACTCTAGAATCTGTCTGGTACCACGTACGGGCTAAGTCCTGCATCTGACTGCCCGTCGCCTCAATATGGAGTCGATCTGGTATCTCTGCTAGCCTGAATATCTCTTCGATATGCTCTATCCAGTCGTCTGCGTAATGAATGCCCTCAGTGCCCAGAAACTCTCTGGGATACATCTTCTGGAAGTCCTGTATATCCTTCTCCTTCCGACGAGGCTTCTGCTGCTCCCCCTGAGCAGTCACCATCTCTACTGTAGCACGAACCAGCTGGTGGGCCTCGTCAATCCCCTGATGATAATCGGCAGTCTGCTGCTGCTGCTGCTGCTGCTGCTGGTGAGACGTCAGAATCCTCTCCACGAAAGAGAATAGATGAGCAGCATCTACCATTCCCGTATGTGGAGGCTGCTACGGTGGAAGGATCTCGGGAAGCACCGGACTCTGTCTCCCAGCTGATGGAACACCCGCCCCAGCTGATGGATCTCCGAAAGCTGCTGAAACACCTACCCCAACTGGCATGACTGGGGCTGCGGTACCAGGGGCTGGCTGCTGAAGGTGAGAGGTGGCAGACCCCTCTGCAACGGCCACTGTACCAGAGCGATGTGATCGTGTCTCCACCATCCTAAAGACAGATCGAAAAGAAAGTCAATACAGAGCAGGAATCGATAAAATCAAAGGAGGACAGTTTATTTCAAAGAAGACAATCAGTAAGATATGTAGATGGCATGAATTGAAGCAAAATTTTTTTCCTAACTGTGATTGTGTACCTCTCCGTTAAAGCCTATCTCTCAATCCTATCACAGGCTCGCGGCAGTACAACTAAGTCGCCGTACTACCACGATATCGCACTAATGCGACTCTCGACCTGCATGGGCCACCACTAAAAATGTGTCACGACCCGCACCCGCTGTGAGGGTACGAGCACGTAACAACGCCCAGCCTACGCCGCAGTATCGACGGTAGAACGCTGTCCTAGGTTACTATCTAATCAACAACTCACGCAATTATATAATGTACTTGTCAAATCTCAACTCCGAACGGAGGACAAGTATAGATATAATGAATCTCAATCACAGTCTAAAAACGATAAGATATCACAGAAGATAAAATCTAAGACTAATAACAGAGATAAAACCAACAACTAATAATATAAACTCAGAAAATCTCAACTACAATCTCAAACACAATCTCAACTACATACAGCTCCAGTTCTAAACATAAAAGCTAAACAACAACTAGGTAATCTCCCAATCACTCTTGAGTGTCGGGGCCATAGGTAGCTAAACCATCTCAACAGTAATATGTAGGGCATGTGTCCTCAGGCAGTCATCTGTAAAATTTTCAACAGGTCCAGTCAGGACAGGAACGAGTACAACTCCTCAAGAAAACCCAAGTAAAAGACAGAGAACTATAAAGCAGTTATAGACAGTTTTATTGATGAATATGGCAGTTTATATACAGGTGATGGTATAGAAAAATAGTAAGATACAAGGAAAGTAAAGTAACTAAACAAGAGAAGAATGATGGCAAAGACGACTGTAAATAAATCTAGCTGGACTAAAGTAACATGATAAGTCCAGGTAATAAATGTAAAACAAGTGTAAACTGCTATAATCCAGTACGAGATGAATCTAATACAAGATGAATCCAGTACCAGATGATTCTAGGTAGTGATCAAGAATCCAGGTGAGTCCAGCTAATCTAATAGTGTGTTTTAAAATACCGAGATCGACATGTAAACGGCTGTGGGTAATCAGGCACACCTCTCACTGATCAGGCGAGAGATGGCTATGCTTCCAGTAGATTCCATTTAGAGATTCCAGATTTGGGGTATGTCTACATGTCTTACTCAATATTTTCCCGCCCCGCAATACAAATGAATCCAGAATTTGACACGAGAATCGAGATGAGTCCAGCCAAAATATGATGATTCCAGAAATAGATTCCAGAATGATTCCAGTGATTCCAGAAATAGATTCCCGAATGATTCCAGTGATTCCAGTTATAGAGGCCAGATAATATGGTCAGTGTGTCGCATACATGAATCCAGAAATATCCATAATTGTGGTATCAGAGAATCACATAAAACTAAATAGAACTGAAATACAGTAACTGGCAAATAAATGATAGAACTATCAGAGAATGTACTCGCCTGATACTCTGAAAAGAGTAGTGTAATGTCAGATGTCTGCACCGGAGTCACAGTGTCCTAAATAGAACAGTACAGGTTATAATGTGTTTAAAACAAGGTAAATGATTTTTATGATGCAATCTACATGATTTCTAGGCCAATCTAGGTCAAGTTAACTCTAAGTCAACCCTGGTCAACTGTCTAGGTCAAACTAGGTCCAAGTCAAACTTGGTCAACTCTGGGTCAACTCCAGTCAACATTTAGTCAATTGGGTCTCTATCTAAGCCAATCTCTATAGGCCAACTCACAACCAAACCATAGACTAGGATACTATATATATATCTATATCATATTTATTACCATACATATATATATACTCAACCTTATGCCAATTATCTACAATACTTATATTTCTAACACATAAAACACATCCCTATATATAATATCACATAGGCTAATATATTTGCATACTTGCCACATATAGTATATAGCATATAGAAATATATATGTACATGCATATTACATATTTCATACATATAATATATATTTAGATAGAGGGCTAAGGTTGCATGAGTGGGAATGAAGGGTGTAGTGTAATGTGTCAAGTGAAGGGTGTCAAGAGTGTGTGCACAGGGGTGGCAGGAAATTAATAGAGAATAATGTGTTAGTGAGTGTGTTTGTGTGTAAATACCAACATGTGTATGTAGGTGGTACATGCTTGTGAATGACAGCAAGGAAAGGGGTATGCTCTTGATGAGTGAGTGCAGTAAAAGGGGTCGGCTTGCAGAGTTCCAGTGGCTAATGAAATACATTGAATGAATTTAGGATTGATACTTTAAAAGCTTAAACAAAGATGGGATGTGGACTAACCTATGATATGTAAGGTGCACTAATGAGTGATATAAGGATGGGGCTAACACAAGTCAGTTATTCGAGCTCTCACGTCAAATTGTCAACTGTTAGTTAAGGCCCATAGATGTCTGAAATCAAATGCTTCTTAGAGGGTAAGATCCATATCTGGACTTCACAATGAATGTAGGGAACTAAGTCTAAAATGAATTTGGACAGATCATTACATGGTAAGGACTGAACTTAATATGCCCAGGTAAGGTGAACCTGTAATAGGGATTTATATACATCATATGGACTGGTACTTTAACGCAAGTTCAGAATATTCAAATGTTCAAGACATTCACCAATTAGTGCAAGCAAATGCAAGGAAAAGGCAATTTATGAAATACAATGGTGTCATAATAGTGTAATATAGGTTCAGTTTCAGATTAATGAAATAGGTTTAGTTAAGAATTGAATGCTCAGTTAAAAGTTCAACTAATGCAAAAAACCAAGTTCAGGTTCAACATAGCAAGGCCAACCAAAATCGAGTAACCTAAATCAACTCAAGAATCTAACTCCATATCGAAGCACTGGTATAAATTGTACATTTACAACTCAGGATATCCATGAAATATATGAACATTCATTTCAAAAGAACTCTGAAATATGTAATATCAGTTGAAACCTGAATTTATCCCAAATCGAAACCGATTTCACATCAAAACTCAACCAATCTTGAAAACTATTCTAACATATATAATACATCATAATTAAGATCGAATTAACCATTAAAATCACCAGTTAAAACATTTAAACTGAATTCAAAACAGTGTCCAAACAATGTACGCACAGTGCATGAGGACAGTCTCGTGCACGCGTGCACGTGGTTCTATCACACGACACAGGCCACGTGGAGACACGTGGCCGTGCACACGTGTTCACCTAGACTAGGGGGACGTGTCCAAGTGCCTGTCCCGTGTCCACGTGGTGTCTACGTGTCGATACGAAGCCGTATCAATGAGCAATTTCTGTGCGTGAAGTGACAGTGCATGACCCGTGCGAACGCGATTACTTCGCGCACAGTGAACGAGAGTTCGTGAAATTTGGTGTGGGTTATGTCAGTGGGTGCCCGCACGTGCCCACAAATTTTTGTGGCAAATAGTGTCGTGTCGTGTTCTACAGGAGTGTCGGGTAGCAGGGGACTGCACGGGGTCTGTGCTGTGTCCCTTGCGCACGGTACGGTCCGATTTGGACACGAAAAACTCCTAAATTTGTGCTCAGACATATAAATATATAATCTACATATTAAGAGCTATCCAAATATATAATTTTTTTTGAAAAACAATAGCATTCAATCCATTGAGGCATTTCGTCGAACACCTAACATACCATACGACACGTGTCCGATACGGACAAGAAAAGGACACGAAATTCACCCAAATTTCAGGGACACCTAGGGGACTCCTAGATCTAGCCCTACATACAAAGAAAACAACAATTTAAATCAATATAAGGAGTTTTACCTATAGATGCAAAATGCAAGAAAAGGCTCCAAATGGGGGGGGGGGGGGGCGTTGTTCCTCTTAATGGCCAAATGCTCCAAATGAGCCCAAAGCTGAGATTAACCTCCAGAATTATAAAATATACATAAATTAGAACCTATTGCTAAAGACTAGGATTAAAAAGGAATTAAAATAGATTTATGGGGATTTTTGAAAGATGAACAATTACCTTTCTTTTCCAATGTTGAAATGAATGAAAGAAGAGGCAAGCCCTAGAGAATAAGTGTTTATATAGGGTGGGGATCCCTATGGCTGGTCATTTAGGGTTTGTTTAGGGTTAGGGCTTCTAGTTATGGGCCATGGGCCAAGTCATGATCAAATAAATCATTTAGCCAAAAGTCATTTCATGAAACCATAAACCATGACTTAATGCACTAAACCAAAACCCCTCATCCTAAAATTAGTTTCTAATGACTAAATGTAGGTTAACCTAAGTTAGAATAGGGTTACCATAGCTAAGGTTAGCTTCTAGGCTAGTCCACTAGGACTCAACAAGTCAAGTCAAACTAGAATTCACCAATTCAATAATTCATCAAATAATTCAAATAAGTCAAACTGACCAAATTACCCCTCGGCTAAAAATGATAATTAAGTCATCATAATGACATGGTTAGGCTCTAGGTCATGCAGTCTCTCAGGTTTCACTAGCAGCACATCAAAATCACAAGTCATAACTTAAACCAATTCTTAAATAGTTTAAAAATTATTAAAAATCACTAAAAATCATATTGTGAATCAAATATCAATAATTAATAATTATAATTACAAAATTTTAAAATTACCCTCATCTGGAAAACTGGGTGTTACAATCCTATCCACCTTAGAAAAATTTCGTCCTCGAAATTAAGATGATCGCACCCTTCCTAGGTCAAACCCCCAGCAATCAAGGTCGAAGTAACACAAACCTACTGGTCGTGATTTCACAGTCTTGATCGAGGTAGCTACACTATCTAGCAATCAAAATAATATCCTGACAGGTACTAATAGAATCACACAGAAAAGTGGGAAGAAGAATGAGAAGGACAAACCTGCTAACCCATCACCTGCAGCGTCGGTCTCCTCGACCGCCATCACAAAAGCTCCACCCCTCTGGTGCTGAGCTACAGGTGGCCTAGCTCCCTCAAGAGGAGGTGGAAAGGGACAGTCTATCTTCTGGTGGGCTTCAGACCCACAGGAATAGCAAACCTTCAGCCTCTTCCTACACTGCTCCCTGGAGTGTCCCAACTTCCTACAGTAGGAACAACTGATCATCTTCGGGTCCTGACCCCGATACTGATGCTGTACCTGCTGAACCATCACTGGTGCCCGGGTCTGCTGAATCTGAACGTGAGGCCTCTTGGCCGGCCTGGCCTTCGCTGCTGCTACCACTCTGGAGGTCACGACCCTTCTTCAACTTCAACCCCAGGTCGTCCTCTGCTGCCATCGCCCCAGAAAATATTTCCGCAAAGGTAGCGTTTCGGTCGCTCTTAGTCAGCGACAGAACCTCTCGAATCAAGCCTTGGCGGAACTTCCTCGCCTTCGTCTTCTCTGTCAAGTCATCTATGAATCGGGACAATCGACAAAACTTTCCGGCGTACTCAGCTACCGTCTGGGTTCCCTCAACCAGACCCTCAAACTGTGCCTCTATGCCTTCCAAAGCCACATCAGGAAAGAAATGCTCCTTGAACAGTTTCTTGAACTGGGACCAAGTCTGGCCCTCAACTTCCACTCTGGGATCTGTCTGGTACCACGCACGGGCTAAGTCCTACATCTGACTGCCCGTCGCCTCAATAGGGAGTCGATCTGGTATCTCTGCTAGCCTGAATATCTCTTCGATATGCTCTATCCAGTCATCTGCGTAATGAATGCCCTCAGTGCCCAGGAACTCTCTGGGATGCATCTTCTGGAAGTCCTGTATATCCTTCTCCTTTCGACGAGGCTTCTGCTGCTCCCCCTGAGCAGTCACCATCTCTACTGTAGCACGAACCAGCTGGTGGGCCTCGTCAATCCCCTGACGATAATCGGCAGTCTGCTGCTGCTGCTGCTGCTGGTGAGACGTCAGAATCCTCTCCACGAAAGAGAATAGATGAGCAGCATCTACCATCCCCGCATGTAGAGGCTGCTGCGGTGGAAGGATCTCGGGAAGCACCGGACTCTGCCTCCCAGCTGATGGAACACCCACCCCAGCTGATGGATCTCCAAAAGCTGCTGAAACACCCACCCCAGCTGGCATGACTGGGGCTGCGATACCAGGGGCTGGCTGCTGAAGGTGAGAGGTGGCAGACCCCTCTGCAGCGGCCACTGTACCAGAGCGATGTGATCGTGTCTCCACCATCCTGAAGACAGATCGAAAAGGAAGTCAATACTAAGCAGGAATCGATAAAATCAAAGGAGGACAGTTTATTTCAAAGAAGACAATCAGTAAGATATGTAGATGGCATGAATTGAAGCAAAATTTTTTCCTAACTATGATTGAGTACCTCTCCGTTAAAGCCTATCTCTCAATCCTATCGCAGGCTCGTGGCAGTACAACTGAGTCGTCGTACTACCACGATATCGTACTAATGCGACTCTCGACCTGCATGGGCCACCACTAAAAATGTGTCACGACCCGTACCTGCTGTGAGGGTACGAGCACGTAACAACGCCCAGCCTACGCCGCAGTGTCGGCGGTAGAACGCTGTCCTAGGTTACTATCTAATCAACAACTCACGTAATTATATAATATACTTGTCAAATCTCAACTCCGAACGGAGGACAAGTATAGATATAATGAATTTCAATCACAGTCTAAAAACGATAAGATATCACAGAAGATAAAATCTAAGACTAATAACAGAGATAAGACCAACAACTAATAATATAAACTCAGAAAATCTCAACTACAAATCTTAACTACAATCTCAAACACAATCTCAACTACATACAGCTCCAGTTCTAAACATAAAAGCTAAACAACAACTAAATAATCTCCCAATCACTCCTGAGTTTCGGGGCCATAGGTAGCTAAACCATCTCCACAGTAATATGTAGGGCATGTGTCCTCAGGGCAGTCATCTGTAAAATTTTCAACAGGACCAGTCAGGATAGGAACGAGTACAACTCCTCAAGAAAACCCAAGTAAAAGACAGAGAACTATAAAGCAGTTATAGACAGTTTTATTGATGAATATGGCAGTTTATATACAGGTGATGGTATAGAGAAACAGTAAGATACAAGAAAAGTAAAGTAACTAAACAAGAGAAGAATGATGGCAATGACGACTGTAAATAAATCTAGCTGAACTAAAGTAACATGATAAGTCCAGGCAATAAATGTAAAACAAGTGTAAACTGCTATAATCCAGTACGAGATGAATCTAATACAAGATGAATCCAGTACCAGATGATTCTAGGTAGTGATCAAGAATCCAGGTGAGTCCAGCTAATCTAATAGTGTGTTTTAAAATACCGAGATCGACATGTAAACGGCTGTGGGTAATCATGCACACCTCTCACTGATCAGGCGAGAGATGGATATGCTTCCAGTAGATTCCAGTTAGAGCTTCCAGATTTGGGGTATGTCTACATGTCTTACTCAATATTTCCCTGCCCCGCAATACAAATGAATCCAGAATTCGATACGAGAATCGAGATGAGTCCAGCCAAAATATGATGATTCCAGAAATAGATTCCAGAATGATTCCAGTGATTCCAGTAATAGAGGCCAGATAATATGGTGAGTGTGTCGCATACATGAATCCAGAAATATCCATACGTGTGGTATCATAGAATCACATAAAACTAAATAGAACTGAAATACAGTAACTGGCAAATAAATGATAGAACTATCAGAGAATGTACTCGCCTGATACTCTGAAAAGAGTAGTGTAATGTCAGATGTCTGCATCGGAGTCACAGTGTCCTAAATAGAACAGTACTGGTTATAATGTGTTTAAAACAAGGTAAATGATTTTTATGATGCAATCTACATGATTTCTAGGCCAATCTAGGTCAAGTCAACTCTAAGTCAACCCTGGTCAACTGTCTAGGTCAAACTAGGTCCATGTCAAACTTGGTCAACTCTGGGTCAACTCCAGTCAACATTTAGTCAATTGGGTCTCTATCTAAGCCAATCTCTATAGGCCAACTCACAACCAAACCATAGACTAGGATACTATATATATATATATATATATATATATATATATATATATATATATATATATATATATATATATATATATATATATATATATATATATATATATATATATATATATATCATATTTATAACCATACATATATATATATATACTCAACCTTATGCCAATTATCTACAATACTTATATTTCTAACACATAAAACAAATCCCTATATATAATATCACATAGGCTAATATATTTGCATACTTGCCACATATAGTATATAGCATATAGAAATATATATGTACATGCATATTACATATTTCATACATATAATATATATTTAGATAGAGGGGCTAAGGTTGCATGAGTGGGAATGAAGGGTGTAGTGTAATGTGTCAAGTGAAGGGTGTCAAAAGTGTGTGCACAGGGGTGGCAGGAAATCAATAGAGAATAATGTGTTAGTGAGTGTGTATGTGTGTAAATACCAACATGTGTGTGTAGGTGGTACATGCTTGTGAATGACAGCAAGGAAAGGGGTATGCTCTTGATGAGTGAGTGCAGTAAAAGGGGTCTGCTTGCAGAGTTCCAGTGGCTAATGAAATACATTGAATGGATTTAGGATTGATACTTTAAAAGCTTAAATAAAGATGGGATGTGGACTAACCTATGAGATGTAAGGTGAATGATATAAGGATGGGGCTAACACAAGTCAGTTATTCGAGCTCTCACTTCAAATTGTCAACTGTTAGTTAAGGCCCATAGATGTCTGAAATCAAATGCTTCTTAGAGGGTAAGATCCATATCTGGACTTCACAATGAATGTAGGGAACTAAGTCTAAAATGAATTTGGACAGATCATTACATGGTAAGGACTGAACTTAATATGCCCAGGTAAGGTAAACCTGTAATAGGGATTTATATACATCATATGGACTGGTACTTTAACGCAAGTTCAGAACATTCAAATGTTCAAGACAGTCACCAATTGGTGCAAGCAAATGCAAGGAAAAGGCAATTAATGAAATGCAATGGTGTCATAATAGTGTAATATAGGTTCAGTTTCAGATTAATGAAATAGGTTTAGTTAAGACTTGAATGCTCAGTTAAAAGTTCAGCTAATGCAAAAAACCAAGTTCAGGTTCAACACAGCAAGGCCAACCAAAATCGAGTAACCTAAATCAACTCAAGAATCTAACTCCATATCAAAGCACTGGTATAAATTGTACATTTACAACTCAGGATATCCATGAAATATATGAACATTCATTTCAAAAGAACCCTGAAATATGTAGTATCAGTTGAAACCTGAATTTATCCCAAATCGAAACCAATTTCACATCAAAACTCAACCAATCATGAAAACTATTCAAACATATATAATACGTCATAATTAGGATCAAATTAACCATTAAAATCACCAGTTAAAACATTTAAACTGAATTCAAAATAGTGTCCAAACAATGCACGCACAGTGCATAAGGACAGTCTCGTGCACGCGTGCACGTAGTTCTATCACACGACACAGGCCACGTGGAGACATGTGGGCGTGCACACGTGTTCACCTAGACTAGGGGGACGTGTCCAAGTGCCTGTCCCGTGTCCACGTGGTGTCTACGTGTTGATATGAAGCCGTATCAGTGAGCAATTTCTGTGCGTGAAGTGACAGTGCATGACCCGTGCGAACGTGATTACTTCGCGCACAGTGAACGAGAGTTCGTAAAATTTGGTGTGGTTTATGTCAGTGGGTGCCCGCACGTGCCCACAAATTTTTGTGGCAAATAGTGTCGTGTTGTGTCCTACAGGAGTGTCGGGTAGCAGGGGACTGCACGGGGTCTGTGCTGTGTCCCGTGCGCACGGTGCGTGTCCGATTTGGACACAAAAAACCCTAAATTCGTGCTCAGACATATAAATATATAATCTACATATTAAGAGCTATCCAAATATATATTTTTTTTTTGAAAAATAATAACATTCAATCCATTGAGGCATTTCGTCGAACACCTAACAAACCATACGACACGTGTCCGATACGGACACCAAACGGACACGAAATTCACCCAAAATTTAGGAAAACCTAGGGACTCCTAGATCTATCCCTATATGCAAAGAAAACAGCAATTTAAATCAATATGAGGAGTTTTATCTATAGGTTCAAAATGCAAGAAAAGGCTCCAAATGGGGGTGTTCCTCTTGATGGCCAAATGCTCCAAATGAGCCCAAAGCTGAGATTAACCTCCAGAATTATAAAATATACAGAAATTAGAACCTATTACAAAAGACTAGGATTAAAAAGGAATTAAAATGGATTTATGGAGATTTTGGAAGAGGGACAATTACCTTTCTTTTCCAATGTTGAAATGAATGAAAGAAGAGGCAAGCCCTAGAGAATATAGGGTATGGATCCCTATGGATGGTCATTTAGGGTTTGGTTAGGGTTAGGGCTTTTAGTTATGGGCCATGGGTCAAGTCATGATCAAATAAATCATTTTGCCATAAGTCATTTCATGAAACCATAAACCATGACTTAATGCACTAAACCAAAACCCCTCATTCTAAAATTAGTTTCTAATGACTAAATGTCGGTTAAACTAAGTTAGACTAGGGTTACCATAGCTAGGGTTAGCTTCTAGGCTAGTCCACTAGGACTCAACAAGTCAAGTCAAACTAGAATTCACCAATTCAACAAATCACCAAATAATTCAAATAAGTCAAAATGACCAAATTACCCCTAGGCTAAAAATGATAATTAAGTCATCATAATGACATGGTTAGGCTCTAGGTCATGCAGTCTCTCAGGTTTCACTAGCAGCACATCAAAATCACAAGTCATGACTTAAACCAATTCTTAAATAGTTTAAAAATTATTAAAAATTACTAAAAATCATATTGTGAATCAAATATCAATAATTAATAATTATAATTACAAAATTTCAAAATTACCCTCATCTGGAAAATTGGGTGTTACAATTTTCTGGACCCATACATGGATGAGCGGTAAAGTTCACCCATTAGGACGATTATTATTATTTTATTATAATTTAAGTTATTTTGTGGAAATTTAATAAACATGATTATTCTATAGAGATATATTATTATTTTTAGTTGATTTATTAAGGATTGAATTTATATATATATGTAGATATGCTCAAATATATTAAATAATTGGATAGTTGGCTTCTAAATGGTATTTGAATTTTGAATAGATTTTTTTTGTGTGTATATATATATATATATATATATATATATATATATATATATATATATATATATATATATATATTGAAGTTTGAGATAAAGAAAAGAAAAGATTTGAAAAAAAAGAAAAAGAAAAGAAAAAAAAGGAAGTAATGGGTGGTCGGCCCCACCCGACCACCCACACACAAAAGAAAAACGAAGCAGTAGCAGCAGCTACGTATTTAGTTGATTTATTAAGGATTGAATTTATATATATATATATATATATATATATATATATATATATATATATATATATATATATATTAAATAATTGGATAGCTGGCTTCTAAATGGTATTTGAATTTTAAATAGATTTTTTTGTGTATTATGGATATATATATATATATATATATATATATATATATATATATATATATATATATATATATATATATATATATATATATATATATATCCAATTATTTAATATATATATATATATATATATATATATATATATTAAATAATTGGATATATATATATATATATATATATATATATATATATATATATATATCCAATTATTTAATATATATATATTATATATTATATATATATATATATATAAAAATATATATATATATATATATATATCTATATATATATATATATATATATATATATATATATATATATATATATATAAATTGAAGTTTGAGATAAAGAAAAGAAAAGATTTGGAAAAAAAGAAAAAAAAAGAAAAAAAAGGAAGTAATGGGTGGTCGGCCCCATCCGACCACCCACACACAAAAGAAAAATGAAGCAGTAGCAGCAGCTACGTGAACCCCCCCTTTTTTACAAACAACCTGTGGCCGACACCCTTATACACTTTTGTATATATATTTTTTAACCTAAAACTCAAAACCCAATTCTTTCCAACCCAAATCCGAACATCTTCCTCCACCTTCCTCCTCCTCTCTCCTCCACCCTCGGCCAACCTCTCCCCCGCAAGCACAGCAACACCCGCGACAGCGGCGACGGAAACGACGACGACGACAACAACAACTACAATAACATAATTGAAAAACAAGGTACCCAAGTTCTCCGTGTGATTTCTCTCTCCATTTCGATCCATTTTTAGATCCATAAATTCGTGTAGAAAGCCCACATGACCCTCTTCGAGATCCCCCAGGAGGATTTTGACATGGCCATCCAACTTGCTCGAAAAATTGAGACAAAGTTGGAGAAAAACTACTTTTCTGGAATATTAAAAACTGTTTTGAAACATCAACTTGTCGGCCACTTTTCTCGCTGTCCATTAAACTTTCATAAAAACTAATTAAAGACAGTCAAAGACAACATAACCGAGATTGTAACGCACCTTCTGGATTCACTTTTCATCTAGTGTTTAAAAAGATACACGTTGTTAAAGTTTCCGAAAAAATTGTAAATTATGTTTTGAAAAAGTGGAAAAACACCCGATACGGCGTGCGCCCCGACAAACCGGGCTACGTGGTCGTGCACTATACGTATCAAAAGGCGCGTATGGATGTTATCGACGTGTGGGAACTGACGGAACCCAATTTCCTTGCATGTGCGCGACGAAATCAGTATGCATCCGTCGAGATACCCCCGTATCGACCCTTTACAAATTAAGTCACAACTTTGTGCACACTCATCATATCGCGATGAAACTTGTGCCATTGGACTCGAAATATTTTTCTGGTCCTGTGAGCCAAGTTTGGTCCGATTATGAGACCGTTGATCGGGACGCTATTTTGGCGGGCCCACAATCCCACTCAACGGGCAATTTTGTGCACAGCCCACCGGAATCCAAAAGTGGACATACCATTGGGTTCATCTCATCAAAACAAATCTGTAGACATGTAGTTTGACGACTTTAGAGACTGTAGGTTCTGGCGCGCATTTCGGTACAAAGTGGGTCCAACGGCGGACATCGATTTGACCCAAAATTACGATTTTGCTTCCGTTCCAGAATTTAACTTTTGGACAGGCGTTTCTTAGGCGTATCTTATATTCCAAACTCGTTCGTGATATTTGTTGCAGCATCCGGAGTCATCTGCGGGATTTGGCTTTTTTTGCTTTGTTTATTTGCCGGTTCGAGCTACTGGATTATTCTCTTTTGCACATAACCTCAGGCAAGATACCTTGCCATTTTTACTGCTTATATTTAGTTGCATTTGATTTCGTTTAATGTATCTACATTTCTTGTTTATTATTTTCTTTTGTGGACCTAGAGTTAAGAGACCTCCGTCAATAGAATGTATGTCATTGACTTTGTCACGATTGTATCACGAGTTGTGTGTGAGTTGTGAGTATCATGTAGTAGTCACTTGCGTGTTGGCTGATCACCTGTGCGCATGCGAAGAAATAACTGTCAATAGATGCATGTTAGAAGACTTGACAGTTATCTATTATAAAACGTGTTGCAGAAACGACACGTGTTGGTGTGTCGTGGTTACGATGCATGTATAGTATCATTGGAGGGAGGGGACAGCTACTAGCGTAGGAGCTACATTTACTTTTTTTTACACATTTATGGGTGATAGTGACTCGGATGAGCACTACGTGCTGCCCGGCCGATAGCATCTCGGATGAGCGCTACTTGACGGCCACTCTCTATTACTTGCTTGCGTGAATCCGTTACAGCCCCTGCGTAGAACGTTGTCCTTAAAGTGCATATCACATAGATGGTTAGGTACCCTGTTGTGTTATAGTTTATATTATTTTTACTTACACAGTTATAATGGCATGTTCTTCCTGTATCTTGCTACGTCCCTCTGATGACCTGGTTATCTCTCCAGGTGTGTGCTTTCATGGTTTACTGCAGGTGTTCTAGCCAAGATTGTGGGCATCTCTATTTCTTCGAAGATGATCGCTCTTGGTTCGTCTTGATACTTTTATGGATCATTTTCTTGTATACTTTATCTCCTTTTGATAGTTGGTAGTGGACTTTGTCTTCGCCCAACGATTGTACCATAAATATTCAAGTTGATTTTATACTATTATTCTTTTTATTATGGATAAGATTTAGTTTTTCTTGGATTACTACATTTGACAGCTTATGTATACATACAAGGTTTCCATATATTGGAGTGTGCTTCGTATGTATGCAGCTGGCATGATACGTATCTGGTCCCAAGTATTTTGGGACTAGGGCGTTACATGTTTTTATGGTGGCCCATGCAGGTCAAGTTTGTCACTTCGATTATGTTACTCTACCGATGTGAACCTACAACATAGGATTAGAATCTAGGAATCTCATCCATACAGCTTGACTTCTTCCCTTGGCTTCACATTCCGAACTCTCGATCGACTTCCTTGAATTGCATCTTGCTTGATTTCTTTCTACCGTTGATTCTTATTTTCGTGCTTAGTGTCAACTAAGAAGATGACTACACTAGTATATGCTCATAGGTCAAACACATATGGCTAGAATGGTTATATTGGCAATTGGAATACATTCAAGACTCTAGTTGAGTTAAAAAGGCTTTTTAGTGTGATTTAATGATTAGTAATTGGTAAAGTAGGATATTACCACGGAAAGTTTTAACCTTGAGATTTTTAAATAGTAAACACCAGAGGATTTATAGAATTTCATACTTGGTTTAAGAAATTTATTGATTTTCAAGATTTGATATTTATGATTTATTGGGTTATAGTTGTACATCCTTGCACAAGTATAAAATTGATTTATTTTTCGAGTTGTGATATTTATGAGTTTTGGGTGATAGATATACATCTTTGAACAAATATAAAATTTATTTGATTTTCGAGTTTTGATGTTTATGATTTATTGTATTATAGTTGTACACCTACGAACAGCTATAAATTTGGTTGAAAATGATCTTAGCTTTTAAAAATGGCCGTAGGAATTATTTAAATTTGCGTTGTACAACTTGCGATTTCGTGTTTAGTAAATTTTGATTTTTAAGTGAAAGTAATGACGGTAAAGTTTGGTTTAAAGTATTTGAAAGTTATTAAAACGATTTTTGAGAATTTTTTTTATTTTAAATGGTGTCCTACGATTGAGGATTTACAAATCTATTTAGATTTTTGTTAAAAAAAAGATTTTGACTGATAAGATTATTTGAAAATTTAGTTTAATGAGATATTGCTAATATTAAAATTTTTGGGAGAATTTTGAATGATACGATGGAAAGTTATTTTGATTGATTAAAGGAAGTTACCATTTAAAAGTTATAATTTTTGTTGGAAAAACTTAGCATGAATAGAAGTTAAAATTGATGAGAGCATTGAGCTTAAATTTTGGGATTGCTTTTAATATGCTAAGAGTTTTATTATGAGTTATTCGAAAATTTTAGAGTGTTAAATTTTTGATTGATTGTGAAAGTTTTATGGATGCGTAAATTATGAACTCTTGAGTAAATAGTTGAATTTAAACGTTAATTTTGGAAAAGGTTAGTAGTAACGTGATAAAATTTGCTTTGAGATTTATGAGAGTGATTTAAATTTTTTATGATAAATTTGAACGGCTTGGAGTGAATATAAATTTTGGTGGTTTATTTTTGAAAATTTTATTAAGAAACTTTTGGAGGAAACTTGAGTTAATTTTAATGGTCGGCCCCATGATAACCCTACTGAGTATTCCACACTAATTGCCATGTCACCCATGACCATGATAGTAGTATATACACAAGTGTTGTTAGTCATCTACCCAGCTATGTGACTGTATTTCCACCTCGGCTTACTCGACCTTCCTTCAATTCTAGATCTTTTAATTGCGATCTTCTAACCCACTTGCAATTTGAATAACGATTTAATTATTCCTTAACTGTATTCATTTAGGATACTATTTTCTCTCTAGAACTGTGCCCATAACTTAGTAGTTTTACTGGATTCTTTAATTAATTTTATTTCATGCTTTAACTTGATCTTTTTTATTTTGTGCATTAATTATCCCCTCGTGAACTCCCACTTTCTATTTTTGATCTTCTGGCGTCCCCTACCGTGACTTGTATGTTTGGAGTACAACACTACACTTTTCCTCCCAACAAATTTCACATATAAGACCTAGACAAGCCCACCTTCCCGTAGACATATCATGTCCCACCAAAACCTATCTCCTTGTACTATATTTCTTGATATGACCTTATGGTCAAAATGGCCAAACTATAACCTTTACCATGATACCGATATATTTTGACCACGTATATGGATTCTATCTCGACTCAATTCTTTCGACCGATATGTGATTTTGTTCTACTTAATTTCGTAAATGCTCAAATTTGTGCTCTATCTTGATTGCTTGACCCATTGTCCCATCATACTACTAGCTTAACTCTTGTAAGTTGGGTAGAATACCTCACCACCTAACAAACCTTTTCCTTGTGAACCACGTTGGTAAGTTCACTTAGACTAAATTCAGAGGACCCTACCTTATCTAGTCTACCAAGCCATAAATAAAGAAATACTAGGACAACTGTGTAGGCCCAAACTTCAGGCGAGCCTTGATTTTAAAAGATCTTGGACTATTTAAAAACTTCCTTTACCAGTACCTCCCTTGCTCATATTTTGACTATCTCATACTGCTAATATAGCTTCAGTTTTGCAAGCTTAATTATTTATCAAGCTTGATCATGACATATTTTATTTGGTGCACCCACTAGCATATTGTCTAATCAAAACCGGTGCATGATGGTCTGATCAACCTATTGCACTTTGGTTCGCTTATCACTTATTATTCTACGTGGACGAAGACATAGTAAACTTGCCTTAGAGTCTCATCCGCGACAGTCTTGGCAATCCTCTTTTGAATTATTTTTGCCACCTATGAACCCCGCAATTTGTACTCAATATATAGCACCGTCCTTGAAACCTTTGTTTTTCCTTTTCTTTTACTTATTTTGGAAAGACAAGGCATTGTACTTTCTAAGATAGATGCAAGATATAACCTTTCGTTTTCCCATAAGTTATTTAAACATGAATTTCAATAGCCACCGACCAACTCATGTGGCTATATCCTCACCTTAAACTCTTCTTCTCCCCAATCCTAGAAGTTTTATTGTGCCCTTCCAACCCCTATTGAACGCACGAAAGTGATTCTAATCATCACTTAATCAAACCCTCGACGAAGACGATTAGTATCTAGTTCTCCCTTAAGGAACCATATCTCCCGAATGTCTAATTTATTCTCTTTGGTCTACTCAATTCCTTACTGTTCTCTAAAATTGGATATTCAAAATTTTGTTACCTTCACTAGCAATCCTTATTTGAACTCCATAACCATGATATATTTTTCTATATATCGGCTCCACAATTTTCTATTGCATGGTGGTGTTGAACGCCGTTTTATCGCCTCTTCCAAAATTTAATTGCATTTGGGATTGACGAACTCTTCCTATCCCTCAACCCTATCTACCCTATTCATCCTAAATTTCGAGGACAAAATTCTTGTAAGTTGGGTAGGATGTAAAACCCCTATTTTTTAATTTTTTTTATTATTTTATTAGACTTAAAAATGAATTTATACAATTTATGGTTCTATTTTTTTTTTTTGGACTCAGTTTAGCCAATTCAGTCCGAACAGGGCCCGAATAAAATTTAAGTCCATGTGAGCATGTGGGGTGACTAAGATGGCCATGTAGGAATATTTCATGTGTGTACAAATTTTTTTTAAATAATTTTAAGACTTGTTGAATATTTATTGACTTTTGGTACAAAATTTATGTTTTATTAATAAAATAATATTTTACAAGATGGTACAATTTTCTGGACCCATACATGGGTGAGCGGTAAAGTTCACCCATTGGGAAGATTATTATTATTTTATTATAATTTAAGTTATTTTGTGGAGATTTAATAAACATGATTATTATATAGAGATATTATTATTTTTTTAGTTGATTTATTAAGGATTGAATATATATATATATATATATATATATATATATATATATATATATATATATATATATATATATATGTGTAGATATGCTCAAATATATTAAATAATTGGATAGTTGGATTCTAAATGGTATCTGCAAATAATTGGATAGTTATCTATTATAACACAACAGGGTACCTAACCATCTCGGATGAGCGCTACTTGACGGCCACTCTCTATTACTTGCTTGTGTGAATCCGTTACAGCCCCTGCGTAGAACGTTGTCCTCAAAGTGCATATCACATAGATGGTTAGGTACCCTGTTGTGTTATAGTTTATATTATTTTTACTTATGCAGTTATAATGGCATGTTCTTCCTGTATCTTGCTACGTCCCTCTGATGACCTGGTTATCTCTCCAGGTGTGTGCTTTTATGGTTTACTGCAGGTGTTCTAGCCAAGATTGTGGGCATCTCTATTTCTTCGAAGATGATCGCTCTTGGTTCATCTTGATACTTTCATGGATCATTTTCTTGTATACTTTATCTCCTTTTGGTAGTTGGTAGTGGACTTTATCTTCGTCCAACGATTGTACCATAAATATTCAAGTTGATTTTATACTATTATTCTTTTTATTATGGATGAGATTTAGTTTTTCTTGGATTACTATATTTGACAGCTTATGTATACATACAAGGTTTCCATATATTGGAGTGTGCTTCGTATGTATGCACCTGGCATGATACGTATCTGGTCCCAAGTATTTTGGGACTGGGACGTTACATCACTCGACCGAACCGCATGTGCTCTCTTCATAACTGGGCCGTATAATCTCTGCCTGACTAGGCCACATATACATCTCCTATTTTAAGCTGCATACGCACCCCTCATAAGCGGCCCGCATAGGCTCTGCTTGACTAGGCCGCATAGAAAAGGAGCCCATTCACTTTGTTTTCTTATGACTATCTTCTTTCTTTGACTTTTGTAGCATCCATGCCGAAGGTTGAGACCATTATGAAGGAGGAGATGCTGCCTCCTCTCATCAAACAAGAGTCACCGTTTGTTAAGGAGGAGGTGATACCAAAAGTTGAGGTAAAAGAAGAGCTGGCGACCATCGGGGAGGGAATTACTCCCAAGATTGAAGTTGCTGTAAAGGAGGAGCCCAAGTCCGAGGGTAGTAGCACTGGGAGTTCTGACCCTCCTGCCCCTATCGAGGACCTTAATCAAATAGATCTTTCGTATACGAAATGGCTGAGGGAATGGTACATGCCTCAACGCAACTATGATCCTTAGCTATAAGGATCCGTGGGTTGCCATGTAATTGTTGTTTCTGGGAGTATGAATAAAATAAATGTCTGTATTTTGTCTTGGTGTTTCTATCTGTCTTTAGCTATAGTTTGTGTTTTGCTTCTTTTGGACATCGATGTAATCCTTTACTTCCTGCCTAGATGAAGAAATGAATAACTTTTGGCTTCGCTCATTCTTGTGAGAATCTGTGATTTTTTTTTGCTGTTAGAGATGTAGTCCTACGAATGTAACTGATTTTGAATAAAAAGAATACATTCACTTTATTCTTTGTTTGTGGTATCTGTGGTGCTTGTACTAGAGGGCCTAATACAATATTTGTGATTGATAAAGGATATCCCACTGGAGGACTTTTTTTGTGGACCTATTGCCCTTTTGTGCATCTAGAGATGCGAGCAATAGATTTGAATAATATTTTGTGGGCCTGTTACCCTTTTGTGCACCGGTAGTACGAGTAATAGATTTGGATAACTTTTGTGGACCTATTACCCTTTTGCGCAATGATGGTGCGGGTAATAGATTTGAAACAAAACCTAACAGAGGTAATATGGACGTGATAGGTTCTGTGGTCTTAACATCCCGATTTTATCCCAGATTGGGTACAGGTGTTAAGTTAGAAGATTATCTATATCAGAGGTAATATGGACATGACATACGATAATCATGAATAATTTTTGGTGGACCTATTACTCTTCTGCGCAATGGTTGTGCGAGTAATAGATTTTGAAACAAAATCCAACATAGGTAATATGGATGTGATAGGTTCTGTGGCCTTAACACCGTAATTTTATCCCGGGTTGGGTACAGGTGTTAAGTTAGGAGATTATCTATATCAGAGGTAATATGGACGTGACATGCGATAATCATGAATAATTTTTGGTGGACTATTACTCTTCTGCGCACTGGTTGTGCGAGTAATAGATTTTGAGACAAAACCCAACAGAGGTAATATGGACGTGATAGGTTCTGTGATCTTAATACTGTGATATTATCCCCGGTCGGGTACAGGTGTTAAGTTAGGAGATTATCAATATCAGAGGTAATATGGACGTGACTTACGATAATCAGGACCAGGAAGTTGGCTCAGAGATGGCAATAAGCCTGGTAAACTCCGGCGGGGTAAAGCATTAGGGTGGAAGTTCATAGGTATTAGTATATATGACTTGTCACCCAGGGGGATGCAATGCGAATCCACTAGGAGCTAATAGAGTATAAATTCAGAGGTACTTGGTGTACATAACTCGACAGTCTGGCAGATTTGGTGGTTTGAGGAAGTACCAGCATGTCCTTAGACATAGTATTTCTTCAAGAACTTGTCGTTTATGGGCATCATGATCAAGTCTCCATTCTATTTCGCGAGCCGGTATGCGCCATTGGAGAATACGGTATCGATGATGAATGGACCCTCCCATTTGGGCTAGAATTTGTCGACAGATTTTTGAGTCATGACCATCGGTCTGCGGACGGCCAAGACGAGATCACCTACTTGGAATGTTATTTCTTGACTTTCTTATTGAAGGCCCGAGATATGCGTGCTTGATAGAGCTCGATGCCTTGTTGAGCTTGCAAACGCTTCTCCTCTAAGGCTTCTAATTCTTGTAGCTGTCGGCGGTAGTTATCGTCCGACGTCAATCGGTAAGTAAGGGCCACACGAAGTGAGGGGATCTGGGTCTCCAATGAGAGACCTGCCTCGCTCCCGTAAATCAGAGAGAACGGTGTATTCCCTGTAGCCGTCCGAATCGTAGTGCGGTACGCCCATAAGCATTCGCCCAGCTTTTCATTCCAGTCGCGCTTGTTTGAAGATGCGAACTTTTTGAGAAGCTTGATTATGGTCTTGTTAAAAGCTTTAACCAGACCATTAGCTGATGGGTTATATGCCGTTGAAGCCACATTCTGAATCTGATTCTTGTCACTGAATCGATAGAAGGCATGGCATGGCTTGCGAACTGCGGACCATTGTCATGAATGATCCTCTGGGGCAGTACAAAACGGTAGATGATGTGATGTTTTATGAAAATAATAATATTTGATGTCTTTACCTCTGTTAGTGGAATAGCTTCCGCCCACTTAGAGAAGTAATCGGTGATTGCGAGTATAAATCGGTGTCCCCTAGACAACAGCGGGGTGATTGGGCCAATGACGTCCATTCCCCATGCTTCAAATGGTCATGAAGCCACCATTGGGTGCAATAATTCGGATGGCAGATGTATGAAGTCTGCGTGGATCTAACAAGCCTTACACTTTTTCGCATAATCGACCACATCTGCTACCATCGTAGGCCAGTAATAGCCCGTTCGACGAAGACGGTCCTACAACTTTGGGCCAGGTTAGTGTGCCCCACAAACGCCATCGTGAGCCTCGCGTAGGGCTTCCTTGGCTTCTGCTTTTGAAAGGCATCTTAACAGTAGTCCGTCGTAGGATCGTCGATATAGCATTTTTGTTTTTGTGTCATAAAAGAATCTGAGAGAATGCCTTCTGTTTGAAGTTGTTTCTTTAACATTCTCAGGCAAGATTTCGTAGACTACAAAATCGATGAACGGGAGTCTCCAGTCTTGCACGTCATTGACTATCTGGGCGGAGTAACTTGTACCTAGTTGAATGTTGTTTTTGGGACAAACCAGCTCATGGCCTATCACGTCAACTAGATGATGAGCATGATTTGGAACCGCCAAAGAAGCGGCGAGGCCTGCTAGGGCGTCGGCTTCAATATTTTGGAGCCTAGGAACATGCTCTATAAAGAACCCCTCCATGGTTGCAATGATGGCAATTGTTGTATGATGATAAGGAATCAGGTCCGGGTTGCAAACCTCATATGAGCCTTAAATTTGATTAACAATCAACTACGAGTCACCATATGCTTCTAGGTATTTGACCCCACTTCTTTTGCGAGTCGGAGCCCAATGACCAGAGCATTATATTCAGCTACATTGTTTGAATAGGGTTCTGTGAGAGAATATGCCCGAGTGACCACCAATCAAGAGGGAGAAATTAATACTATCCCGACTACAACGACGATATCACCTTGGGGCCCAGTCCTTGAAGCATCGTCGAAGAACATCCGCCACACAGCATCATGTGAAGTCATGTTTGAATTAATAACTTCGTCTGGGATTTTCTCATAGATCCTGGTTGTTTCTGAGCCTGGACGGGCTGCTAAGAAGTCAGCCAAGGCTTGACCTTTGGCAGCCTTCTGTGGTACGAAAACCATGTCATAGGGGGACAACAATATCGCCCAGGTGGCAAGACGAGAACTGAGTGCGCCTGGCTTGGCCATGAAAATCCTGGGGGGGTTAACTCGTGAGACAACATGGATGGTCTGCCCTGTCACATAGTGTCGTGTTCTCTGAATGGCGAACACCAAGGCAAGGCATTCCTTCTCCACGGAGGTGTACCTATGCTCCGGCCCCACCATCATTCGGCTGAGATAATAGATGGCTTGTTCGTGCCTTGTATCATTATTCTGTGCTAGCAAGGCACCGAGTGAGTGTTCCATTTCCCATACATAGAGCAGGAAGGGATTTCCGGCGACCGGGGCTACCAGAATCGACGGATTCGACAAGTATTCCTTAATGTCATCAAAGGCGCATTGACATTCCTCATTCTATACGAAAGAGACGTCTTTTTTCATGAGTTGTGTGTGTAATGCCCCGCTCCGCGCGAGGCATTTGGTTGGCTTGTTGGATGGGATCAGAATATTAGACCGTTACTTGGGTTGGAGATCAGGAGGAACGAGACTGATGTAGTCTCTCTTAGCTGGCTAGACGGAATGGGTATTGGAACGTAGCTCACTGGTAGAGCTATGCTTAGTGGAATTATGTGGGATCAGACACAGGAAGACCCTTTATTGCAGTCAAATGGAACTGTCCTCCTTCCTCCTTATTCCTGCATGCTTAATAAATGGAATAACATGATGCTATGAATTGTCCCTAAATATTCCATGTGAGAATTGTCATAACATGTTTAAGATGTTAATGTTAATGATGCCTTTGCATGATAACACCAAGAATGTTATAATGATATGTCCACATGAATGCTACTAAGAATATGTTTATATGCTTCACTATGATTATTGTCCATGAACTGTAAACTGATGCTATGCCCAAGTAGAAAGATCATTCTATTAAATGCTTGCTAAAATTGACCAGTTAGTGTTGGTTTAGGCGAGTGGGTTGGATTCTGCTCGCCAGTACATAGATGATTTGCTGACCCACGTTTTTGTGGGCAGGTGCTCGTGATTGGGATATTCTACACACGAAGATTGGCTTGATTGGTCCCGCGGCATCGAGGATTTGTTGGGCATATAGAAGCTCTCCTTGTACACGATGATGTCTTCTGTTTATAAAGGGCATAATGTATGGAACATTGTAATCAGTTGTACCGGTGAGTTGTAAGCCAAGTCAGTATTATAAATCCAAAGTATCAAAGTATCAAATGTAAGCTGTATAGCATTGTTCAGTTGGCTTTCAATGTTAAATGAGATGTGTTATGAGCACTGTACTTCAATACAAGTCTTGTACTCTTCTTTAATTATCAATAAAGAGAATAAAGTTCTGTATATCTCTATGAGACTTCAAGTAATCCTTTTATCTCCGCTGCTATAATGAAACTGATGTGTTTTTATTCAATAAGAAAGATTGTCCTTATTAACTTTAATTTGTCTGCTTCTGCCGCTGCGATGTGTTCCTATTTGAAGATAATCGATTATGTACCATCTTTGCCTTGTACAAGTGCAATACCAGACTTGTACGGCATCACGCCCAAGCGAGGACGATCGATTCTAAGAGATAAAATATGCGAATAAATGACTCTACGAATTAGGGTGTGACAAATTGGTATCAGAGCATGGCTTTACGTCCTTGGTCTCTTCTTTGGTTCATTTCAAATCAAAGTTGCATCGACGAATGTAATGCCCCGCTCCGCACAGTGCATTATGATGAGTCGTTGACTCGAAGAGTTGCGTTGACCCGATGAGGTATCGATGCGAATCGATGCAAGAGTTACGTTGGCCAAAGGTAAGCTTTGAGTCGATTGTCTATGAATCGAATCGATGCAAAAGATAAGTCCCATTGAGCAAGTGCTGATTTTAGTTGATCTGGTGTGCAGGCTATGCTTTTACGCTGGACGATAAGAGGTCGGCATTTTGCCTTATGCAATGAAGTGTTCGCGAAACCAAATCGTGGCCTTGCAACGGATTGTGGCATGGGTGCGATAGGCCAAATCAACCGAGTAGTTCAAAGGAATGGCTAAGTCCGAGAGTTAGCTATGCGACCAAGTTATGGAAGCGAACCGCTTCAACTCGACGAAACGGCAAAGCGTATCGACTTAAGGTGGGCGGGTTCTTGACTCTCTCTCCCTATTCCTTCACGTCTAATAAAATACATATCATTGTATGCGTAAGATGTTATCGAGTTAGCGAGCGTGGCTCAGTGATTAGGTGCCTTAATATGCGTTGAACACTAAGGTAGAACATTGAACATTGAATAATTTAAGCGAAGTGCATCAAGTGTACGAGTCGCAGTAGGACGGTGATGGTAGAACATTGAAAGACAATATCGAGATGTGTATTACGTGCACGCCTCCGAGAACATTGAACACTAGGCGTAGAACATTGATTACGGCGTTGAGCGTGCCCTCGTGCACTTATGCTACGAAAAGACTAAGTAATAACTTATGAATGGAACGCGTTGATTACGAATACGAGATAACTAAGCAGTTGGACGTCGTACATCAATATGGATGTGTTAGGGCATAACGCCGACGGAGCTCCCCATACGGATGGTGGATTATGTTTATGTGACGTGAATATGTTTATGGTACGAGACTATGTTTATGGAACGGAGGATTGGTTGGAACGATATGATTTGTATGCTATGGTACGTATTGCATGGTCAATGGACTCGGATGGCCCGTGCACGGGTGTGGCTTCCCTCGGACGGTTACGACCGGGGCACCGGGACCGTTCGGCCTAGAAGGAAATTATGTGTGATATTTATGGTGCACATCATTCGGACGGATTGCGACCGTCCAGTGCTATGATAAGCTATGATATCCGTAAGTTTGGGATCCTTCGGATACTGGACTAGCAACCCGTATCGAAGTGATTGTAGGCTTATACTTAAGAGATGCAAGTCCATTACGGTGCGAAACACCGTGACCTTCATATAGTTAGGGCCGGTGGGCTGAGATGAGAGTTGGCTGCAAGCGCAGGGCCTGCCACCCTTATATATATGTTTACGGTGATGATTGGTTGGTTGTGCGAATCGTATGATTGCTTACGTATTCTAACCATGACAGGCTAGGCAAAAAGAAATGGAGATGAGCACGAAACACTATGTGTAACGCCCAGTCCCAAATTACGTAGGACTAGAAACGTAGACATGCCAGATGTATTCATACGAAGTATACTCCAATATATGGAAGCCTCGTATAAATACATGAGCTGTAAAATGCAGTAGAACCATAACTAATCTCATCCACGCAAAATAAATGAATAAAATACATCATATAAAGATAATGAATTGTCTTGATACAATATGTTGGGCGGAGACAAATCCACTACCAACAAGTAAAGGAAAAATATATAAGAAAATATATGAATTTGGCGAGCGAAGCGAAGACGATCCAAGTGCAATCATCCTCGAAATAGAGCGGATCACGGCTAGAACTAGAATACCTGTGAAAGACAATAGCACACACCTGGAGAGATAACCAGGTCCTCAGAGGGACGTAACAAGACACATAATATCATGCCATATAAACTGAATAAATATTGCTCAAATAAATAAGTCAATTGAATTATAACATGGTCCAACACACACCCATTGAACGAGCTTACCATCCCCCCAACCAAACAAGGACAGGAGATGGTAAACTAATTCACGGTGACGTATCTTTCCATGCCATTAATCTAATATGGTATCCGGACCCCAACAAGGTTCAATACCTTCTCATCGAAGTAGTAAGTCACACCTACAACCAAACAAGGACAAGATGTGACGAACTAATCCGCGACAAGTTATTGTTCTAAGCCACGGTCAGATACAAGTACCCAAACTAAAAGTATTCGTACCTAACGGATAAAGGTAGCCTAACCGTTCTAAGTGGATGTAGTTAAGAATAATTCATGGTCGCATGACTACCCGGTCAATACCAATGCAGTACCTCAGTAGCGAGTCACAACACCATATACTATTCCTCAGTATCGAGCGAGTCTATAGCATATAGTCTACCTATCGTTCCTCAGTAGCGAGCGAGTCTATGATAGATAGGGTGGTAGTCAACTTCCAATCATGTTCTTCCCGTCCAATGCCAACTCATAACTGCTAAGTCTTCTAGCATGCAATTCTATTAGCAGTTATTTCCTAACGCACGGCTTATACGTACTGGTGGCCAGCCAATCACGCATGTCCGATTCCTATATGTGACACACAACAACGTGGTATAAACGTGTCAAGGCCTATGAATGCAACACACAAAGGGTGGTCCCTTAACTCTAAGTTTATTGTGTAAGAAAATAATACATAGCAAGAAAATGAACAGTAAATTCTAACAGGTTATGCCATGTATCACAGTTTATTTTGCATAAAGAAAATAATGAATATGTATGAAATATGAGCTAAAACAATTAAACAGCAAATGGCAAGGTGTCTTGCCTGGTAGGACGCCTGGTGTACTGCAATGGTCAAGGTAGCACGAACTGCAAGTTCGGTGCAACAACTATGCAAGGTGATCTCTGCTGATGGCACGAACAGTTCCATTGGATCCAGAAGGATCAAATTAGTTAGGGTGGACATAAGGTAGTCTCAAAATAGGCGAAGGAATAGGAATAATAGGACTGGATACGGACATGGGAAAAATCAAAGAAATAATGGGTAAATATTATATATATACGAGTTTTTGAAAATATTTATAATTCCTAAAACTAGTTTTCATAAGTCAAAATAAGTATAAGAAAAAAAATACTCACAATCAAGAAAAATCATTTTTGGATGAAAATACTAAGTTTGTAAATTGTCGTTTTTTGACAGAAACGATGTTTGATAAAAAATACTCTAGATAAATATTCTAGAAAACCATATTTTTCGGATAACCTATTTTTGGCAATACTTTTTAGTATACATATTTAGCATCCGAAATCCAGTTTTAAAAATAACATAGAGCAAGCCTAGTAAAATATACTAGTATATTTATTTAAGAATAACATTAAAATAATAGCTAAAATATTTTCAGTAATACTTATATTAATAAATACGGTATAATAACTAATATACAACTGTTGAAAGGCACACATACTTACATATAGACAGTTGTCAAAAATACCTCTCAATAAAATATATCTAAATATTTAAATTACAAATATTCACTATAAATACTAAATGTAATAATAATAATAATAATAATAATAATAATAATAATACGAAATAGAACTAATAATAATAATAATAATAATAATAATAATAATAGAATTAATAATAATAATAATAATAATAATAACAATAATAATAATAATAATAGAACTAATAATAATAATAATAATAATAATATAATAATAATTAACAATAACAAACAAAAAAATGAAATAAAAATAATAATAAAAACAACACACTGAAGTGTCGTTTTCCTCTTTAGGGAGAACAATGGAGGAAATAAGAAAGAAAAAAAAAGGACAGAGGATGAAGGAGAGAGAGACTCGGGGGGCGAGATTTGGAGCGAGGGGAGAGACGAAAGAGGGAAAGGGAGAGGAGCTGCGGGAGAGAAGCGCCGGCAGCGGTGAGCCGAGGGAGAGGGGCGAAGGACGGTGCGGAGTAGAAGAGGCGGAGGGAGAGAGGAAGAGCGGCGGAGGAGTGGGGTTTCGATGGGCGGTGGATGGCGCCGGTCGGGCAGTCGGAGATCAGCGGGGAGACTGGGCGGCTAGGGGCGGAGGTCTGGTCGTGCGGTGGAGGAAAGAAGTCGGAGGAGCGGCGGAGGGTGGCCGACGAGCGGGGGTAAGTTCGGCGCGGCGGAGATCGAGGACAGGGGCGGCGGCAAGGGTCGCAGTATCGGGCGGTGGTGGCAGGCGTGGCGCACGCCGGTGATGGCCGTGCTCGCGAAAACCGCGGTGGAGGGGCGTGGCGCACGCCGGCGATGGCCGTGCTCGCGAGAACCACGGTGGAGGTGAGTCTAAGGTTAGGGTTTTCTACTTACTTTTCTACTGTGGGCTGTGATGGGTGGCGGTGATGGTGGTGGTCGGTCGGCGACGGGTTTGGTGGTGGCTGGGTTTGGCGGTGGTGATGTTGGAGATGGTGGTGATGGCATTGCTGAGGGTGGTGGTGGCAGGGAACAGGGGGTGGTGGTTCTGGAGTGGTGCTGTGGGTGGTAGCGGTGGCCGGGTGGTGTTGGGTGGTGGTGAATGTGGTGGCTGACGGTGGAGATGGTGGCCGGGTAGAGTCGGGTTTGGGTTAGGAATTTGGGATGCGTCGTGTCGGGGGTGTCCGACACGACAAGGTTGGGTGTCCGGGAATGTCGGACAGGACAAATATATTTGTAAAAAATATTTTATATACTGGAAAGACACCGGGGTCGGACCCGAGGCCGATCACGACGGAGATGGAGCACCGATACGAGGCACTTGTGGAGAATTTCATGAAAATAAAGTGGGCAAGTACCTCTCCTTTTATAGGAGGTGGGAATCCCAGATGGATAGGACTATAATTGGTTTAAAATCCCAATAGATAGTATTATATTATATTTAGATAGTTTAAAAAATAATTGGAATGAATCCAAAACAAATATGGATATCTCCTATATTTAAAAGTATATTTAAAATAAAACCTTTTCCAATTTAAATTATCCAAATTAATAAACTATTAAATTAAACAAGATTAAAAATATCTTTTTCACATCTATTAAAATATGCTTTTAATTAATTTCAAAAATTACATATATGTACTGATAAATAATTTTAAAATATAAAACTTGCTTTTCTAATGTACCATTTTATAATAATAATATTTATTATTTTACTGCAAAAATGTAAGGATTTTTATAAATAAATAATAAACTCGAACTTCTATATATATACTTTGAAACTATTTTCGATAAATAAATCCAAACTATTTTTTTCTAAAAATATGTACCTCGCACATATTCGCACTCGATGAGTAAGTACGAAGAGCAAAATTTTGCGCACGACGTACAGTACGACATCGAGACGTACAAATACAAAGTAAAATTTAAATATCAATAAATAACCATAAAAAAAATTAAAATTATAGTAAAAATTTAAGGGGTTTACACTATGTTATGTTCATATTATGGCTAACTGTATCGGCTGCAGGAACACGGTATTAGACACACACCATGATAAGGTACTATGTTTAAGTATTGTCATGAAACTGAACCTAAGGCTAAGTAGAAAGATCACAAATTAAGATGCATGTTCCACTAAAGATATTTAGTGTTTGGCTTGGGTGCGAGCGGGTCTTGATCAGTGCGAAGCGAGGACGAAAGCACTAATCCCCCACTAGTTTATGTGCAGGTTCAGGTATGTTCAGCTCGGGGCGGAGCTTGGCTTGGACGTGCCGAGGAATGGAGTCCTTGGCGTTCAAGAGGAGCTACCGCATAGGCGTTCGGACTTGCGACATGGAGATGTTCGGCCGAAGACTACTTGGTGGCTATAAAGAGGCATAATGTATGGAACAATATAATCCTTCGTGAGCTAGAGAGATCATGAGCGTTGTAGCTAATTGGCATATTAAGTTGGGCTATTCAGAGCCTTGTAACCTTCAGTTCATTATGAATAAAAGAGATTCTTTTTGTATTCTTTGTTTCCTTCCGCTGCTTATGTTATGAATTTGAGATAATCGCTACGTGAATCGTTATCTTGCCTTGTACGCTCCAGGTTCGTGCGGTATCATGCCCCAGCGAGGACGATGATTCGGGTCAAATCTAGCGAGGACGAGCGATTTCCTGGATCGGGGCGTGACAACGATTACCTAAAGTTGCTTCCACGATCACTCAACATTGCTTCCGAGATTAAATCAAAGATGGCTTCCGCGATTATGCTGTCGTTGTTCTGCAATCATCCTATGTTGTTTACGTCTAAAAGTTTGTTGACCCTCTTGGCTGCTTACTGGATGTTCCATATAATAAGTCTATATACATTGTGATGCCCCTGAATGAATGATTGTTGTTGGTTTGGACACAAATAACCCAACAATGACTCGATGTCGTAGTGTGTTATAGTATGAATGCTGCTTGGAATTGTGGAAAGAAAGAAAAGTGGCTATGTATGCTGTAACAAGTTGAGAATTGCATGTGATGTTGGAAAAGAATTGGGAATGAAATAATTGATGGATGAGTTTGACATAACTGGTGAGTCGACTCAGGGGTGATGGCTAGTACTTTTGAGACCAGAATGTTGGCTTGTGATATTGAGACCCCGAGATGTTGGTTAAGTATTGTGATCATTATAGATCACGAATTTTTGGAATAGATTGAGTTGGTATTCTTTAAGGATGGCTTCGTTTCTGAGTGGTATATTGCCTCTACCACCTCAAAACGAGATGTATGTTGACCCATTCCATAGAATAGCAATGAGACTATCTGTGGGTACTAGATAGTATCGAGACTTAGCTGGGAGTCATGTATTATTGCTAGATGACTCGTGTGTCCCTTGACGGTGATGTTATGTGGGGTAGCGAGATTTTCGAAAATTGTTATCGGTAGCGTGGTTATAAATTGTTTAGTCGAGTGATGACTCAGACTAGTAAAGTCAGTTAGTATGTTATGGGTAAATGGATTTGGCTAGAGAATGTTGTGGCTTAGAACATCTAAATGTTGACTTCGGTTGGTTGGATGCAAATCAAATGTGGCTAATAGAAAGTTGGTTGCTAAGCTGAAAGTTTTAGAAAAGTTGTCGGTGACCAAAGGAATATTAGAAATTTATGCCTTGACCCTGAGGTGTAATAGATGTCAATCCATCTTGATCACCAAAGGATAGTTGTTGCATGTGTGCATGAATGCTGAGGAATTGAATTTTGCTAGAAAAGTAACGAATAGCAACCCTGAATATTTGTGTTGCATAAAGGATGGTTAAATTGATGCATGAATAGTCGGATTGAATTGGATGAACTACTCGACCCTTGCTGCATGAGATTTAAGAATGTCCGTAAGATAGTTTGATGATTGAGAAACAAATGGGATTGAGAAATGGCAAACGTATTAGATAATGTCGGTATAGGTGACTGTTGGTTGGGATATGATGGTTGGCTTATGACTTAGTAGTATGACTCTGTCATACAGACCGAATAGTATGATTCTATAGTTATGTTAAGACTATCGAAATCGATGAGCCTTGAATAGTTAGCCTTGGCTTATGGGTTCGTGTGTGTACAAAGGATTGAAATAGAAATTGAATCATTAGAAATTTACTTGATGGATTATTAGAAGGATGAGAACCATATGTCGGGTTGGGATTGAATGTAATGTTGATAGATCAATCTTACTCGATCGTTGGGTAAGTCTAAGAATGAGCCTCTGCGGGAATTATTTCCTTGAGGAAGACCCTGGATAGATAGACTTGACCCTAGCGACCAGTTGATGACTTACCAAATTGTTGGCATAACCGATAATGGCGATTAGTTATTCAGACTGAGTTGGTACCCATAGGTTTGGGTAGAGTTTCTTAGAACTGTCGGTTGCTTATTGGCCCTGAGAATAAGAAACTAGCATGATCCCTAGTAGCCGTCCACTCTAGGGGAGTCACCTGAATGATTAGGTTTAGCTGTCGGTATAGCTAACCATAGAGACTTGACCGAATAATAGGGTAACCATTGGCGATCGTAAGATAACCTTTTTGGTATTGAACGAGAGATGGTGATGAGTATGATCTAAGAATGATATGTTATATGCATATGCTTCAATATGAACCTAAGAGATGTTTGACCCTTGAGGATTATGTGTCGGCCTATAGCGGGAATGTTGGATCGGTATCTATAGTCGGGTAGCTGGGTTAACCTTGTCTGTTGCATAGAATTGTACCCTGACTCGGGTAATCGATAGTTGGTGATATCGGATTGTATCTTTTAGAAAAGATGAATTGCCTCGGTAAAAAATATTGTTGGATTTGGGAAGGAACATGATTTCATGTTGTGAACTCTTGATATGAATAGCTCTAAGTTAGACCTTGACCGATGTTAGAAATATTATGCTTGGATAGAGAGATGTCCCTGATGTTACGTATTGTGGCCTGGAAGATAGTGATTGTGGCAAAGTAAATAAAGTAATAAGTCAATTGAAAGGATGCTAAGTCGGATTTAAAAAAGAGAGTTATATCGTGGCTGATCGAATCGCACTAACATGGAAGTTGGCTTAAGTACATATGTTTTGGGGACGCCTAAAATATGTGTATGGATCCAGCCGAAGTGATAGATTGCGACTGAGATAACATTATGGGAAGAATTTATCACACTAGCACGGACTTTGGCTAAAATGCATATGTTTTAGGGATGCCTAAAATATGTGTATGGATCCAAACAAAGTGATATGTTGCGACCAAGACAGAATTGCAAGGAAAATGTTGGTGAATCAATGAGAAGTTGCAAGCATTGAAAAAGAGATAGACAGAACGAATCGTTGATGGATTTAAATGGTACAATTGGATAGCTATTTTGAAATGACTGAGTGTACTGAAATGAATATTGAATTGAAGCTGAATGAGTAACTTGTTATGACTAAGTGAATTAGTAAGATGGGTTGTTCTCTTAAGTTTTGAGGACGAAGCTTTTTCTGAGTGGTATATTATGTAATGTCCCGCTCCGTACGAGGCATTTGGTTGGCTTGTTGGATGGGATCAGAATGTTGGACTGTGACTTGGGTTGGAGATCAGGAGGATCGAGACTGATGTAGTCTCTCTTAGCTGGCTAGACGGAATGTGTATTGGAACGTAGCTCACTGGTAGAGCTATGCTTAATGGAATTATGTGGGATCAGACACAGGAAGACCCTTTATTGCAGGCAAGTGGAACTGTCCTCCTTCCTTCTTATTCCTGTATGCTTAATAAATGGAATAACGTGATGCTATGAATTATTCCTAAATGTTCCATGTTTTAGTTGCTAAATAACAGAGATGCCTATGCTGAGAATTGTTGAAATGAATATTGAACTGCTGATTGAATCATACTCGAACTGCCAATGTAACTTGATGCCTGAGAATGAATTGATAATGTCCCTTATACTTAATCTTGATGAAATGAATGAATCACTAGAATAATCGAGATGCTGCATGAATGAGACATGAGAAAAGAACTGGCTATGCTATTAATGCAATAAATTGAATGAGACTCTTGAATCATGTACTCTCTGTATTACTGTTGTAAAGAAATGAGATGATGCCTGTTTTTGTATAAGCAATAAAATGAATAATAATTGTTCCAATGAAACGAAGGAAAAAGCTGCTTGTCCCTTTGAAATGAATAAAATGTTGTTGGTTACTCATTGAGAGGAATGTTATGAGAAATGTACAATGAATCAATGAATGGAGAATAATGAGGCTTGGGATCATGGAGATCACCAAGTAGAATGATGGTAATGATTAGTCGTTGAACACGGCTCGGGATTTAGATAAGATGTTGAACTATTGGCTCTGCTTTTTTTAGTTGCTTTACCATGCATTTGTGTTATCGAGTCGACACGCATTCACATGGTCATGGACGTACTTGTACAAGTTTGAGTAAGTTTCCTCGAACGGTACCTGGGGCATCGGGACCGATTCGACCCAGGAGAAAACATTAGTCGTGCTATGGTGGCACGAGGTATTACGGGACATTCGGCTAGGCTTGCAACCTACCCTGGAATGGTGTATCGTAATACCCGTTGGAAAGTCCTTTATGGTACTGCTTCACCAACGACCATGTAGTCAGGATGCATGCTAACGAATGTTTTGTGCAGACATTGTAAGTATATCATATTATCCTGTATTTTTATGCACGTAAGAGGGTGTTGGCTGTCGGTAAGAAATCACTTAAATGTGATATACTCAATATATGTGTTGGTTTAACTTGCGTACTTAACATGCCAAATAAATAATGCTATGTGTAGCCTTTCAATATGAGAACCTGCTTAACATGGTAAATTCAGTATGCTAGAAAGATGCCTTGTTATAAACATGGCTCAAACATAACATACATGCTAAGTGATGCTTGAAGTGAGAATTGTCTTAACATGTTTAAGATGTTAATGTTAACGATACCTCAATGATGCATTTGCATGATAACACCAAGAATGCTATAATGATATGTCCACATGAATTCTACTAAGAATATGTTTACATGCTTCACTATGATTATTGTCCATGAACTGTAAATTGATGCTATGTCCAAGTAGAAAGATCATTCTATTAAATGCTTGCTAAAATTGACCAGTTAGTGTTGGTTTAGGCGAGTGGGTTGGATTCTGCTCGCCAGTACATAGATGATGTGCTGACCCACATTTTTGTGGGCAGGTGCTCGTGCTTGGGATATTCTACACACGAAGATTGGCTTGATTGGTCCCGCGGCATCGAAGATTTGTTGGGCATACAGAAGCTCTCCTTGTACAAGATGATGTCTTCTGTTTATAAAGGGCATAATATATGGAACATTGTAATCAGTTGTACCAGTGAGTTGTAAGCCAAATTAGTATATCGAGTTATAAATCCAATGTATCAAAGTATCAAATGTAAGTTGTATAGCATTGTTTAGTTGGCTTTCTATGTAAAATGAGATGTGTTGTAAGCACTGTACTTCAATACAAGTCTTGTACTGTTCTTTAATTATCAATAAAGGGAATAAAGTTCTGTATATTTCTATGAGACTTCAAGTTATCCTTTTATCTCCGCTGCTATAATGAAACTGATGTGTTTCTATTCAATAAGAAAGATTGTCCTTATTAACTTTAATTTGTCTGCTTCTGCCACTGCGATGTGTTCCTATTTGAAGATAATCGATTATGTACCATCTTTGTCTTGTACAAGTGCAATACCAGACTTGTACAACATCACGCCCAAGCGAGGACGATCGATTCCAAGAGATAAAATATGCGAATAAATGACTACGAATTGGGGCATGACAAATTGGTATCAGAGCACGGCTTTACGTCCTTGGTCTCTTCTTTGATTCATTTCAAATCAAAGTTGCATCGATGATTACCCAAAGTTTCTTTCGTGATCACTCAACATTGCTTCCGAGATTAAATAAAAGATGGCTTCCGCGATTATGCTGTCGTTGTTCTGCAATCATCCTATGTTGTTTGCGTCTGAAAGTTCGTCGACCCTCTTGGCTGCTTACTGGATGTTCCATACAATAAGTTTATATACATTGTAAAGCCCCTGAATGAATGATTGTTGTTAGTTTGGACACAAATAACCCAACATTGACTCGATGCCATAGTGTGATATAGTGTGAATACTGCGTAGAATTGTGGAAAGAAAGATAATTGGCTATGTATGCTGTAACAAGTTAAAAATTGCATGTGATGTTGGAAAAGAACTGGGAATGAAATAATTGATGGTTCAGTATTGAGCTTATGAAGCACGATCTCGGGGTTTAGCCCTGGCATGTCTTCATAGCTCCAGGCAAAAATGTCGATATATTCTCTGACGAGTTGCAACAATGACTCTCGCTCGTCGTCCGTCAGGCTTTTACTGACGAAGATTGGCTTTAGAGAGGATTCGTTGTCGAGGTCAACTTGTATGACTTTGTCTTCAGTGGGAGGGTCTCATTGTTCAAAGTGCTTCTCCCATTGTGCATCCAATTGTTGGGCCCATGGCTCCAATTCAAGAGGTTCAAGTAGATCTTCGTCTTTCTCTTTAATTTCAGAGGATGCCACATTGACAGACAATGTATGCCTGAATATATTCCTAATGCTATCATCGGAATCGTATGTAGATGATTCTGATGAGTGAGAATGCCACTCGTATTCCTCATCGGAACTCTCGGGCGTTGTTACTGGTGCAACATAACCGAGACCGTGTTTGGACTTGCTGTAATAATCCTGAGGTTTTCCAGCAAGGGTTGTCTACAGAGGAGATCGTCGGCCGTTGCCGTAATTCAGACTTGGGGTAGTCTCCATGTTGTGCCCCTGCTTTTGCATGAAGTACTTGGCTTGGGACTATACAGGTAGAGCGGTAATCTTCCAGTATCGAGTTCGAGATCGAACTCTCCTGGCATAAAAGTTTGAGGACCTTCTTTTCGGCCAAAGATGATCGTGTGATCCCCTTTTTCTTCTGCCTGGGACTAGGAAGTGGGCACCTCTAATGGGAGTAAGTCGGTTTGCGGTATGGACGATTGTCACTTGTGTGTGCAGGTTAATATCCTGACCGTGCTCTACAGCATACATTAGATTGCTCTCATGGTAGTTCAAAGGTAGCCTCTTATTGATAAAATAAGGAATTTTGTCTACAGGAATTATGTCATCGGGAGAGGAACTATCCACCTGTGCAACCAGATACTTCGTGAGTTCTGCCTCCTCTTTAGCTACCCCTACGTGACCGGAGGTTGGGATGCTATCTTGGGCAGCTTGACCACCAAGGGTTCTGTTTGTGGCATTTCTTGCCTAAGGGCCTCGGATCAACACTTGGTTGTCGGTTCATCTTGGGGAGACGAATAACCATCTGCTCGATAGAGGACTTTGCATCTTTCGATTGCCTTTGATTGGATTTTGGCAATCGGATCATCATCGGCTCCACAAAGGGCCTCGCATTTTTTGATCGCCTTTGATTGGATTTTGGCACTCGGATCACCATCGGCCCTATGACGGGTTTTGGCTCCTGGCTGGACCATGGGAGTCTGATGACCATCGGTTCCAACTGCGCAGCTGGGCGGGGGAACCGGACACCTCTTTACGTAAAGTTGCGACAAGGGGTACGGCTTTGCCCGATTTACGGGCTTGGAGTAGATTTTCAGAGGTTCTTCTTACCCTGTTATGGCCTCCAGTTCGTCAGTTATGTGCTTCTTGGATTCTTCATACACACAAGCCTCCGAAGAATAGTAAGACTCAACCCTTTTAAAGGGATCAATGTCGGCAAATTTCGTCTTCACGAAGCCATGCTTACTAACATACTTGAAGCATTGGTGGAATGTGGATGGCACGATCATATAATCATGTATCCACGGATGCCCAAAGAGGATATTGTAGGACGTATCTGCGTCTATGACGTAGCAGGTAACCTCCGTCTTCAAGTCTCCGATCTGACATTTCAAGCAGATCTTTCCCAGGGGATAGCTCCTTCCCAAGTTGAAACCGCTAATGGCAGTGTTGGTCGCCGCTAGCCGACGCATAGGGATGTCGAGGAGTTGAAGCAAGCTTTTCGGGATAATGCTTATTGACGAGCCAGGATCGATGTGCATCCGATCTACCTTGATGTCGCCTATGTATCAAGTGTAGTATAAGGGGCGATCATGCAAGTTGGTCTTGATTAACATGTCATGTAGGGTGAACATGATGTTGGGCATTGCGTCTGCACAATTGCTGCCCTGGCGATTTGTTGACGCGTCCTCTCCTGTAGGCTTGACCTGAGCTAAGTAGGCGTCAGCATTCTGGAGTGCTTCGCTCAATACGATACGAAGATCCTTGGAGAGCCTTAGAAGTTCGTATAACGACAACTTCTTGGCGTATTAGCCAGTTGTGCTAGTATGTCAAAGTTGTAAGGTCTCTCCAGTCCCTGAGGTGCATCCTTACGGAGCTGCCTGTCGAAGCGGGTTTCCTTCGGCTTGGACCTGTCCGTCGGTGGAGGCTGAGATGGCCTCGGAACATCAGTAGCAGACAGCGTTATCGGCTGAGGGTCTTCGACCGAATTACCCATAGTGGGTTGGAATTGTGCACCAGACCAGGTAACAACGGCCGCCGCCTCCTCAGCTTCGACTAAAATTGTATGGCAGGATCTGGACTTCCTGCCCTTCTTTTGTTGGTTGAAGATGGCACCGCCTGTATAACTTCGGGCACTAGATTTGGGTGCACCCACATGACCTCTCCTCGTGACGTGGTAAGAGGCACCAAGCCGGTCGTCTGGCCCAGACAGGTAGAAAATTAGTAACCTCCTTCGTTGCCCGGGGGACAGGTATTACCCCGTCTTGAGTTTTTGTTGGGAAGAAATCACCGAACTGGACTGATACCATGTTCGTAGCCACAGTAACCTCTTCAAAATCTAGTGATAGAGCTCTGGATTCGATAAGATTCTAGATGTACCGCTTTAATTGGAAGCAGTCATGAGTGGAATGATGCACATAGCGGTAGAAGTGGCAATATTTTGGGTCCTCCATCTCTGCCGCTCGAGGCTCGCATCTTGGTGGAGGGAATTCGATCATATCCCCTTGCAAGAGAATATCGAAGGTAGGCTTGACATGACTATCTTCAAATGAGTAATTCACCTTGTGCCACTGAGCTTCTGTCTGCTTTTGGTCAGGCTTTTTGGTCGTACTAGCGACCATGGCCTGTTTGCCTTTCGTATCCCTGTTATTGGTGGTGCCTCTATTGTTGTTGTTATTGGAGGCGTTACCAGGACGTTTGCCCTTATCCTCTCCATCTGGGATATGTAATCCCTGCTAGAGAGCCTTCTTTAACTTTGCCTCCGCATTGGTAGCGCTTATGATGAAGGTCATCCAATCCCTGAACTGATCTTTGCCCATCTAGAGGCTGATTGCAGGGAGCAACTTCTTTTGGCAGATTTCAATCAAGGAGTTTTCGGGATTGCCTTGGGACAGTCTCATCGCGGTTTGGCAAAATCGCTCAATATAGTTCCTCATTAGCTTCCTCTCTCCCTGAACGACGTCCATGAGAGACGACAATGTCACATCATACCCCACTTCGTAGAATCTTCCCAGGAACATGTGTTTGAAGCCGTCAAAGAAATGGATGCAGTTGTCTGGAAGGTTGCGATACTAGTCGAACGCGATTTCTTCCAATGCTTCGATAAATAATCATGTGAGGATGACTTCACTGTGCGGCAAGTGGTCAGTTGTGACCTCAAAATAAGTCATATACCTGCTGGCAGAGGTCTTTCCATCATACAAATCGATATAAAATGATTTCTACCATGGCGGAAAAGGAACATCTCTCCACGCAACGGGATATGGCTGCCGTATTCTGAGGTCCCGGGAGGAGTCTCGGGCATTGAACATTGCTCGAAGCCCCTGGACTTCCTTCCTTGCCTCTCTGGCTTTGTCTGCAGCTGAAGGAGCGGATTCTCCTAGAGGATTATCATCCAAAGGAGGAACAGTAATGTTAGAGTCCGCGTTGACTGCGGGTCCCAAGCTTGTTTGTTCAGGCGTCCTTGCTGGTTGAGTCGGCAAGGCAGCTTTGATTTCGTCTACTGACTTGACCAAGGATAGGAGCATGGCTTCAAGTAATTCTAAACGTTGTCGATCCGTAGGTCCTGCATGATCATCTCCCGCCATAAACATTGTCCGCAGGTAGAGAGAGACAGATGGGACCGTAGAGGATGTGCTATCCGTGTCGTATCCTCGTACAGAGAAATTGTCAGGGAACGTCGGAATGTCCTCCTCCTCAGATTCGGAAGGGGTGCCACCCTCTGTGCAGGAAGCTGCATCGTCTTGGCGAAGGCGGTCATCCTTGGGGACGTCCAAGCTGTTGCATTATTCCAGTAGATCGCTACCTCCTGAGTATCCTCTTGGAACACCGGGTTGTCGCAAACATTGAGGAAACTGCTACCCCCCGCTTCATCTACCCCCAGGAAGGTCGAGGGTGCACCCCCGAGTGTTGGAAGCTTCTTTCTAGAATGGGTGCCTAGGTAGACACCCCCTTGTGGTTATCGGTGGCAATCCTCAAGATGAGAGTTTCCTTGCAGTGCTGGTTGAGATTGCCGGGCTGGAGGAGCCTGTCTTCTTTCCTCTATTGCCGACAGGAATCTTTCGAGTTGAATTACAGGAGGCAAAAGGAAATTCCTCGTCTCCCGAAATTTATACCTATTTATCGAGTTGTCGTCGGACATGTGCTTGCTGGTACAGTCGTTGGAAAACGGACTGCTGATCTTCATGTGCTTCCGACTTGTCGCAGCAGCAGTTGATGACAACTTGGGTACCATGATGTCCTAGGGAGGGCTCACCGCATGCCAAAGTTGCCTCCCTCTTCTTGTGTTTGTGGATGAGTACTTCTCGCAAGTCGAGAGCAGATTGATCTATCTTTGCATCCGTTTTGTAGGTTCGGGTATCCTGAGCGCACAGGTGCGTAGATATCATATTTGCTCGCTGATCCGAGGCTAGTAAAAGCACTTGCTCTCGATCGTTGTATAAAGACTTTCAGTTCGGGGAATACTATCGAGAGGCTGGCCACCTCTCGTCTTGTTCATCAGGGCCTCGAGACCGCAGCTCCTGCTGTGCCGAATCAGGTTGGCATTTCTGCTACATTGGAGGTGCACCTCTGTTTGTACATAGACTTTTCCCGTCATTTCCAATTTCGCTCAGCAGCAGCGGTTCATACAGCATCCGCAGCAGACCAGGGGAAACCAGCAGGGCGAGCTATCGTCAGGACAGTTGATGATGCACAGACCATTGGAGATCTTGCTGCAAGTTCTGTTCTTCTCGATTACATTCCTGCAATTGTCTTTTATAACTACCTTGAAGTCCGATTCCACCTGTTCCTTGTTGATTGATTAATTTTGTCATGTTGCTCTTTCGTTATGTTTGTTTTTCTTCTGAGGAAACCATATGGGCTAGGTCACCTCAGTTATGGGATCTAGAATCTTCGATAGTCGTATTAGTTGGCATAGTGAGGACATGTAGTCAGATTTTGGATGTATTTCTCGGGTATAGGAATTTAAGGTTTTCGTCGTCGCATGCAACAATGCGAAAATTTTAAATACCATGAACCTAGAGGTACGTACTTTAGTCGAGGACTCTGTGATTATCATAGCCTTGCTCACTAGCACGACAAAGATTATGAGTATCATGATTTTGGGCAGACGCTTATGATTATCTGACAGTATGTTTGAGACTTTGATTGTGGGATGTTTGACCTAGAAGGACTACTACCATTTTAATTTCGAGGACAAAATTTTTCTAAGGTGGGTAGACTTGTAACACCCGGTTTTTAAAATGAGGGTAATTTTGAAATTTTGTGTTTTGATTTAATTAATTATGATATTTAAATAATAATATGATTTTTAGTGATTTTTAATTATTTTGAAACTATTTAAATCATGACTTATGATTTTGGTGTTTAACTAGTGTAACCTTGGGGAATGTTGACCTAGAGCCTAGCCATGTGATTAGGATGTTTAATTAGTACATTTTAGCCTAGAGGGTATTTTGGTCATTTTAGGATTTATTTGAATTTATTATGATTTATAGGAATTTGTGTGAATTTATTCTAATTAAATATTGATATATGTTATGTTAGTCCTTAACCTAGAAGTTTAGCCCTAACCTAGATTAGACATGGCCTAGACTAGGGTTAGTTAGCTTGGATTAGTCATGACTAATTATTGGTTAGAATGATTAAGTTAGACTAGCTAGTTATAGTTAGTTGAGACAAGCATTGAAACCTAGGTTCCATCCTAGCCATCGATTTGACATGATGTGAGGGTGACCATTGGATGGGATCCCAAAACCCAAGAAGTGGCCAGCCAAAAATCCTAGGTGAGCCTATTTAATCCCTCCCAAATCATTGCCTCCTTGTTCATTCTCCCTCTTTTCAAGAACAAGGTGAGCTCAACTTTATTTCTCCATAACTTCTCCATTCCTCATCTTTTTTCAACCAAAATTCTTGCATTGTGACCTAACCACCACCCTCTTGCTGTCTATGGAGGTAGAGTACTGATTTGGGGATCATATTATGCTCGAGCTACAGTAGCAAGGGACTGCACTTTGACAGATTTTGAGCTCGAGACACCCATTGGTAAATCCCTCATTCCCCATTTAAACTACTGATTTATCATCATGGATGCATAGTCCTAGGTCCCCTCTAGCCTCGGATAGGAGCTGACCCCAACTTGTGTCGGATACGTGTCCGTATCAGACACGTATCAATAGGATTACCTAGGTGTTCGACCTAATGCCTCAATAGGTTTTCCTTTACTATTTTCTAATTGTGTTTGAATAGATAATTGAGTTCTAATGTCGCTTACACGTTTCTAATGTTCTGAACATGTCTCATGTCATATCGGGGTCGTACTGGACCCGTGGACACGCCCCCGCGCGCACTCGGTTGGCTCCCCTGCTACTCGGGTGCCACAGTTCACTGGACACGCCACTTGGATGCGGGAAACTCGACACATAGGTCGGGGCTGACACTGACACGAGGCTCGCAAGGTTTCGTGAGTCCTCGTGTCGTGTCGGACACGCTATTGGGAGTGCACTGGTCGTGCACTGTGCTGTGTTCAGTCCAGTCATTTGTTTCAGTATTTATTCCCAGTTTAAATGGATTAATTCATGATTTAATTACTAATTTAGATCCTAGACATGTTTGTTAATATATATTAGTTTGATTTTGTATATGAGATTGGGTTGTTTGCCATGAGATGGGATTTGGACTCGGGTTGACTGATACCATCGATACACGATTTACATTCATGTTCCTTATGTTCATTCCTATTTCATCTGATTTTAAGCTGATGTATTATGGGTCTAAATAATCCTACAAGTGTATTGACCTCTGTTAGGTTCGAATTTTCATATTAGATAGATTTCATGATATGGAATGGGATTATTGACATTGAGATTGGGTTTAAATGTAATTGACTGATACAGTTTCCTAAACTTCAAAACTTATTTATTTTTATTTCTAATTGTTGATCTCAGCTGTCAAATAATCCTACAAGTTATTTAATTCATGATTAGTTCAATGTTTTATTTAGATTAGGCTTTTTGATATGAATGTGATTTTGGACTTTAAGTTTGGAGCTCGAATGTAATTAGCTGATACATTGGTTTTGATTGGTTTTTCAGTTTCATTTAGAAGAATGAATGTTGATTTCAATACTAATTTTCCTATGTAAATTGTATATTGGAATTCACATTGATTCATTTCCTTTAAAGTTAAATTGAATGGTATTAGTTCCTATTGAACTGTCATGCTTAACACTCACTGTTTCATGTGTAAACTGTCATTCAAAAACAGGTTTCTCTTTTGAAATGAGTTGGTTTCAGAATTTTCAAATCTGGGAATGTTGGTCAGTTTGGTTTGATATTGGGGATTTGATTTCATGCTTAGAGGATCACTTTCACATGTTCAGTCCTCTCATTTTGGTTCAGTCCTAGCCTTCACAGGTTCAGTATTGGTTGAGGTTCAGTCAAAAATCTGAGAGTATATATATGGAATGTCCTGAGTCACCCTTCCCATTTTTTTCCTGAGACACTGTCCTGTATGTTACACATACACTCAGCCATATTTTCAAGTTCTGAAATGTATTGACACATTACACTCTCACATTGTACTAATTTTTCCTAACACTCATATGCACACATATCTACACATTTCCCTAATGATTCCCTGTCATCAATACAAACCTGTCATATGTATTCATGAAAACTGGAACCTGAGTTTTTAACCTGCGACTAATCTAAGAATTTATCATGTATTTGTAATACACTGTCACCTAAGAATCATGTACACCGACAACATTTCCAACCTTCTTGGCAACCTGAGATTGAATGTTAGTTTAGGATATGAATTGATTCTCTTCCTTTGCCTAACTGCCATTCAACTATCTGAACCTATGTGAAACATGGGAATTAAGTTCCTGGGAACTTGTTTACTATTAGCTAAACACAATTCCTGGGATTAAACACCCTGGGTAAACCTGGGAACTACCTGGGTTTCACCCTTAAAACTGAGAATTTGGTTCCCTTCCTTTCTTCTAAACTGAACTAGATGGAGTTTTTGATGTGAACTCTCATATTGGTATTTGTTGTCTTCATTCCTGATTCGAATTGGAGTTGGAATTATTGAAGAGTTAACCTTCAACTGATTTTGATGCAATGTAATCTGTCAATGTGTTTTCCAGGATACACCATGTTAGCTCCCTGTTTTGACTCATATTGAATTATCCTTGTTTCTTCCCATTACAACTGTTATTTAGTTCTTTAAAACCCGAGATTGAGTTTACAAGTAACTGTCAATTTCCTGATAATGAATGTCCATCTCTTTTTGAATTGTCAAGATTGTATAACCTGAGCTTTAATTTCCAGTTTCAGAATTTGCATTGTGTTCACTGATTTCCTATTCCTGGAACACCACACTGTTTTCATATTTCAGTACTCATGACACTCACACCCTGCTACACTGTTTTCCCAGGTTCCCACACACTCTTCTCTTTTAAACTCACACAATGTACATCACTGATTCCAGGAGCTATCGTACATTGTTTTTCCTATTTTCCAGTATACACACACTGCTCTGCAATATACAGCTCCCTGTTTCTGGGTTACACAATCATGTGAACCCTTGAAAACCCATATTCCTATCACCCCTTGTTTTTCTGTTGGCTTATACAACACACATGTTTATCTCACACTCACATGTTCACTCACCCATACACACACATTTTCTTGACATACATATTTTTTCCCTCTATGCTATGTATATGTATAGATAATATCTAACCTAGAGAATAGGTGTAATGTGATAGGTAATGAATAATACAATTTCCTATGTAATGTGAATGTGATATATGTATAGCCCAATGTGATATTTGCATGTGTTTAAGTGATGTAAAATAAATATGGCAATTGCCTATTTACATAGCTCTCTCTAACTCTCTATATGTATATGGATGTATATTGTAGCCATGCATGTTAAGTATAAATACATATGTAATGAAGATGGGTTAGCTTGTTCCATGTGTAGTATAAACTCATAACTAGTGTTGATTTCTCTTTTTATGTACACCTCCATGTTCACACACACACACATAACTTTACATGTTAGTTCCTTCCTCTTATATATATATATATATATATATATATATATATATATATATATATATATATATATAAGGTTGATTATGCATGAATGTGATATACCTTGATATGTGACTTGTGTTGGCTTGTATAGCCTTGTGATTGGTGTGTGATTGCTAGACTAGGCTTGGTTAGGCCTAGTGAGACTTGTTAGACTTGTTTGGGCTAGGATTTGACCTAGTTTGACTAGTCTAGTTGACTAGAGTTGACCGAGAGTTGACTTTGGTCTAGTTTGACCTAGACAATATGCAGATGCATAGTAGATTACATTTATCATCTCTTGTATACATCTTGATTTGTGTTGCTCTAACTAGGAGTCAGGTACCTCATCTCGGACAATACATTTACTTCAGACATTCAGATACGAGGCGAGTACATTCTCTGATAGTTCTCTCATTTATTTGTCAATTACTGTACTTCAGTTCTAGTTAGCTGTATGTGATTCTCTGTTACAAACACGTATTATTATTTCTGAATCCCTGTATACGACACACATACTTACTCATCTTACCTCTATTATTTGAATTACCATACGAATCACTATTCGAACCACCTATTCGTATCTTCATGTGCTGGTTGGACTTTTATTCAATTGATGTGTCAGATTTTGGATTCATTGTATTAGATGGGCGGGGAAATACTTGATTAGACATGTGAACATTCCCACTATTCGAACCACCCCCTGTGAATGATATTCGAACGATAGCCATCCCACACTTGGCCAGGTGTGCGATGTACCGGATTTACCCATAGCCGTTTACATGTCTATCTAAGTATTTTATTAAAATACACTTGTAGAATTTATTCGAATCATTGTTTGACTACTATTCGAATCACTTTTCGTATCACCTTATTCGAATCACCTTATTAGAACAATGATTAGAATCACATTCGACTCATCTTGTATTAGACTCACATTGGGATTACACTCGACTTATATTGTACTGTCTGAACTCATCATGTTACTCTAGTTCAGCTAGATCTTATTTTACAGTCTTCATTGCTATATTTCTCTTCTTGTTTAGTTACCTTACTTTCCTTGTACCTTAACTGCTCTCTACATCATTACTCGTACAAACTGCCATATTCATCAATACAACTGTCTATAACTGCTTTATAGTTCTCTGTCATTTACTTGGGATTTCTTGATGAATTGTACTCGCTCCCGTCCTGACTGGACCTGTTGAAAATTTTACAGAGGATGATGAGGAACCCTGCACCCCTTACTTGGAGCTTGCCTAGATGACACTCGCGACCTGGACCCCTGGGGAGGTTCAGGTAGCTGCTGAGGATGATACCCCATGTTTAGTATAGATAGCTTAGACTCTTACTTGTCTTTCTCATTGATACATTATTGTATATATTGGGAGTTGTTTCTTTGGATGTTTGTGGAGATGTATCATAGACACTTAGTTTTTAACTGGATTGTACCTCTGTGGATTCCTTCTGTTCATATCTATCTATCTTTACCGTATTCTACCTTAGATGTGTTTGAGATTGTATCCTGTTATGTCACCCCCATTCGGGGAGTATAACTGTGCATCACCTTATATTGTTAGATGTGTGACCTAGGACAGCGTTCTACTGCCGACACTGCGGCGTAGGCTGGGCGTTGTTACGTTCTCGTACCCTTACAGTGGGTGCGGGTCGTGACATCCTGCGAGTTCTCTTCGGGTTGGCTCGCTTCTGTGATGGGCTGGCGCTCCCTTCGGAGAGCATTTCTTCGAATGTTTGTTGGTCAAAACGGACCACAAGCATTTGCTGCGTAGAGCCGAGCTTGGACGTGTCAGATTGCATCACCAACTTCTCATCAGAGGAGAAAGAAATCCCCAGCAAAGTCGCCATCGTGTTTGACATTAAAATATCAAGAACAAGAATTACAGATGAATTGAACTTGATTACAAACTCGCTTGTACAAAAGAAAGTCTAGAAAGAAATCCTAGGAAACAATCTAAGTACAATTATTTAATTTTTGATTCTGGGGGGTGACGATGGAGGCTCGGAAAAGTGTAGCAACTCTCGCATAACTGGAGCAAACCGTGGGTCATCACCTTCCTTTTGATTCTTTCTAGCATCTAGACTTTCCTTGTTGTTTCATATTCAAAATTGTTTCTAAGTCTATGTATCTTACTATTGTTTCGTAATGGCCGCTTGTTTGATTCTTGTTGTCCTTTAGTACAAAATAAAACTACTTGTTCACTTCATATCATGACTTGACTGTTAAAAGAATTCATCTTGAATCTTCATAAATCCTTGAAAATCTTCTGGATAAGGTTGAGAAATATTCGATGGGCTACTATGACGTGGCAGATATGCACTGCAGTCATTTACCTGGATTATGGAAACTGAAGGCTCACTGCAGCCAGATACACACTGGTGAGGTATGGATTCTAAGCTGAAGTAATTACAGGTAATCATGGGCTCTCGGATATTATTGTTACTAAGTCCTAAATTCATAATATTTCTGAGATCGGATAAAGTTGATGTAATATTTTGGTAATCTATTATTATCGGGACCATGGAACCGAAGGTTCACTGCAGCCATATACATACTGGCGGGGTAGGGACTGTAGGGAAAGTGACTCCAGATATGTATGATTGTCGGATATTATTGAGACCATTATCATTTGATTATGTTTCCGAAATTATCACTTTGTATCATCTTAAATCGTGCCAATTTCAAAATTGTATTTGATGGCTCTTAGTCGTGCCTAATCGTGCCATCTGAAATTTTGAGTACGAAATTTTTTAAGGAGGGAAGATTTGTAAACTCTACTTTCTAAATAAATCAATTTGAGTATTTTTCTATGATTTTACTAGAATTAATTTAATAATTTATTTTGATTCTTTTAACTAATCATTAATTACTATTAATGATTGTTGGTATTTTCTAAATTCCTTATAATTAAGGTATTTTACAATAATTGGATTGACTTGATGATTTTTCCTAATAAATATTATTAATGTATTAAATAGAGATTTATTATAGATTTTTCTAAACCTTTTTCCTATTATTTCTACCTATTTTGTGCTCTTGGGCCAGCAAATCTGAGTTTGGGCTGAGCCCAATACCACCAGTGTGGGGCGCGGGTTCATGGATCCAACCCGATAACCCGCTAACCCTAATCCGTAACCATTAAGCCCATTAGCTGTTATAACTCAAATCTATTCCCTTCTATTCTTTCATTCACTCATTCAAATTTACAGCTCTTCTTCCCTCTGTTACTCATTCTGGAGACGACGACGACGACGACAGCAAGCAAGCGCACGCCGGCAACGACCAAGTGGATGTTCCAGAAGTCTCCTTCCTCAACTGCCTAACCAGCTTCTCAACTCACTCTAACCGTCACCACCACCTTGCCGCTGCCCGCCTAACTACTTCGCCGCTGCCCGCCTGCCCGCCATCCACCATCTATATATAGAACCCCAGACTATTCCTTCTTCATCAATCCTTTGTGCGGCGAAGCCCTGCTCCATTCTCCATTGATTCTCCTCCTTCCTCGGCCGCTCAAGCTAATTCGTTAATGGCGATTGGAGCTTCAACCTAGCTTCGCGGTGAAGATGTTGATCAGTGCTTGAGTGGATCGGTTCTGGGGAGCGTGTGTGCCGACTCTGTTGGCTTGTGGTAAGTTCATCCTCTCATTCTTCTTCCTGTTCTGTAGCGACTCTCCTCGGATCACCGATTGGTGAGACATGGTTTTCTTCTTCATGTAGCAATGAGCTTAAGCAATGTCAATCGCTCCTCGCCGCAAGCAGACTGGTGATCTTCCGAACTCACTAATTGGTAAGTCAATTGTGTGTTCCTTCGATAATTGATTTCTGTGGAATGATTGGAGAAATATGTTGGCGGCATTGTTGATTTTGAATATTCTGAACAGATTTGTTGTTCGATTTCTTGTTCTTTGGATCTTGATCAAGTCATGATGAGTTTCTGATTATTTTCTTAAAATTTTGGATCGAGAACGATTAAATCGAACTCATTGTGTAGTATTCCTGTCATTACATATCACATGTTCGATCTTATGCCTAAACCAGTTTCGCATCCGAATTTTGGACGAGAAGTTCCTGTATCGGACACTGAAGACACGACTGGCACTATCTTGAGCATTTAGGTATGTTATTTCTTCTCTTCAGTCGATGTCTTTGTAGGGCCTAAAAATCAAGTTGCGCCATGAGTCTGCTATTCAGTGATCAAATTGCGCCCCAAAAGTCAAGCTGCGCCACCATTCTGAAGCCCAGAGATCACACTGCGCCGCTGAACAGGTTGTGCCACATATCAGACTGCGTCTAGTTATATTGCGCCAAGATCTACGTAGCGTCTGAAATTCAATGGCCGTCATTACCTGACAGCACTGACAACTGACACCACAGTGAACGAGGAAAATCTATTCGAATCCTGTGAATTGTGACACTCAAGGGGGGTTGGTTGACAGCTGTCATGTACACTTCGTAAGTTGCGCCTAGGCGCAATCCAAATAAAATCCCTAGTTGCGCCTAGGCGCAATCTGAATGACTTCTGCTCAAAGGCTGCCACGTGTTTAGGCGTAGCCCAAATCGGGCGCAGTTTGACTCGTTGACCGGAGGTCGCGCAACATGATGAAGTTGAGACAACTTATATTCTAAAGCAGGATGACGTGGCGCACATGCCACTAATCTCTCAAGACGTGTCTACTATCCTGTATACGACCATGCGCATCTCAATCACATGATGACACACGTCTAAATACAGTTAGTACACGACTTAACAATTGAATGAAACTTGGTGCAACATGAGGTTGGCAAAACCCAATGTGGCACAATCCAACCTCGTGCACATCAGAATAACTGCTAAAATAGTTATTTCTTGAACTCTATAAATAGAGTTTCCAATCATTGTGAAATCATCAGAGACATACGCACAGAGATCAAGAACTCTTGCAAAATTGCTGCTGCATTCTCCAGAGGCTACAGTCTTCAAGTTCACATAGTCCAAGGGATAAAGTGATCGTCTTCTGATCAGATTCCTACAGTTGTACTTCCCCAAAATTCATTGAACTATTGTACTCTTTTCTCAGTTTGTTATAAAACTTTTATTTTTGCAAACAAAATGGCGACTCTATTGGGGATGACTTTCTCCTCCGACGAGAAGGTGACAACTCAATGTGACACTGCGTCGATCGGCAAGACGCAGAAGACTCTGGTTGTTCAAGTCAACCAGACAGCCTATGAAGATATGATTAGCACCAAGAGCAACAAGCGTACAGCGGCTATTGCCAAGAACAGGACTGTGTGGGCTCCTAAATCTTCCGTGGTCACTGTTGCCCAGGCGCAACCTGAGTGTTCAGTGGTCAAGACACAATCTGTCTCGGCGGCTCAGGCACAGCTTGCTTCTGTTGCCCGTGCACAACCTATCCATCTTGCTGCCCATGCGCAGTCTACTACTCTCTTTGCTGCCAAGGTGCAGCCTGTTCAAGCCATTGTTGAGGTACAGTCTACCCATGTTGCTACCAAGGCACCATCATTAGCCCGTAAGACTATGGCGCAACCCAAGCAATCACCACCTCAGGCGCAGTCTGCTACTTTTGTGCAATTCAAGGGAACTAGTCTTTTGGCTATTTCCTTTCCTAATTCTCAAGTTCTGAACTTGGAGAATCAATATTCTAGTGCCAACACTAGGCAGAACAAAGGGAAGAGTCCTTTGACACTTCCTCAATTGGCGCAATCGGTGCCTAAAATGGTCTCACAACAGAATAAAGGGAAAGACTTCTTAGCTGACCCTCCACAAAATAAAGGAAAGCACCCTTTGGTCTTTTCTCAAACTTTCCTGGTCTATGACTCAGAGGAAGACATATCAGATTCAATTCCTTTAAACAGAGGTCTTCGATCTCTGATATTGGAAAGAATACTGACCAAAGAGATATCTTACCTACCCCTATGTGTAATGCCCCGCTCCGCACGAGGCATTTGGTTGGCTTATTGGATGGGATCAGAATATTAGACCGTGATTTATGTTGGGAATCAGGAGAATTAAGACTGATGCAGTCTCTCTTAGCTGGCTAGACGGAATGGATATTGGAACGTGGCTCGCTGGTGGAGCTACGCTTAGTAGAATTTTGGGTGAGTGGAACTGTCCTTCCTCCTCCTTACTCCTTCATGCTTAATAAATGAAGTATTGAAATGCTATGAATTGTCCCTAAATATCCCATGTTTTAGTTGCTAAATAATAGAGATGCCTATGTTGAGAATTATTGAAATGTACAACACATTGAACTGTTAATGTGATTCGCTGCCTGAGAATGAATTGATAATATTGCCCCTTAAGCTTAACACTGCTGGAACAAGTAGACACTTGAATAATGAGATGCCTTATGAATGATAGAATAAGAAATGAACTGGCTATGCTATCGAACCAATGAACTGAATGAAACACTAGAATCATGTACTATCTGTATAACTGTTGCAAGAATATGAAATGTTGCCTGTCCCTTATAGGAAATGAATGAATGAATAAATGTCCCTATGAAATGAATGAATGTTAAGTTCCTCTTAAGAAAGGAATGATGTGAGATACGTTGCAATGAAGCAATGAATGAGAAATGATAAAGCTGGGACCGTTGAGATCACCAAATGAAATGATGGTAATGATGAAAAGAATAAGTTATTGAATATGACTAATGATGCACTGTTGCCTTTACTTTTCTTAATATATTTTACCATACGATTATGTTCACAATCGAGTCGGACACGCATTCGCATGGTCATGGACAACTTGTATACAAGATTTGAGTAATAATTTTCTCGAACGGTTCCTAGGGCCCTGGGGACCGATTCGGCCTAGGAGGAAATAATGATGAGTGCTATGGGAGCACGGATAAGGCGGGGTGGCATAGAGGCTCGCCACCTACTATGCTGACCGCATTATCTTAAAATAAAATGAAATAAAAAGAGTCCATATGGTTTAACAACACCAGTGACCATGTAGTCGGGATGCATGCTAATGAATGTTTTGTGCAGGCAGAGTAAGTATATCGGATAACCTGTATTTGATGCAGGTACGAGAAGTCGGCTATCGGTAAGAAATCACATAATTGTGATATTGTATAAGTTGGTTTAACTTGCCTGCTTAACATGCTCCATTCAAGTATGCTAGAAGGATGCCTTGCTATAAATAGTGCTCAAACATAACATCTATGCTAAATGATGCTTGAAGTGAGAATTGCCATAATATGTTTAAGATGTTAATGATAAGAGATGCCTCAATGATGCCTTGTATGATAACACCAAGAATGCTAAAATGATATGTCCACATGAATGCTACTAAGAATATGTTTACATGCTTCACTCTGATTATTGCCCATGAACTGTAAACTGATGTTAGGCCCCAAGTAGAAAGATCACTCTAAGAAATGCTTGCTTAAATGATCACTTTAATGTTGGTTTATACGAGTGGGTTGGATTCTGCTCGCCAGTACATAGATGATGTGCTGACCCACGTTTTGTGGGTAGGTGCTCGTACTTGGAATGTTCTACACACGAAGATTGGCTTGATTGGTCCCGCGACATCGAAGATTTGTTGGGCATACAGAAGCTCTCCTTGTATAAGATGATGTCTTCTGTTTATAAAGGGCATAATGTATGGAACATTGTAATCAGTTGTATCAGTGAGATTGTAAGCCAAGTCAGTATATCGAGTGGTAATCTAATGTATCCAAATATCAAATGTAAGCTGTATAGCATTGTTCAGTTGGTTTCCAATATAAAGTGAGATGTGCTGTAATCATTGTACTTCAATACAAGTCTTGTACTCTTCTTCAATTATCAATAAAGAGAATAAAGTTCTACATATCTCTGTGTGGCTTCAAGTTACTCTTTTTCTCCGCTGCTATAAAGAAGTGATGTACTTCTATTCAATAAGAAAGATTGTCCTTATTAAATTCAATTTATCTGCTTCTGCCGCTGCGATATGTTCCTATTTGAAGAATAATCGATTATGTACCATATTTGCCTTGTACAAGTGCAATACCAGACTTGTACGGCATCACGCCCAAGCGTAGACGATCGATTCCAAAAGATAAAATATGTGAATAAATGACTCTATGAATCGGGGCGTGACAAATTGGTATCAGAGCACGGCTTTACGTCCTTGGTCTCTTCTTTGATTCATTTCAAATCAAAGTTGCATCGACGATTAACCAAAGTTGCTTCCGCGATCACTCAACGTTGCTTCCGCGATTAAGTCAAAGATTGCTTCCGCGATTATATTGTTGTTGTTCTGTAATCATCCTATGTTGTTCGTGTCTGAAAGATCATTGACCCTCTTGGCTGCTCACTGGATGTTCCATACAATAAGTCTATATACATTGTGATGCCCCTAAATGAATGATTATTGTTGGTTTGGACACAAATAACCCAACAATGACTCGATGCCATAGTATGCTATATTGTGAATGCTGTTGGAATGTGGGAATAAAGGAAAAGGCTATGTATGCTGCAACGAGTTGAGAATTGCATGTGATTTTGGAAAAGAATTGGGAATGAAATAATTGATGGATGAGTTCAACGGAATTGGTGAATTGACTCATGTGTGCTGGCTACTGCTTTCGAGACCCTAAGAATGTTGGCTTGATATATTGAGACACCGAAATATTGGCTAAGTGTTGTGATCATCATAGATCACGAAGGTCCGAAATAGATTGAGTTGGTATTGTTTAAGGATGGCCTCGTTTCTGAGTGGTATATTGCCTCTACCACCTCAGAATGAGATGTATGTTGACCCTTTCCATAGAATAGCAATGAGACTATCTGTGAGTACTGGGTAGTGCCGAGACGTAGCTGGGAGTCATGTATTGTTGCTAGATGACTCGAGTGTCCCCTGATGGTGATGCTATGTTGGGTAGCAAGATTCTAGAAATTGTAACCGGTTGGCTTGGTTCGAAATTGTTTAGTCGAGTGATGACTCAAACTAGTAAGAAGTTAGTATGCTATGGGTAAATGGACTTGGCTAGAGAATGTTGTGGCTTAGAACATTGGAATGTCGACTTCGGTTGGTTGGATGCGAATCAAATGTGGCTAATACAAAGTTTGAAAATATTGTCGGTGAATCAAAGGAATATTAGAGATATGTGCTGTGACCCTAAAGTGTAATAGATGTCAATCCATCTTGATCACCAAAGGATAGTCGTTGCCTATGTGCATGTATGCTGAAGAATCTAATGTGATTAGAAAAGTAACAAGTAGCAAGCCTGAATATTTGTGTTGCATAGAGAATGGTTAATTGATACATAAATTGTCGGATCGAATGGGATGAACTACTTGACCATTACTGCATGAGATTTAGAATGCCGTAAGATAGTTTGATGATTGAGAAACAAATGGAAACGAGAAATTACAAACATGTTGGATAATGTCGGTATAGGTGATTGTTGGTTGGGATATAGATTGATGGCTTATGACTTAGTGGTTTGACTCTGTCATACGGACCGAATAGTATGATTCCATAATTATGTTAAGACTATCGGAATCGATGACCCTTAAATAGTTAGCATTGGCTTATGGGTTCGTGTGGGTACAAGGGAATTTGAATAGAAATATGGATCATTGGAAATTTACTTGATGGATTATTAGAACGATGAGAATCGTATGTCGGGTTGGAATTTGACCGTAATGTTGATAGATCGATCTTAGTCGATCGTTGGGTAAGTCTAGAGTGAGCCTCTGTGGGAAATATTCCTTGAGGAAGATACTAGATAGATAGACTTGACCCTAGAAACTGTGGGCTGCATGACCAATTGTTGGCATAACCAACAATGGCGATTAGTTATTCAGATTAAGTTAAAACCCATAGGTTTGGGTAGAGTTTCTTAGAACTGTTGGTTGCTTGTTGGCCTTAAGAATAAGAAACTAGTATAACCCTAGTAGCCGTCCACTCTAGGGAAGTCACCTGAACGATTAAGTTTAGCTATCAGTGTAGCTAACCTTAGAGACTGACTGAATAATAGGTGACCATTGGAGACCCATAGGATGACCTTGTGGCATTGTATGAGAGATGGTGATAATGAGTATTGACCTAAGGGAATGTATGCTTCAACTTGTGTCTTAAGAGATATTTGACCCTTGAGGATTATTTGTCGTCCATAAGTGGGAATTGCAATCGTAAGGTAAGACTCGAGTGTACCTATAGTCGGGTAGCTAAGTTAACCTTGACTGTTGCATAGAATTATACCCTGACTCGGGTAATCAATAGTGGGTGACGTCGGATTGTATCTTTTAGAAAAGATGAATTGCCTCGGTGAGAAGTATCGTTGGATTCAGAAAGGAATGTGATTGCATGTTGTGAACTCTTAATATGATCGGCTCTAAGTTAGACCCTTGATCGAATGTTAGAAATGTTATGCTTGGGTACAGAGCTTAACCAAGTTGTCCCTGATATTAAATATTGTGGCCGGAAAGATACTGATTGTGGCAAAGTGAATAAAGTGATAAGTCGATTGAAAGGATGCTAAGTCGGATTTAGAAAAGAGAGTTATATCATGGCTGATCGAATCGCACTAACATGGAAGTTGGTTGAAGTACATATGTTTTGGAGACGCCTAAAATATGTGTATGGATCCAGCCGAAGTGATTGGTTGCGACTGAGATAACATTATGGGAAGAATTTATCGCACTAGCACGGACTTTGGCTGAAATGCATATATTTTGGGGACGTCTAAAATATGTGTATGGATCCAAACGAAGTGATATGTTGCGACCGAAATAGAAATGTAAGGAAAATGTTGGCGAATCAATGAGAAGTTACAAGTAATTGAAAAAGAGATAGACAGATCGAATCGTTGACGTATTTAAATGGTACAGTTGAATAGATATTTTGAAATGACCGAGTGGGCTAAAATGAATATTGATTTGAAGCTGAATGAGTAAACTCATGGTGATTAAGTGAATCTTGTAGAAGACTTGTTTCCTTAAGTTTCGAGGACGAAACTTTTTCTGAGTGGTATATTATGTAATGCCCCGCTCCGCACGAGGCATTTGGTTGGCTTATTGGATGGGATCAGAATATTGGACCGTGACTTATGTTGGGAATCAGGAGAATTGAGATTGATGCAGTCTCTCTTAGCTGGCTAGACGGAATGGATATTGGAACGTGGCTCGCTGGTGGAGCTACGCTTAGTGGAATTTTGGGTGAGTGGAACTGTCCTTCCTCCTCCTTACTCCTTCATGCTTAATAAATGAAGTATTGAAATGCTATGAATTGTCCCTAAATGTCCCATGTTTTAGTTGCTAAATAATAGAGATGCCTATGTTGAGAATTATTGAAATGTACAACACATTGAACTGTTAATGTGATTCGCTGCCTGAGAATGAATTGATAACATTGCCCCTTATGCTTAACACTGCTGGAACAAGTAGACACTTGAATAATGAGATGCCTTATGAAAAATAGAATAAGAAATGAACTGGCTATGCTATCGAACCAATGAACTGAATGAAACACTAGAATCATGTACTATCTGTATAACTGTTGCAAGAATATGAAATGTTGCCCGTCCCTTATAAGAAATGAATGAATGAATAAATGTCCCTATGAAATGAATGAATGTTAAGTTCCTCTTAAGAAAGGAATGATGTGAGATACGTTGCAATGAAGCAATGAATGAGAAATGATAAAGCTGGGACCGTTGAGATCACCAAATGAAATGATGGTAATGATGAAAAGAATAAGTCATTGAATATGACTAATGATGCACTGTTGCCTTTACTTTTCTTAATATATTTTACCATGCGATTATGTTCACAATCGAGTCGGACACGCATTCGCATGGTCATGGACAACTTGTATACAAGGTTTAAGTAATAATTTCCTCGAACGGTTCCTAGGGCCCTGGGGACCGATTCGGCCTAGGAGGAAATAATGATGAGTGCTATGGGAGCACGGATAAGGCGGGGTGGCATAGAGGCTCGCCACCTACTATGCTGACCGTATTATCTTAAAATGAAATGAAATGAAAAGAGTCCATATGGTTTAACAACACCAGTGACCATGTAGTCGGGATGCATGCTAATGAATGTTTTGTGCAGGCAGAGTAAGTATATCGGATAACCTGTATTTGATACAGGTACGAGAAGTCGGCTATCGGTAAGAAATCACATAATTGTGATATTGTGTAAGTTGGTTTAACTTGCCTGCTTAACATGCTCCATTCAAGTATGCTAGAAGGATGCCTTGCTATAAATAGTGCTCAAACATAACATCTATGCTAAATGATGCTTGAAGTGAGAATTGCCATAATATGTTTAAGATGTTAATGATAAGAGATGCCTCAATGATGCCTTGTATGATAACACCAAGAATGCTAAAATGATATGTCCACATGAATGCTACTAAGAATATGTTTATATGCTTCACTCTGATTATTGCCCATGAACTGTAAACTGATGTTAGGCCCCAAGTAGAAAGATCACTCTAAGAAATGCTTGCTTAAATGATCACTTTAATGTTGGTTTATGCGAGTGGGTTGGATTCTGCTCGCCAGTACATAGATGATGTGCTGACCCACGTTTTGTGGGTAGGTGCTCGTACTTGGAATGTTCTACACACGAAGATTGGCTTGATTGGTCCCGCGGCATCGAAGATTTGTTGGGCATACAGAAGCTCTCCTTGTACAAGATGATGTCTTCTGTTTATAAAGGGCATAATGTATGGAACATTGTAATCAGTTGTATCAGTGAGATTGTAAGCCAAGTCAGTATATCGAGTGGTAATCCAATGTATCCAAATATCAAATGTAAGCTGTATAGCATTGTTCAGTTGGTTTCCAATATAAAGTGAGATGTGCTGTAATCATTGTACTTCAATACAAGTCTTGTACTCTTCTTCAATTATCAATAAAGAGAATAAAGTTCTACATATCTCTGTGTGGCTTCAAGTTACTCTTTTTCTCCGCTGCTATAAAGAAGTAATGTACTTCTATTCAATAAGAAAGATTGTCCTCATTAAATTCAATTTATCTGCTTCTGCCGCTGCGATGTGTTCCTATTTGAAGAATAATCGATTATGTACCATCTTTGCCTTGTACAAGTGCAATACCAGACTTGTACGGCATCACGCCCAAGCGTAGACGATCGATTCCAAAAGATAAAATATGTGAATAAATGACTCTATGAATCGGGGCGTGACACTATGGGGTTTGGTTAAGACCTTCTCACCTTTCAAATTTCAAGATCCAAGCAAAGAAAATTGAGGGTATCACAAAAAGAGACACGTGGTGCAAAATTTTTAGATTTACGTGCTTATCTCAATAGGCGTCAACCAATATCAACTTTGGCGAAACGTAAGAACCCTATGCCAAAGGCCAATCTGTACAAAAAGCCAAAGTTTAAAAAGAAAGACCCAACCACCTATGCTAATGAGTTGAGTACATCTTTGTACGCTCAGGGAACTAAACATCTGAAGAATAGGAGACACGTTCCTAACATCATTAAGGAATATGTTCCTCCAACTTCTTCTCGTCATATAGTTGTAACTGATCTGCGGCAACGTCTTACACAAAGACGGGAGATTACAGGGATGTCTCCCTCACCTCCAAATCGTGCTTCAGATCGCCACTACCTTCATGAAGTCGTCATCAACTATTGTTGCCAATCTGCTCGGCGATCTGTCTTCGATCGTCTGAACTATGCTTTAACTCCTGAACATATAATAGAAGACGAAGATGAGCTATTATATGCTTCTGTCAACATGACTTCTCAAGGCTCTGGGGTGGGAAACATCCAAGTCGTAATGCATCCCGTAATCCTAGTCAGCAAAACTTAGATCGGATCCATACATCCAATGAAGGTGTCTTCCAATACACTAGATCGAGGAATCAACATTTGAACCAAGGTGTCTTTAATCAAGAAGATCTCCCCATTGCCCAATGTTGAAGAAGACTCTTTCTCAGAGTTTGATGCAGATAGTGAATGTTCTGAACAAACTATCTCATCGATAGCAACAAGAGAAGTGACGGCATATACCATTATGGAAGATCAAGATGCCTCTACTTCAACCAGCCAAGAGCAACGAATTGCTGCACTACACTACAAAAAAGTGTCTTTTTGGGACGACACTATAAGGAACACTAGTCTAAAAAGGCCTAAAAGTATAGTTCTAGAGACGACTATATTTTTAGTAACAAAAAGTTATATTTTTTGGGACAGATTGTGAAAATGGATCACTATTTGGGACTAATGAAAATTTCTGTTCCAAATAATACACATTACCGTCCCAAATAGATCGGCGGGAATGTCACACATTTGGCGGCTAATTGCCAAATTTTATGGGGGGAACTTTAACTCTACATGTTTCCATCTCAACCGTTCGATCGGATGGATTAATCCAGACCATCCATCCCAAAATATTCAGAACTTAGTCAATGAAAACACACTTCTCAATATCAAAGTAACCTAAAAATCTTTCTCTCTATCTCTCTCTTTCCGATCAAAAAACTGGGTGATGCTGCTCTTTCTCTTTCTCCGACTTAGGTGCTCCAGTACTGCTGCTCTTTCTCTCTCCGACCATTATTCCGACCTAGGTGCTCCAGTACTACTGCTCTCTCTCTACGACCATTGCTCTCTCTCTATGTCCGACCTTTCAACCCTAGGTGCTCCATTGCTGCTGGTTGGTATATTTTTCCCAATCTTTAGAATTTTTTACCAAAAATTTTTAGTCTTTGCCCTAATTTTTGGATGAATGTTATTTTGTTCTAGATTATTTGCTTAAAATTTGAGTATTTTACACTATTTACATGCATTCATGTAGGAATTACTTAATTATTCGTAAAAAATTGGATTTTTTGTGAAAAATTGGAACACATTTGCATGGACAGGAACATGAGTTTGAACCTGGCTATGTTCTTTGCAGATTTTAATTTATCAAATTATTGTGATTATGCGTTCATGTAGGAATTACTGTGATTATTTGTGAAAAATTGGATTTTAATCACAGGAATTACTGTGATTACTATGATTATTTGTAGGAATTACTGTGATTACTGTGATCACAGTGAGGTCACTTGCAGCGGTAAAGAAAAGTATTGCGTATCTTATTGATTTCCTTGCTTAGTTGATGATGCTTGTGCTCTTATATATGTTGAGGATGTGTTGATAAAGGTTGAGTACATGCCCGAGTTGATGAAAGTTAATTGGTTGTATGTAGCGGTAACAAATTGATAGGTTAAAGTCGCACATAAAGTTCCTCATACTTTACCAAAATTCTAGAGCTATGGTGAAGGTCAGCTAAATGTTTATGTTATTCGAACACTTCTTGCACGTCAAATGTCAATTTCATGGACCCAAGGATTTATACATGGGTATAATTTATTTGGATTTTGGATTACTTTAGTCATTGTTATTGTACCAAAAGTCTAGACCTATAATAAGGATGACTGATTATAAATTTATATTGTTCTAATAATTAGGATTTTCTTTAATTGATTTTAGTTATACGTGTTTTATGATTAGGGATTAAACATAAACAATGATGACATTCTTGTTGTCAAACAGCAATTAATAATAACAAATTGGGAGCAAGAACAAAGAGTAATTAAAGAAAGGATCGTAAGATGATAGAAGTTTAACTGAAGTCCCAAGTTTGGTTCTTGTAATACTTCTAGGTCCAGAACTACCTGGTCAAAGCAAAACAGTTTTTTAGACCCCTCTTGTATGGGGAAAACATGGTGAATTGCTAAGATATCAAAGAGCAAAATCATGTGATACTCCCATGATTTAGTCTCAAGTTGATAGAGTTCACTTAAAAATGCCATAACTGAGCAATTTAAGCAGCAGATCCTGTGATACTAACATTTGGTAACAATGGTGAGTTGTTGTTTATAAACCTCTAAAGCTTGAGGATAGAAAGATTTTATTCTGGTGTGGTCGTTTGGCATGCTGAGGCTGCATCAAAATATTTACTTGGATCTGCTCTGCTCTGCAACTAACAATACTTTTCCCAAACTCTAAACCAAATATTATTTTAATTACTTCCGATCGACTGAGACTTATAGGTTTCTATTATATATATATATATATATATTTTTTTCTATTATATATATATATATATATGTCCAGAAAAAAAATATGTCCAGATAATGGACGAAATGTTTTCATTGTTTTACGGTCTTTGGGAGTACGCCTTCACCAAAACTGAGTTCCGCGTTCTAATTATTGGCATCGACAAAGCTGGAAAAACTATAACCTACCAACTTTCTCCAACTATTCTTTTCTTCCTAAATAAATATTTACATGGTTCCTGATCATATATAAATTATTACTGTAAATTACAATCCACAAGCATTCATTCCAGTCTTCCTTACTATTGATGCTCTTTGGTAGAGAACACTGAACACTACGATCATCATATTATCGGTGATTAACATCACATTATTAATTTCTTAGATAGGTTTCTACTTTCTATCATAGCAACTTTAGTATGGCACCGATTTGAATTGGATGAGTATATTAGAACTTTGTGCATTTACCCAAGGGAGGGAGTAATAATAGTTCTTGGTACCTTATTACGTGGATATCGTCGAAGATTTCAAATCTGATTCCGAATTTGATCCAGTACTAAGCGATGATGTATGTTCTCCCATTTAACAAACATACTTGAGTTCAAGGATCCATATTGCTATCATGCTACATATAATACACATCAGATCTATCGATCATTAATGTCTGATCAACTTACATCCCCAGTGCAACTTTAGTATTAAAGATGTAGCAGTAGCACTAAATCCATATCAAATGACCCAAGTAGTTTCTACTCTCTTTTTTCCATTATTTAAGTCACTTACTAGTTACTTCAGCTAGTCTAAATTATACCTTCTTTTTTTTTGTATTTTAGGCTAATTGATAATCATTTTAATAAAACAATAAACCATCTTGTTGAAGTACATTTAATATTTTACACTTCTTTATAGACTTTGCTTGAGAAGTTGAAGTCTATATACTCAAACTTGGAAGGGCTCTCCCCTGATCGAATTGTTCCAACAGTTGGACTGAACATTGGACGTATTGAAGATGACAATACGAAACTTGTATTCTGGGACTTGGGCGGCCAGTTGTGCTTATTTACCACCAAAATTATGATGTTTTTAGAGCTATTGTATATCATGCGAACCAACTTGTTTTGCAGTGGCACAATTAGGGATTCTTATCTAGCTTTGATGTAGTTATATGAAAGAAATACAATCATGAACTGAATACCTTATTCTTAAACTCCGATTTAATACGCAAGGGGAGTATGTATATGCTAGGAATACTTAAGCACATTGAAGGTCTTTCCATTTCTTATCGTTAAGGTTATTACTCTTGGAATTTCTTCAATATTCTTTGTTTGAAAAATCTGCAAACAAAATAAAATATGCAAATGTTATCGGCCTCCGGGGAAGTCGCACACGAGGCACTGCCCTAAGAGTTAGCTCGAGTTTATGTGCAGACTATGTCCGAACGCTCCTAGTGGTAAAATTATCGTTCCACCGGAATCTCCTTGCCGCACACGACGTGGAGAGAGTGACCACCAACTTAGCTCTGCCCAGAGCAACAAAATGAAGAGCAACAAAGTTTTGGAGCGACAAGAATTCGAGATAGGAAGTTTTATGTAGGATTTTTTTTAAAGGAAGTGTTGAGATAGGCCTCAATATATAGGCTTTCTCCAACGATTATGGAGTAATGAAGATTGAAGGCAATTAAAATTGAACGTTACAAAAACGTTTATAGCACATAAAACATGTGGTTTATTGAACCTGGATAGTCCAAACGTTATGGAAATTAAATGCATAGTAATGGTCAGAAAAATCAATGAAGAGCAAAATGATTTTTGGGTCTCAGCCCGAACCCGAAGAGAAAATCGAATCGAATCGGCACTTGGCGCCCGCAGATGTGGGTACGTACCCGCACCCGTTACGCGCGCCGAGCCGGGCCGGATGGCGGTGGTGGCGCACGCGTGTGGCCCATGGGTCTCCCACACATGACTTCAAAGAAGCACAAGAGGGCAAAGCAATATAAGCACACATAAGTCCATATGCAAATTCGATGTGGGACTAAAGGAGGAATGGGACTTGAGCTTTTGCTCAAAAGCAACAACAGCTAACAATTAACATGGTCTATTGTATGAAAATTAAGACCATACAGAGATATTCAGTTATTAACTAGTGAGGAAAACATAGTGAAGTTTAAGCATTATATTTAGTTTTGCTGTGACCATTAGTAAATAAGAACAAAAAGAAGTAACCTCTGGTTTCTGTTTAGTAAAATTCTTCCTTGTATTAATCTTCAAAGATACATGCTGCCACCATTGTTGTATTCAATTCATATGTTCCATCATCATCCAAGCCTCATGCCTGCAAAATGGGATCGGTTATGGGGCATAAGAAAGTTCCATAAAAGATTTTATAAAAAGGCTTATGAGCGACTGTCGACTTGACATCAATCCTCTTTATTGGCGTCAAATTCCTAGGCTGCTGTGAGCATGCGAGGATCATGCCATGAAATATAGGCAACCAGTTGGCAAGTAGGTAAAGCTAGCTTTGGCTATACATTTTAAGCTCATGCAACCAAGAAGTACCCTCCAAATTCCTCTATAATATAAAGAGTCTAGATTAAGAGAGAATATGATACAATAGTTTGTATGGAATTGCATTAATCTCTATGACACATTAAGATAAACAGTGAAAAGGATTGACATCTCTTTCATTTTATATGTTACAAGCCTTTTTTCTATATAATATATTAGTTCTTTCATATCCCACAACGTTGTAATACTATGATTAAATCCATCGTTCATCACCTTCTCTTCTCCATTGATAATCAGTTGTGAAGGTTTTACATGTTCTTGGCTTTCTTAAACATTGCAAAAGATGGTCACATAGAGGCAACTTTTTAATTCTTTCTGAGATACTCTATGATCTGAAGCAGCCTCAGGTCTCCAGGCTGTTTTTAGATGGTAGTGCCTCTATTTGAGAGGTTTTAGGTCTATATCAAGTAGAAAGTTATCAGAACGAATACCCACCTGCATTCCAGCCCCAGGACTGCTGATCACGAGCTAACGTTGTATGTGAAGGCACCATTCTTGTGTTGATTTAAATTGATGAACATTTTCCTTGTATAGTCTTGTCTTAACCTGACTGGAATGACTATAAAACAATGAACTTGGCCCATTTATCAGTTTTTTTTTGAATATTTTTGTATCTAGAACCTTTATTAACAAATGAAAAATTCATTACGTTTGTCTTACTTAATCTAGCTAGGAAAGATAAAATTGAACCCAAAATTCACAAGTCACCTTCTGTGTAGCTGATATGGAAAAGATATGATAAAAGCTCCAATTCGTCATAATACAATCTTCTCGTGGAGTTACACGTTCCTGATAATGGACACATTAGATCTCTCAAAGTAATGTTAATGCCATGTCTAGTTGGCTTAATTGAACTAAACTACCATACATGTACAGAGAATCCTTAAGTTAGATTCAAGTGATCATGTCAAAGGTTGTTAACATCATAATTTGCATGTAATGCTATTTAAATGTAACTATGTTCTGATATATAAGTTGTTTATCATATCTTCACTTTTTTTTAACGATATGATTCTTGTTCTTGAAGTTATATTATTTATCAGGCAATTGTATCATGTAATCCTTAGAGGTTGCACAAAATACCTACAACTTCTTTTGCATTCACATTGAACTACAGTATGCTTTATTATCTAGCACTTTATACCTTCAGCTTCTTGAAATTGGGAGTCGAGTACCTCCATCAAGTTCAAAACTATCCTCTCCATTAGCCCGTTTTCTGGTTCAGGATGAGGATGGCAGGTCATATTAGACCTGATGGAAGAATTAATGGAGAAGATGGTTTTACAGAGGGTACTTAAGTGTCATTTTCTAGAAATTTAAGGCTTCTAAGTGTTAGTATGGAATTAAGTACATAACCCTCGAGGACAAAGCAGCGGAAGTTGGAGGTAGTTTTTTGTATTTTAGCCTTCTTAAAGACTGCTTGTAGCTGTATAATTTCATAGGTTTAGTATATGGAACAAATCCACACAGCCTATCAGATAAATAACATTACAAGACGCAATATCTCAGTTGTTACATTTATTAAACGACACTATTTGGGAACTCATATTCACTAGATAACTGTTTTGGTATATTTAAATGTTTTAGAGATTTACATCAGAGTTTTTGTTAGCCAAAAAATTGAAGGAATAATATTTTGCCTAGTCAAGATGGAAAATTTCCGGGACATAGCATTTCAGTTACTTCCTATTGGGGTTGGGAAGGGATGTGGTTGTTCCCTCATGGATTTTCTTTTCTTAGCATGATACATTGAGACGGCTGTTAGGCTTACAACTTGATGACTTCCAAAGAACAGTTGATATTTCTTGCATGTTAATTATCATTGGAATAAATAAATTTAAAAAAACATTGAAGTCGTATGATAGCTTGTAGGTAGTTATGATATCCGTTCTTATTTTGTTAATGTTACAGAGGACATGGCCCTCAATAGAGTTGAATAGAAAAAGCACTCAAACAGCTTACCCGAGAATCTTGTGATAAGTTTTGTTGATATGATACTCTTTCTTCTTTTTGAAGAAAATGGTAGCTCGAATATTATTAACTGATGCAGCAATCAAAATGCTATGGAAGAAGTTCCTTTTTTTAGTCCTGCATCATCTTTAATCCTTTTATTGTCAAAGTCTGTGTTGAGGATCCCAACTTCATGCGACCCATCTTATGTATGATTACTTTTAAATAGGAAAGGTGTAATACGACAAAAGGGAAAAGGTGGAGAAAATAATGTATTGTGTAAGTCTGCCTTGTTATCCCAAAATTTTAAGACTGTTACTTTGTTCTTATACTATGATAATACTTTTGTATGATAGGTGATGGGAAGGGCCGGGTTCAACTTCCCAGCTGCTCTTTCACTAATGCATTATGTGACTGCTTGGCTTCTGATGGCCATCTTTAGTATACTTCTACTGCTTCTCCCTCACCTCCTTCTAAATCTACTCCATACTCTTCTTTGTTTGCCTTGGGTGTTGTTATGGCGTTCTCCACATGACTTGCTAACATCAGCTTATAGCATGATAGGTGAGTTATGGCCAAAAAAATTAGTGCATGTATTATGGCTATCTTTGTTTCTTTTATCTATATTGTGTTGTTGTCATTGCAGCCTTGGGTTTTATCATGTGGCAAAGAAAGCTGATACTCGGGATATTTTAGGTAAATTCTTTCTTGTTATTATTATCCCCCCCCCCAAAAAGGGGTTAAATTCTTTCTTGTTATTATTATTCCTCAATTTCTAAGTTGTTTGGTTCTTTGTGAAACTCGAGATATTTTAGGTAATAGAATAGTGCTAGCCGTCACTGCTAGGACCTTAAAAATCATTCCTTTACCTCTAGCACTATTCTATTTACCACTAGTCATTGATCAATGTGCAAGTCTAATTAAGAAGCATATTATGAGATGCATTAAAACATGTTGCACTTGCTAAATTGCATGACCAGAAAGGTAGGCCTACTGCCTACCAACTAGCATTGTAGGTTTTATAGTTGGCCTTATCTTGTTCATAATTACCTTGGTTAGGAAATTGGAAGTCTGGTTGACAGCTAGTTGTAAAAGCTTCACAAAATCTCTATGGAGGTCTGTTAGTTTCGGAGTATTGGAAAATTAGGATCTTATGTTGCACAACCTCCCAATTGTAGAATATATGAGATAAGGAGAGATGGAAGAGCTTAGTAAATACTGAGCAAAAAGTCCTTGAATAGTGATACTGGCACCTACTACCAAGTTGGTTGTCAGGTTGGTAGTAGTAGATATCCTTTCCATGTGGAAGAGTTGTTTGGTTTTCTTAAATATATGTGAAAACTGAGAGAAAATTATGTCTGTTTTGGGTTTCTTAAATAAATACATTATATATTTATAGTTATACTAAACCTGTTTATGGTTTGGTGGTACACTATTTGGGTTTCGAATATGCATCTTATCATATATACTTTCAATTTTAATCGGGTCCGAATGGTAAATCCTGAACCCAGATTCCATTAGGGTCGGAATTTAGGTGCAGATTTAAAACCTGAACCGAAAACATCCTACAAAGTGAAGATGTGTTGTGACAAATAGATACTGAGAACACTACTATCTGAATACTAAACCAGGCATTGTCTTCAATTCATTTGCTTCTCCTTTCATCCTCTTCAAGTCCATTTACAACCAATTAATGGTGATCATTTGTTAGACTATATGCAAAACCAATCATTTTTCAGTAAAATTATTTTTCCTTCATTTGTTAGACTATATGCATATATGCAATTTGATCACTTATATGTTATATTAATCTTAATTAGCCCATTCCATGTGACAATTTGTTTGTCTGCCTCTACTGTACTAAAATGAATATCTTTAAGTGACTAAATTCTTTTTTAAAACTTCACTTGATATATACCTATACGTATCATCCCAAATTTTACTATAGGGTACAACATTTAACCGTTAATGGCATTTTTCTTGTTGCAAATTTTACTATTCAGAGGACTATTTTCCTCTAAACTGCTATCTGATTCAATAAAGTAAGATTAAGTGCCTTATTCTTAATCCCGAGACACATTTACATGTTCAGATGTATCTTAATGAGTTCAGATGTATCTTAATTCTCACATATTCAGACTATTTCATGGACCCTTTTTTGTATGAGCTCAGATATCATGTTTGAATGCTTTACCATCACATGTTGTTCACATATTTTTGCTATTGATAATGGCTACTTATATTGATAACTTAGCAGCTCATCAGACTGGGATTCAACAAGCAACAAATGCTGAGATTGTACAACTGCGAGAAGATGCTGAAAAGTTACGAGAAAATGCGGAGAAGTTGAGAGAAGAGACTGATGCATTAAGGAAAGAGCGTGAGGAGCAAGAGGCCCGGCACAAGAAAGAGCATGAGGCGGTCAAGAGTGAGCATAGGACTGAGCTCAAAGAGGAAGTTATGGCCATGTTCCTTAATGCTCAACTTCTTTGTCCACAATCTAATACATAGTCCAGGTAATTTGCCAACTATCAACTTATTACATTGGTTTTTCTCTGTGATTCTTATGTTTGATTTTCTCCCGTGGCTGCAATTTATGTTTGGTTCTCCATTTCCTTTCTTTCAAGTTGGAATTTATATTTATTACATTGGACAAATTTTTGGACTGAACTTTGTATATTGTCTGTACAGATTTTAACTCTTACATTGGTTTTTCTAGCTTGTTACTGTAATTCTTGCTAGAATAATTTTAGTTCCCATTTAAAATGTTTCCCAATTTTTTGCGTCTTCACTTAAAGCTTCATTTTTCACTTGAAGCTTCTTTTGTCACTTGAAGCTTGTTTCTGTACATTGTTTTTTCCAAATTTTTTTGTAAGCAGGTCTGTACAGTTTGGAAGAACTGTTAACAGGTCTGTACAGATGGATTCATCCTTTTGTTCTGTTTTAAACATTCACAAACTAATGTAGACTAGTCTGTACAGTTTGAAAAAACTTGTCTTTCTTTTCTGGTTGTTCATGTACAGTTAGCAGGTTGCTAATATATTGGCATATCTTTATTTGCGGGTCCTTCAAAAGCATTCTGGATATGCTAAAATGATGGACGACGATCTTGTGATGAAAAAAGTGTGGGTTAATTTTTTGGGTTCGTGTTGGATATACTAATGTTCAAAAATATGGTGTAGTGCTTAATGTTTTGGGTTCAGAATTTTGTATGTAATGGTGGAGACAATGGGTTCATTGTGTAACTAATGGTGTGGGTGATATATTGTGTTTTGGATTTATTTTGGAAATGGTGGTTAAGGATGCTTAATGTTAAGCTTTTTGTTGTTTATCAATTGAACATATATAGTTATATATGGATTTTGTTGTCTTCTACTTAATGGTAAAGAATGCTTGATGTTGTTAAGATTTTATTTGTATTGGAGCTCTGATACCTGGAGATAGGTCTGAGGACAAGCTTGAAAACGGCCATGATCATATGAAATATGTTATGTGTATTTAAATTGTATGTTTTATAACTGGAAAATACAAACAATAATTCTATAAGTATTACTTTTGGGACGGTTATGCAATTGTCCTAGATATAAACAACATCCTTTTGTAACACTGGCAAATTTGTTTATGACGGATGTTATTCGTCACAAACTCTTTTATTTTGGGACAGTTTTGTAAACCGTCGTAAACATATAATAATTCAAACTATTTTGGTACGGTTAGTTTTTTCGACCCTAAAACCAAATTAGGACGGTATTTTTCGTCCTAAAACTTTTTGCCACGCTACCCTAATAGCACTGTCACTTACCGTCCTAAAATTCGTCCCAAATTACAATTTAGGACGATTTGGGTCTTTTTAAGATAGATTTTTCTATGATTTTACTAGAATTAATTTAATAATTTATTTTGATTCTTTTAACTAATCATTAATTATTATTAATGATTGTTGGTATTTCCTAAATTCCTTATAATTAAGGTATTTTATAATAATTGGATTGACTTGATGATTTTTTCTAATAAATATTATTAATGTATTAAATAGAGATTTATTATAGATTTTCCTAAACCTTTTTCCTATTATTTCTACCTATTTTGTGCTCTTGGGCCAGCAAATCTGAGTTTGGGCTGAGCCCAATACCACTAGTGTGGGGCACGGGTTCATGGATCCAACCCGATAACCCGCTAACACTAATCCGTAACCATTAAGCCCATTAACTGTTATAACTCAAATCCATTCCCTTCTATTCTTTCATTCACGCATTCAAATTTACAGCTCTTCTTCCCTCTGTTACTCATTCTGGAGACGACGACGACGACGACAGGAAGCAAGCGCACGCCGGCAACGACCAAGTGGATGTTCCAGAAGTCTCCTTCCTCAACTGCCTAACCAGCTTCTCAACTCACTCTAACCGTCACCACCACCTTGCCGCTGTCCGCCTAACTACTTCGCCACTGCCCGCCTGCCCGCCATCCACCATCTATATAGAACCCCAGACTATTCCTTCTTCATCAATCCTTTGTGCGGCGAAGCCCTGCTCCATTCTCCATTGATTCTCCTCCTTCCTCGGACGCTCAAGCTAATTCGTTAATGGCGATTGGAGCTTCAACCTAGCTTCGCGGTGAAGATGTTGATCAGTGCTTGAGTGGATCGGTTCTGGGGAGCGTGTGTGCCGACTCTGTTGGCTTGTGGTAAGTTCATCCTCTCATTCTTCTTCCTGTGTTCCGTTGCGACTCTCCTAGGATTACCGATTGGTGAGACATGGTTTTCTTCTTCATGCAGCAATGAGCTTAAGCATTGTCAATCGCTCCTCGCCGCAAGCAGACCGGTGATCTTCCGAACTCACTAATTGGTAAGTCAATTGTGTGTTCCTTCGACAATTGATTTCTGTGGAATGATTGGAGCAATGTGTTGGCGGCATTGTTGATTTTGAATATTCTGAACAGATTTGTTGTTCGATTTCTTGTTCTTTGGATCTTGATCAAGTCATGATGAGTTTCTGATCATTTTCTTAAAATTTTGGATCGAGAACGATTAAATCGAACTCATTGTGTAGTATTCCTGTCATAGCATATAACATGTTCGATCTTATGCCTCAACCAGTTTCGCATCCGAATTTTGGACGAGAAGTTCCTGTATCGGACACTGAAGACACGACTGGCACTATCTTGAGCATTTAGGTATGTTATTTCTTCTCTTTAGTCAATGTCTTTGTAGGGCCTAAAAATCAAGTTGCGCCATGAGTCTGCTATTCAGTGGTCAAATTGCGCCCCAAAAGTCAAGCTGCGCCACTATTTTGAAGCCCAGAGATCACACTGTGCCGCTGAACAGGTTGTGCCACATATCAGACTGCGTCTAGTTATATTGCGCCAAGATCTACGTAGCGTCTGAAATTCAATGGCCATCATTACCTGACAGTACTGACAACTGATACCACAGTGAACGAGGAAAATCTATTCGAATCCTGTGAATTGTGACACTCAAGGGGGGTTGGTTGGCAGCTGTCCTGTACACTTCGTAAGTTGCGCCTAGGCACAATCCAAAGAAAATCCCTAGTTGTGCTTAGGCGCAATCTGAATGACTTCTGCTCAAAGGCTGCCACGTGTTTAGGCGTAGCCCAAATCGGGCGCAGTTTGACTCGTTGACCGAAGGTCGCGCAACCTGATGAAGTTGAGACAACTTATATTCTAAAGCAGGATGACGTGGCACACATGCCACTAATCTCTCAAGACGTGTCTACTATCCTGTATACGACCATGCGCATCTCAATTACATAATGACACACGTCTAAATACAGTTAGTATACGACTTAACAATTGAATGAAACTTGGCACAACATGAGGTTGGCGCAACCCAATGTGGCACAATCCAGCCTCGCGCACATCAGAATAACTGCTAAAATAGTTATTTCTTGAACTCTATAAATAGAGTTTCCAATCATTGTGAAATCATCAGAGACATACGCACAGAGATCAAGAACTCTTGCAAAATTGCTGCTGCATTCTCCAGAGGCTACAGTCTTCAAGTTCACATAGTCCAAGGGATAAAGTGATCGTCTTCTGATCAGATTCCTACAATTGTACTTCTCCAGAATTTATTGAACTATTGTACTCTTTTCTCAGTTTGTTATAAAACTTTTATTTTTGTAAACAAAATGGCGACTCTATTGGGGACGACTTTCTCCTCCGACGAGAAGGTGACAACTCAATGTGACACTGCGTCGATGGACAAGACGCAGAAGACTCTGGTTGTTCAAGTCAACCAGACAGCCTATGAAGATATGATTAGCACCAAGAGCAACAAGCGTACAGCGGCTATTGCCAAGAACAGGACTGTGTGGGCTCCTAAATCTCCTATGGTCACTGTTGCCCAAGCGTAACCTGAGTATTCAGTGGTCAAGACACAATCTGTCTCGGCGGCTCTGGCACAGCTTGCTTCTGTTGCCCGTGCACAACCTATCCATCTTGCTGCCCATGCGTAGTCTACTACTCTCTTTGCTGCCAAGGTACAGCCTGTTCAAGCCATTGTTGAGGTACAGTCTACCCATGTTGCTACCAAGGCACCATCAGTAGCCCGTAAGACTATGGCACAACCCAAGCAATCAGCACCTCAGGCGCAGTCTGCTACTTTTGCGCAATTCAAGGAAACTAGTCTTTTGGCTATTTCCTCTCCTAATTCTCAAGTTCTGAACTTGGAGAATCAATGTTCTAGTGCCAACACTAGGCAGAACAAAGGGAAGAGTCCTTTGACACTTCCTCAATTGGCGCAATCTGTGCCTAAAATGGTCTCACAACAGAACAAAGGAAAAGGCTTCTTAGTTGACCCTCCACAAACTAAAGGAAAGCACCCTTTGGTCTTTTCTCAAACTTTCCTGGTCTATGACTCAGAGGAAGGCATATCAGATTCAATTCCTTTAAACAGAGGTCTTCGATCTCTGATATTGGGAAGAATACTGACCAAAGAGATATCTTACCTACCCCTATGGGGTTTGGTTAAGACCTTCCCACCTTTCAAATTTCAAGATCCAAGCAAGGAAAATTGAGGGTATCACAAACAGAGACACCTGGAGCAGAATTTTTAGATTTACGCGCTTATCTCAATAGGCGTCAACCAATATCAACTTTGGCGAAACGTAAGAATCCTATGCCAAAGGCCAATCTGTACCAAAAGCCAAAGTTTAAAAAGAAAGACCCAACCACCTATGCTAATGAGTTGAGTACATCTTTGTACGCTCAGGGAACTAAACATCTGAAGAATAGGAGACACGTTCCTAACATCATTAAGGAATATGTTCCTCCGACTTCTTCTCGTCATGTAGTTGTAACTGATCTGCGGCAACGTCTTACACAAAGACGGGAGATTACAGGGATGTCTCCCTCACCTCCAAATCGTGCTTCAGATCGCCACTGCCTTCATGAAGTCGTCATCAACTATTGTTGCCAATCTGCTCGGCGATCTGTCTTCGATCGTCTGAACTATGCTTTAACTCCTGAACATATAATAGAAGACGAAGATGAGCTATTATATGCTTCTGTCAACATGACTTCTCAAGGCACTGGGGTAGGAAACATCCAAGTCGTAATGCATCCCGTAATCATAGTCAGCAATACTTAGATCGGATCCATACATCCAATGAAGGTGTCTTTCAATACACTAGATCGAGGAATCGACATTTGAACCAAGGTGTCTTTAATCAAGAAGATCTCCCCATTGCCCAATTGTGAAGAAGACTTTCTCAGAGTTTGATGCAGATAGTGAATGTTCTGAACAAACTATCTCATCGATGGCAGCAAGAGAAGTGACGACATATACCATTATGGAAGATCAAGATGCCACTACTTCAACCAGCCAAGAGCAACGAATTGCTGCACTAGAAGACAAATTAAAGACCATGGCAGAGATGGTCGCAAGCATGCATACTATAATCGTGGCTCAATATACAGTGCCATCGGTTATAAACCCTGCTACAAATCCTGAGCTTATAGCATCTTCTGTACCTGTTAGTCTGGGGGTACCACCTCCTCAGGTTGCTTCAGTACCAATTCAAGCTGATCCCAGTCAGTCTGGTGCTGGGGGTGGTAATTATTACGCTGTTCCGCCTCCTAACACTTTTAACCAGCCTAGCACTTCGTAAACATCAGGGGATGCTAATAAGGCTGTGAAACTCTTACGCACTCAGTTTGAGGCCTTCAAGCAGAAGGATGGCCTACAAAGACTGGGCATAAAGCAACCAGATCCTACAGAGTGGAAGGAAGTCTCATTTCCTCCTAAGTATAAGCTTCCAACCATTATGCTGTTTGATGGCAGCACTTCTCCAAGTCAGTACATCAATCATTTTGAGGTGATGACTTATCAATTACAGCCAAATGATGCTCTCCTTACCAGAGTGTTTGTCGGTTGTTTAGCCGGCACAACTTATGACTGGTATCGTAGCCTGTTTGATGGCTGCATCACTTCTTTTGCTAGTTTCAAGCAAATATTTTTGGAACGGTTTTATGAAAGAGTCAACGACATGAAGATATCTGCCCTCATTAAGATTAAACAGAGGCATAATGAATCCACAGATAGTTTCATTGAAAGATTCTGTCGAAAGGCACTCAAAATGCCTTTAGGAACTCTATCTGCTGTAACAATAGACACTTGCAAATCAAACTTGTTGCCTATTATCAGTATGTGGACAAGATCTACACAATTCCAGGATTGGCCTTCTTTCATTGTCAATGCCAAAGCAGCCGAGGTCAGTGCCGAAAAGTTCAAACAGTTAGGTCCAAATGACTCATCCTAACCAAGATGAACATTCTACACCCGTGGGTAGTAATCGCCAGAATAATCGTAAGAGTAAAGAAACATTGGCCATCAATCTTAAAGGCAAGGAGTCTTTGGCTGTCAATGTTACTCAGACGGCATCCACTCCATCAGCACCACCGCAGAAGATAACTCGTCCAAAAGAAGAGTATTCTTTTGATGAAGATACATTAAGCATCTTTGATTGCTTGATCAAAAGCAATAAGCGTTAGCTTCCAGAAGAAAAACGGCCAGAATAAGTGGATAAAACTGATCACCCTAAATACTGTGTTTATCATAGATTTATAGGGCATCCAACCAGGGCATGTTATGTGCTCAAGGATAAAATCCAGGAGTTGGTCAACTCTGGAGCAATTACTCTGCAACAGGACGAGAAAACAGTGACTGCTAATGTGGTTTCTCTACAATTCGATGATTTTTTACCATAACTTGTGCAAGATGGTGTTGTCCCCATTCCAAGGACTACTCTTGAAATTGTGAATCTCACACCTCCTCAAAATGAAGGTCTTGTTCCGCTGTCAATTGACAAAGGAGAGATTATGTGGATTTATCCAGATTTGGTAGCAGAATTTAAAATGCCTTCCTCTTCTAAGCAAAAGAAGCATTCCAGATCTAAATCCAAGAACTGCAATATGGTATCCTTTGAACCAGTAACAGAAGAAGAAATTCTAATGGGCACTAGATCAGGGAAACCCTATCTTCGGGAGTTTTCCAAAAATTAAAAGAACCCTGCTCCGTCTCCTGATGTTCCTCCTTCATCATCTTCTCATGTTGAGAATACACCATCCACATCCTTGCCGGTGGTTGAACCATCTCCTCTAAACCAACATCAGCAGATAAGGAGAAGCAACCTGTTCGCTTTGACAAAGCACTAAAGAAGTGTCACGACCCGCTCCCGAATAATCGGACACGAGTCGGACACGCCCAGCCTTCGTCATTAGACACGACGAAGTAAGATGTACCAAGCTAGGGAAAACTAACCAGATAAACATGAAAGTATATAATTACAGCATCTATAACGTATCCCAGAAAGATCACCATAATCCACAAATCCAGATATCATAATGTACTAGAATCAACAGGAATGAAAAGTGCTATGAACTCTAAAGTCAATATCTCAAAGTAAAGCTAAGCAATCTAAACCTGAAGCCTCAAGCTAAGCCTCATCCTGCTCAGCTAAATCCTGGGCTCTGGCCCATAAAGTAGAATGATAAATCCTGTAAGTATACCTGCAACTTATCCAGTCAGGAGCGGAGCAAAGCACAGTTCTAGGTAATGAACAATAACATCATGATATGGAAAGTAAATGCTGAAAGAACAAGAAGTACAAGATATGTAAAAAAAAGAAAGAACATGAACTACTGCTATAAAGATACATGAAAGATCACGACTGTATAAAGATGCAGAAAGATCACGACTATAGCTAAAATCAAGATCAGGATCATAGGAACTAATGTAAGAACAAAATCCTGAACATGGGTGCTATAAATTTGAAATACTTCTATGATATGTGACCGGCTATGGGTAAGATCATAAAAGAGCATAAAAGATCCTGAAAGATCATATATGGTACGGCTTAGGACCCGCATGCACTGTGCGAGGCCTAAGTTAAAGATCATGAATAAGTATCCGGATTTGGTCACATATCTAGAGTATTTCCTCCACCCCAAGATACAAGTAAGATCATGAAAGAACAAGCCAAAAAAGATCATGAACGTGTCGCAGTGTGTCAGCAATAAAGAACAAGAAAATACACTGATCAAAACCATAAAATGTACTTGCCTTTGCTCCAGGAAGGTACGGGTGAAGATCGGGGCTAGATGTTCTCCTTTATTTAATAATGTGTACAAGTTGGTTAAGGTCTACACAATTAATCCAACTAGATATTTATTCTCTAGTCCACAACTATCTATAGTATAAATGTATTAATGCACTAGCCATACACTTTACCAACTAGATCTACCACTAACCCACACTCTTTCCTAACTAGGCTTAGATTTCTTAATACTGAATAACTTCCACTATTTATCTTACATAGAAAAGATTATTTATCTTAACATATCAATAGTACTAATTAAACAAGTATATTGCTTGAAGAAAATACATTTGAATAACCTAAAAGAATTTACCACCTTACTTCAACAGCTATAGAATTAATCCAAGGGTATTCCACAACTCATACTCCGGGTCCTAATTTAATTCGAGAAACCCAAGCCCAACCTCCTGCCTATCATGGTTCAACAAAACACTACGCCTGAGGTTTAAGCCTACTCAAGGATTCACCAATACTTGTTCGAACAAAACTCAGCCACACCCATAGGCTAAACCCATCTCCACCAAGATCCAGCGTCAACACAACCATACATAGACAACACCACTAGTTCCAGAACTCACCCAAATTGAAATAGACGGCTACCATGCTTGCTACAACAAAATTTCAAAAGAAAGGAGCCAGCATTGCTTGCATTAACGACACAAGAAGGAGAGTAGGAACCATACAATTGAATCATAAATCTATAAGAAATTTCATATGAAAATGTAAGATTGAATTAGTAATCAAAATACATTCCAAGTCCAACTAGGTCATCGAGGCTTCCAAGAAATACTCCCAAACCAAATCAATTACAATCAAAAGACACAAAGAGCAGGAAAACAAAATCTAGAGAAATGTTTTGAAATCAAATACAACTATATTGCAAGGTGGCTGCTACTGAATCATTGGAGCTTCAAAATACATATTCAAAGAGGATCGACACCCCTATTACTGCAATGGTCCAGCCTCTTATACTGAATTCAAACACCTACTCCGGACACGCACTCATCCTCCGATACGAATATCACGAACCTACTCACATGACACGACTGACCCTTCCACGCCGCAATGACCCTGGCCAACACAACCGACACGAGCAAAAAGATCAGACACGATTCCCACCTTCCTACAACCCGATCACAACCCCGTTCAACACCAATAATTCTAACTAAAAATTAAACAATCAAACTTGAGGAGAGCAGTGCAATACCTGAAGATGACAAGTCCATGAAACTGGAACATAAACACAGAACGGTTACAAGCCTCACGTCCAAACACTGCTACGCCCCTGTTTAGTCATTTTATCAAGCAAGTAGATGGGTGCAGTCATGAACAACCGATCAGAGTCATATTTGAACCAATGGATTTGAAATGTTACTTACCATAATTGAGGATCGAATCCTGATCTTGAGTTCGTGAATGCCGGAACAACGTCGTGGAAGATGACTGGCCGAATTCGAAGTAACGATCGACCAAGCAGTTGGACAGAGAGTTCTACCAAAACTTTTATCCACAAAAAAAATGAGAAGAAATAATCAACAAGGTGATCCCAGAATTTAAGAACACGATTGGAAATTCAAAATTAGCTCAAGACTCGATCGAGGCTTACTGGGCTCGGATCGATCCCAGGGAGGAGATCGACCTAGTCACCGTCGGAATCGCCTCGCCGTGGGAGAGTGTCCATCGGAGAAGGTCCCCGCAGTCGAGCGCCGCCTGGAAGAGATGCGTCGTCCACGCCCTTCGCCGAAAAAGTCGTCCGACTTAGTCGCCATCGCCAGAATGAGGAGCTAGGGCTGAGCTCGTCGTGGAAGTGGGGATCGTGAGATCGATGAAGGAGTCGCCTATTGTCGGGAGGGAACCGCCGTGAGGGTGGATCGATGTCGCCGGAGAAGAAAACCACCGTCGACGTCGGGGATGGATGACCGATCGCTGGTGGAGAGGACCACCATCGCCGTCGAAGTCACCGGGGCCGCTCGAAACCGCCGCCGTCGCTGTCGATCGAAACCACCGAGAATAGGGCTAGGGCTCGCGCCGTCGTAGGAGGAACCCGTCGCCCGTCGTCACCGGAGATCTGCCCAGGCGCTGCTATTGGCATCTTCGTGGCCGTCACCGCCGATGGAGAGATCGATGCGCCGCCGGAGACAATCTCGCACAACCGTCATCGGAATCGCTATGAGGGTCGCCGTGGTGTCGCCGCCATCAAATTAGGGCTTGGCTCGAGAAGAACAGAAAAGGAAAAGAGGTGAAATAAAAAAATTAACTCTAAATCATTCTCTCTCTCTCTCTTTCCAGCTATAGATTTTAAACAAAAGTTTATGCAATTTTGCATAAAAGTCCTCCCGCCAGAAAGGTTTTGCAATAAACCCCTCCCCTTTTTAGAATATTACAAAAATGAAAAAATAGTTAAAAACTTTTTGGAAAAATATGAGGGGACCACAAGTTGGTTGTAACCACTTTTTGAAATTGAAATTTCTCCCAATTTAAATTCCCTCCAAAATAGATAAATTTCCAATATCTAAAATATTTACTAAAATTATAAATACTCAATCAAAACCTATAATGATTATTAGAAACTTTTAATATCTCAAAAATAAATGGGGAAGTGGAGTTACAAATCTCTCCCCTTGAAATAATTTCGTCCTCGAAATTCGGAAGACAATCAAAACAAATTTCAAAGCAATATCTCAAAGAAAGTTCAAACACAAATCATTTATTGCATTTAAAAAAAAAATTCTCAATATCAAGGTACACTCAAACAAACAAACTGGAATAGCGCTCCCGCATCTCATCCTCGCGCTCCTATGTGGACTCCCCCGGAGAGTGATGTCGACACATGACGCGGACAAGTGGAATAGTCTGGCTCCGCAAGTGCTTCTCCCTCCGATCAAGGATCTCCACTGGCCGCTCCTCGTAGGTCAATCTCGGATCCACCTCTAGCTCCGAAAAGTCCCTCACATGGCTTGGGCCCGGAATGTAGCGTCGAAGCTGGAACACGTGGAAAACGTCGTGCTTTCCCTCCAAGCTGGCTGGAAGCACTAGTCGATATGCCACCTCGCCAATACGCGTCATCACGTCGAAAGGTCCGATGAATCTCGGACTGATCTTTCCACCTCTGCCAAAACGAATGATGCCTCTGGTCGGCAAGATTCTTCAGGAACACTCTGCTTCTAACTGCGAACTCCGGTGACCATCTACTGCTGTCCGCCTAGTGCTTCTGTCGATCCATGATACTCTGAGTCTTGAGTCCAAGTATACACAAGAAGTTTGGGATATCACGCTTTGACAAGGATCGAGGATCAAGTAGTCACGAAGTGGAAGGAATTCCAATTACAACTTAGAGGAGCAAATCATGAAGACACAACTATTAAGTACGATCAAAATTGATGGTTTAACACAAGTGGGCTAGGACAAGGTAGGAGAATCATGGTCAGACAGACATGATTTAAGATCGAAATTTAGACAAGACATAAACGAAGCATGGAAGCAAAATCTGGCAATGCATAATTTGAGAAAATCAATGATCTAACGATACAACACTAGAAGGTAATTAGCAAGGGTTGATTTGAGGAATGTACGAAATACTCAGGAGATACAGTATCAAATCGGAATGAACGTGCAAGGATTTATGATTTTCGAAAATCAATAATCATATAAAAAGGAATATAGTTTCCATGGTGTCCGGGAACATATAGCTATTTGAAATCACTTTGTCTAGAATCCCTACCCCGCCAGTATATATCTGACTGCAGTGGACTTCCGGCTCCGTGACTCAAATGACAATATGTCACCGAATAATCTGTCAACCTTATCCATTTTCCAACAATCATTGACGAAGCAACCCACGAGATTAAGGTACAAAGGATATGACAAGTCTCGACAGTACTCGAAAACCGATGATTGTCTGAAATCACTTCAACTTAAAGTTCCTGCCTCGCCAGTGCGCTTCTGGCTGCAGTGAACCCTCAGTCTCCATAATCCAGCTAATGGCTGCAACACGCAACTGTCATGCCATAGTAGGTCATCGAATAGTCTCTCGACTTCATCTCTAAAAATTTCAAAAGAGTTCCAAGGAATTTAAAATGAGTTTCAATAGTCCAAGTCACGAAAATGGTGAAGTTACCTGACTGTTAGAATACAAGGAGTTATTAGGTACTAAGAGACGACAAAGGATCCAATCAGTGAATACAAAAGGACAACTAGGGAGATTTAAAATTTCAGACAGTGAGCGAAGTTTCAAATTATAATAGAATTTCAACTAATATCTGAAATGGTAACAAGACTCCACATATGGGACATTATCCCGAAAGGATGACAGAGTCTTGAAGGATGAACAGCAGCAAAGTATCAGATAGGAGACAAAGTTTCAAATTAAGAAATAAAATCTTAAATAGAAAATTTCAACGAGGAAGCAAGGCTTAGAATAGTGACTAGAAAACAGGTTCTAATAGGAGACAATGTATTGGATTGTAAACATGAAACAAGCGAATCTCAATAGCAACAAAATCGTGAATAGAGAACAAGTCCAGAATAAGGTCAAGAATAAGAAATAGAATCTCAAACAAGCATCAATAGAAGCGAAGGTTCAAACAAGATTTCAGAATAAAAATTTCAAGTAGGAATAATTCTGGAATAGTACAAGTTCAAATAGGAAACAAAATTTCAAATAGAATCCAATAATAGAAGATAAAGTCATGAAAAATGAATATGAAAACATGGTATTAAGTAGCGGATACGAAACAAGTGAAATCTCAAAATACAAGGCAAAATCAACAAGATCGTGAATAGAACGAAAAACAATTCACGAATGAGAAATAAAATCTCATAGGGGACGAGTCAAAATTTCAAGATAGAAAACGAAATCTGCAAATGAAATCTCGAATCAAAACAAGATTCAAACAAGGTTTTGAATGGCATAAGTTTGAATAGGAATGTAATCCGAAGTAAAGTCTTAAATATCAACAGGGTCTGAATGGCGAACAAAATTCGAGTAGAACCAAATCTTGAATTAGGAAACGACGCCATAGGAAATAAATTATCGAGCAGAAAGAAAATCTCGAATAAGAGCAGAGTTATGAACAAGAATGGAACAAACTTTCAAAATACGTCCCGAATAGCGACCAAGGTTTCAGAATAGGAAATAGAATCTAATAATCCTTAAATAGGAAACAAGGAGGTTTTTAAGAAACAAACTAGGTGCAAGAGGAATCTAAGAAAAAACTAGATTATGAATCATGATCCATGGTTTCCTCCAACCATGCAAAAGAATCTTCTGTCTTCAGTCTATCTTCAGTATTTTTCTGGGACTGTAATCTCTTCAACCTTCTTCAACTGTTCTGTCGTAGACTGGTCCCTGTGGTAGAGCTCCATAATGTTGCTGAATCTGGAGAGACGGGTCCTTCTATGATACTGGTGCTCCTCGTGCTTGTGCTTGGGCAGTGCGATCAACGATCTCCGGACAATCTTTGACTTGGTGAGTAGGTGATCCACAGTACAAACGTAGTCTCCATCTTTTGTGGCATTCGTCGTAGTGGTGACTCGAGCGGTGACAGAATTTGCAATTGGTTGTTAGTTGGATTTGAGTCTGAATCCGATGATGCGGCTGAAGAAGCAATGTCTGAGTATGGCAACGCTTTGCGGATCAATAGTAGTTGTTATCCCCGTCATAAGTCTTCATGTCCTTCATGAGCTTCAACTTTCTGTCTCTTTTTATTGTCTGCGCTACATTCTTGATCTCCTGGCTGGTGGCTCGAATCTTTAGAGAAGTCGGGTCCTCAGAAACTTGGATGATCTTCAGTGGTGACTCCATGTTCTCGATCTGCTCCCTGGTGCAAGATATGTGCTCGGTGTCAGAAAAGTCCAAGTGTCTGAGAGTCTGGAAATCAGAAATCTTTTCTGGCTCGGAGAGTATATCCATAAGTCTGGCTCGAAAAGGATGGCATGCTCCTTCTGGTTATCAAGGAACTCTTGAAATGTCTCCGTCAACTGCGTACTACCCATGGGGATAGTAGTGGCGATAGAAGATAGTGGAAGCTCGAAACCTTCAAGTGTAGGTGGGTCGACTGTCCCGGTGTCGCGTGCTTTTGAACTATCTGAAAAACATAAAACTGTTAAAATAACCTAGACCTAAATACAATAAGTATTTTTAGAATATCAATATACCTGATATACCTGATATACCCTTATTTTCTGATTTTTTTCTATGCTGTGATCAAGTTTCCCTAGTGTAATCAAGTCCTCCAATAGTACGCTAAGACCTAGGTACCATTAGGATAGACCTGCATGGGCCACCACTAAAAACATGTCACGACCCGCTCCCGAATAATCGGACACGAGTCGGACACGCCCAGCCTTCGTCGTTAGACACGACGAAGTAAGCTGTACCAAGCTAGGGAAAACTAACCAGATAAACATGAAAGTATATAATCACAGCATCTATAACGTATCCCAGAAAGATCACCATAATCCACAAATCCAGATATCATAATGTACTAGAATCAACAGGAATGAAAAGTGCTATGAACTCTAAAGTCAATATCTCAAAGTAAAGCTAAGCAATCTAAACCTGAAGCCTCAAGCTAAACCTCATCCTGCTCAGCTAAATTTTGGGCTCTGGTCCATAAAGTAGAATGATAAATCCTGCAAGTATACCTGTAACTTATACAGTCAGGAGCGGAGCAAAGCACAGTTCTAGGTAATGAACAATAACATCATGATATAGAAAGTAAATGCTGAAAGAACAAGAAGAACAAGATATGTAAAAAAGGAAGAACATGAACTACTGCTATAAAGATACATGAAAGATCACGACTGTATAAAAATGCAGAAAAGATCACGACTATAGCTAAAATCAACATCAGGATCATAGGAACTAATGTAAGAACAAAATCTTGAACATATGTGTTATAAATTTGAAATACTTCTATGATATGTGACCGGCTATGGGTAAGATCATGAAAGAGCATGAAAGATCCTGAAAGATCATATATGGTACGGCTTAGGACCCACGTGCACTGTGCGAGGCCTAAGCTAAAGATCATGAATAAGTATCCGGGTTTGGTCACATATCTAGAGTATTTCTCCCACCCCAAGATACAAGTAAGATCATGAAAGAACAAGCCAGAAAAGATCATAAACGTGTTGCAGTGTGTCAGCAATAAAGAACAAGAAAATGCACTGATCAAAACCATAGAATGTACTTGCCTTTGCTCCAGGAAGGTACGGGTGAAGATCGGGGCTAGATGTTCTCCTGTATTTAATAATGTGTACAAGTTGGTTAAGGTCTACACAATTAATCCAACTAGATATTTATTCTCTAATCCACAACTATCTATAGTATAAATGTATTAATGCACTAGCCATACACTTTACCAACTAGATATACCACTAACCCATACTCTTTCCTAACTAGGCTTAGTTTTCTTGATACTGAATAACTTCCACTATTTATCTTACATAGAAAAGATTATTTATCTTAACATATCAATAGTACTAATTAAACAAGTATACTGCTGGAAGAAAATACATTTGAATAACCTAAAAGAATTTACCACCTTACTTCAACAGCTATAGAATTAATCCAAGGGTATTCCACAACTCATACTCTGGGTCCTAATTTAATTCGAGAAACCCAAGCCCAACTTCCTGCCTATCATGGTTCAACAAAACACTACGCCTGAGGTTTAAGCCTACTCAAGGATTCACCAATACTTGTTCGAACAAAACTCAGCCACACCCATAGGCTAAACCCATCTCCACCAAGATCCAGCGTCAACACAACCATACATAGACAACACCAGTTGTTCCAGAACTCACCCAAATTGAAATAGACGGCTACCATGCTTGCTGCAACAAAATTTCAAAGGAAAGGAGCCAGCATTGCTTGTATTAACGACACAAGAAGGAGAGTAGGAACCATACAATTGAATCATAAATCTATAAAAAATTTCATATGAAAATGTAAGATTGAATTAGTAATCAAAATACATTCCAAGTCCAACTAGGTCATCGAGGCTTCCAAGAAATACTCCCAAACCAAATCAGTTACAATCAAAAGACACAAAGAGCAGGAAAACAAAATCTAGAGAAATGTTTTGAAATCAAATACAACTATATTGCAAGGTGGCTGCTACTGAATCATTGGAGCTTCAAAATACATATTCAAAGAGGATCGACACCCCTATTACTGCAATGGTCCAGCCTCTTACACTGAATTCAAATACCTACTCCTGACACGCACCCGTCCTCCGATACGAATATCATGAACCTACTCACATGACACGACTGACCCTTCCACGCCGAAACGATCCTGGCCAACACAACCGATACGAGCAAAAAGATCAGACACGACTCCCACCTTCCTGCAACCCGATCACAACCCCGTTCAACCCCAATAATTCTAACTATAAATTAAACAATCAAACTTGAGGAGAGCAGTGCAATACCTGAAGATGACAAGTCCACGAAACTGGAAAACAACCACAGAACGGTTACAAACCTCACGTCCAAACACTGCTACGCCCCTGTTTAGTCATTTTATCAACCAAGTGGATGGGTGCAGTCATGAACAACCGATCAGAGTCATATTTGAACCAATGGATTTGAAATGTTACTTACCATAATTGAGGATCGAAGCCTGATCTTGAGTTCGTGAATGCCGGAACAACGTCGTGGAAGATGACTAGCCGAATTCGAAATAACGATCGACCAAGCAGTTGGACAGAGAGTTCTATCAAAACTTTTATCCACAAAAAAAATGAGAAGAAATGATCAACAAGGTGATCCCAGAATTTAAGAACACGATTGGAAATTCGAAATTAGCTCAAGACTCGATCGAGGCTTACTGGGCTCGGATCGATCCCAGGGAGGAGATCAACCTAGTCACCGTCGGAATCGCCTCGCCGTGGGAGAGTGTCCATCGGAGAAGGTCCCCGCAGTCGAGCGCCGCCTGGAAGAGATGCGCCGTCCATGCCCTTCGCCGGAGAAGTCGTCCGACTTAGTCGCCATTGCCAGAATGAGGTGCTAGGGCTGAGCTCGTCGTGGAAGTGGGGATTGTGAGATCGATGAAGGAGTCGCCTATCGTCGGGAGGGAACCGTCGTGAGGGTGGATCGATGTCACCGAAGAAGAAAACCACCGTTGCCGTCGGGGAAGGATGACCGATCGCTGGTGGAGAGGACCACCATCGCCGTCGAAGTCACCGGGGCCGCTCGAAACCACCACCGTCGCTGTCGATCGAAACCACCGAGAATAGGGCTAGGGCTCGCGCCGTCGTAGGAGGAACCCGTCGCCCGTCGTCACCGGAGATCTGCCTAGGTGCTGCTGTTGGCATCGTCGTGGCCGTCACCGCATATGGAGAGATCGGTGCGCCGTCGGAGACAATCTCGCACAACCGTCGTCGGAATCGCCATGAGGGTCGCCGTGGTGTCGCCGCCATCAAATTAGGGCTTGGCTCGAGAAGAACAGAAAAGGAAAAGAGGTGAAATAAAAAAAAATTAACTCTGAATCATTCTCTCTCTCTCTCTCTCTCTCTCTCTCTCTCTCTCTCTCTCTCTCTCTCTCTCTCTTCCCAGCTATAGATTTTAAACAAAAGTTTGTGCAATTTTGCATAAAAGTCCTCCCGTCAGAAAGGTTTTACAATAAACCCCTCCCCTTTTAGAATATTACAAAAATAAAAAAAATAGTTAAAAACTTTTTGAAAAAATATGAGGGGACCACAAGTTGGTTGTAACCACTTTTTGAAATTGAAATTTCTTCCAATTTAAATTCCCTCCAAAATAGATAAATTTTCAATATCTAAAATATTTACTAAAATTATAAATACTCAATCAAAACCTATAATAATTATTAGAAACTTTTAATTTCTCAAAAATAAATGGGGAAGTGGAGTTACAAGAAGTCCTCATCTCTTGGACTTGAAAAGCCTTACAATTTTGACATATTGGCTCAATTGGCCAATACTCCAGCAAGATTGTCAATGTTTGAACTCTTACGTCTCTCAAAAGAGGCTCGAGAGACGTTAAGTGAAGCCTTGATGTAGGCTGACGCTTGTCTTACTCTTCTTAAAAAGCCTGAAAAGGAGCCAGTCAGCTGTGCACATTGTCATAGTATATTTGAATTAATGCCCAACATCACTTTTACACAAGATGACATGTTGTTAGAAGACAATCGTCATGATCGTCCTCTCTATTTCACGGGGTATGTGGACACCATAAAAGTCGATCGCATTCTGATTGACCCAGGGTCTGCACTAGCATCATGGCGAAGTCTTTACTGGATGCTTTGAAGATCCCAGTGCATAACCTTTCTACAACTATCACTACCATCCCGTGGTTTAATCAAGGAAGAAGTGAACCTTTGGAGAAGATACGCCTAAAACTTTAAATTGGTAATCTTCGTACAAAAGTAACTTTCTATGTTATTGACAATCATGGCTCATACAACGCTTTGTTAGGAAGGCCATTCCTCCATGAACACAAAATTGTACCCTCTACGCTCCACCAATGTTTCAAATATGTAGATGGTAATAGAGAAGTCCAAAAAGGGGTTGCAGATCTGAATCCTTTTAAAGGAGTTGAAGCATATTGCAACAATTCTTGTATGTACAAGGAGGAATTCATGAAGGTGGTACTAGCAATAGACACAGATGAAGAACAGAAGAATGTGCCAAGTGATACTCTGGTGATTCCCGTCAAAGGACGTACCTCATGTCCTCAGTCTTCTAAATCACTGACTATCTATCTTCCTTCCCATGAGAAGCGGCCTAAGGGTGATAGTCAAGAACAAAGGAAGCTCACCTCTTCTAAGCCGCTTGTAATCGACCTTCGTCGCAAGAAGCTCCCTCCTCCTTCTCATTGTTCTTCTCCCCCTCTTGTCATCAATCTGACTAAGCCTGCTAAGACTAAAGTCCCTATTGTAAATGATGGTGTAGAAATCAATAAAGCATCTCCTTTACAATATACTGATGTCTTTTTCTATACTCAGTGTTATTTGGATATGCTAGATAACTTTAAACCACTTACAATAGAAGTCGTATCATCTCTGCGAAATATTGTATCATTGGATTCAATACAAGAGTCGTACTTTTTAGTACCGTCTCGAAAGAAAGATGAAAAGCCTATATTCTTCAACAAAAGAGAGGAACCAAAAATCGTGCTCTATAATGATAATAGAGATGATACAGGAATGCTACAATTACGCTGTTATAGTCCACAATCCAAAGCCATCATCCGTAAAATGGGCTATAATTTCAGAACAAGCCTCAACAATGGTAAAGGAAGGCGAACTCCTCTTCGTATTTCTGTTCCGAAAGGAAAATCACAACAATATCACAGTAAATCGAAGCGGGACTTAGGTTATACTTCACCTCTTCTGACTCCAGAACCTTCTGAATCTGATGAAGAAGAACGATCTAATTCTTCTGATTCTATCTCGTGGGATTCCGATACCAGCATTGGTCATGTTCATCGGATAACATTATCTTCTAACATGGTGTCCACCGAATTCTCGGAAGAAGATGAAGATGATATTGAAGAAGCTCCTGAAGTGGACCCTTGGGCACAAAAGATGGACAATCAGTAGAAACTTTGTTTCGAACAACGAGAACCACCTATTGAGGATCAACTTGTCCAAATTGATATTGGAAAAGAAGGTGTGTCACGACCAATCTTCATTAGCAAGAATCTCCTTGAAAATGATAAACAAGAGTTAATTCACCTCATTCTTGAATATATTGATGTCTTCGTCTGGAGTTACGAAGATATGCCGAGATTAGATCCTCAAATTGTGACTCATAAGCTTAACATCCTACCAAATGCTAAGCCAGTCAAACAACAACAATGGTGATTCAAGCCTGAAATGATGGATGCAATTGATGATGAAGTCGAAAAGCTTATAGCTTGTGGTTTTATCAGAGAAGAACAGCATCCTGACTGGGTAGCCAACATTGTACCAGTTCTGAAGAAGACCGAAAAGGTTCGAGTTTGCATAGACTTTCGGGATCTCAATGATGCTTGCCCTAAAGACGAGTTTCCTCTCCCAATTACTAATGTCATGATCGATAATACATGTGGATTCGAACGAATTTCTTTCATGAATAGATTTTCTGGATATAATTAAATCCGGATGAATCCTGAAGATGAGAAGCATACTTCGTTTCGTACTCCTCGTGGGGTATACTATTATATAGTCATGCCATTTGGTCTTAAGAACGCAGGCGCAACTTACCAGCGGGCTATGAGTACTATCTTTCAAGATCATCTGCAAAAGACTGTCGAATGTTATGTTGATGATATTGCTGTTAAAAGTCGTCTCAAGAAAGATCACATTCAAGATTTAAGAACTATCTTCAATCTAATGCGCCAGCATCAACTCAAAATGAACCCCACCAAGTCTTTCTTGGGTGTCTCTAGTGGCAAATTTCTCGGCTTCATCATTACCTCTAAGGGTATACACGTTGATCCCGAGAAGATCAAAGCCATTCAAGAGATGTGTCCTCCATGCAACCTAAAAGAGCTACGAGTATTCCAAGGTCGACTTGCGTACATCAGGCGGTTCATTTCGAATTTATCTGGACATTGCAGACCATTTACTCAGTTAATAAAGAAAGGTGTATCATTCGTTTGGATGGAATAATGTCAACGAGCATTTGATGACATAAAGCGGTATTTAATGAGTCTACTGGTTCTTGTACCACCAATTTCAGGAATATCCTTCTTAATGTATGTCCAGGCAATAGATCATTCATTGGGAGCTTTGCTGGCTCAGAAGAACAAGAAAGGCCAGGAACAAGCCTTCTATTACCTTAGCCGAACAATGATTGGAGCTGAACATCGTTATAGTCCGGTGGAGAAGGAATGTTTAGCCTTAATGTTCGCTGTGCAGAAGACAAGACATTACATCATAGGCCAAACTATTCATGTCATATCCAGAGTTAATCTTCTTCGAGTTTTAATAAAAAATCCAAGTACACTCAATTCCAGGCTTGCTACATGGGCCATATTATTAGCACAATATGATATGGTTTATGTTCCTCAAAAGTCTGTGAAAGGTCAGGCACTTGCTGACTTCTTAGCAGCTCATCTTGTCCCGGAAACATCTAAACTCTATGACGAGATTTCAGATAAAACATTGGAGTCAAATATGATCTCAGAAGAATTTTTTACCTGGAGGTTGTTCTTTAATGGAGCTTCTAGAATTAGACCTGGAGGTACCCTTGTGGCTGGAGTGGGAATTGTTCTTTTTTCACCCGATGGATTAACTATTCAAAGGGCTTATTCTTTAGACGAATCATGCTCTAACAATGTGGCAGAATACAATGCCTTGCTTACTGGAATCCAATTGGCTAATCAACTAGGTGTTGAATATTTCGAAGTATATGGCGACTCTAAGCTGATTGTTAATCAGGTTAGAGGCATATATGAAGTTTGACGTCAAGATTTAGTACCATACCATGAAGCAGCAACCAGGATAGCATCTTCGTTCAAAGGATTTTTCATCGAACATGTACGACGGGCATGCAATACAGAAGCTGATGCCTTAGCTAACGTAGCTGCGGTATTGGTAGTTCCAGTCAAAAGAAAATATATGGTTGTTATCTCTAATAGAGAACTATTCTGTGTTGAAAACAACCACAACATTGAATTCAGCAACCTAATTGAGGTCAATGATATTAGCAAGGACTGGAGAGCACCTTTCATTGATTTTGCAGTGCATGATATCTTGCCAGAAGATACTAAAGAAGCTACAAGTATCCGTCGTCGATCGCTTCGATTTTATTATAAGCATACTACTAAAACACTCTATCGAAGAATATTTGATGGATTGCTTTTAAGATGTCTCGCTGGTGACGAAACAAAACAGATATTGCGTGAAGCTCATGATGGTATTTGTGGAGCACATCAGCCTGGTCCTAAACTACAGGATCGTATTCGACGTATGGGCTACTACTGGCCCTCAATGGTATCAGATGCTATTGACTATGCAAGAAAATGTCGTGCATGTCAAATTTATGCAGATTTCATTCACCAACTATAAAACCCCTAAATTTCTACTATATTTTTTGTACTGAATTTTTTTGTATTTATACGTCGCATAGTCGTATTGTACGTCGCACGGGAATTTATATTTTTTGTATTTACTCATCGAGTGCGAATATGTGCGAGATACATATTTTTAGAAAAATGGTTTTTGATTTTATTATCGGTGATGGTTTCAAAATAATATATATAATAATTATTTTTATTAAAAAAATTGTGAAAAGTATCTATCGAGGTTGCCAAACTTATTATTTTAATTATTTATAAAAGTTTATCTTCTTTAATAGTGGTAATTTAGAAAACTAGATTTATGTGATTATTCTACTCGTGTAAAGCACATAAAAATTATTTCATATATAATTTCAAAATTAATTTTATTATTTATAATAAATTATTTGGCAAGAAGGTATTTTAAATGTTTAAATATTTACGTTTATTTTCAAAAAAAATTTAACCTAAATTTATTTAAAAGGTATTTTAAGATATTTCCTACTAATATTTAAAGTATATATTAGAATTTTCAAAATTAATTATTATATAAATTCTATAAAAAGATATTTTGGATTTACTTATGATAAATTTAATTGTGATTAGATTTATTGATTTAAATTAAATAGTTTAATTTAAATGAGTAATTTATCTATATTGAATTTGGATTAGATATGAGTGTATTGATTTAAAATAAATAGTAAATTATCTATTTGGGTTTTAAAAAATCTCAATCCTTATCCAACTGGGAATTCCCACATCCTATAAATAGGCAGGTACTCCTCCATAAATTTTTCACATCCACCAAATTTCCACCAGATGATGTGCAACGTGTCCGTGTCCGTACCCATCCTTTTTCTCTTATACTATTTTTTTTTGTACATATACACTTTTTACTCCGTGTCCGACAACCCCGGACACCGACACTTTCCCGTGTCACGCAAGACACAACTCGACACGCCAAAACCTTATCCTAATTTCTACATTGTCGTCCCTCTCCTCCTCGCCGTACCCAACCTCAGCCACCATCCACACCATCATCATTAAGCCCCAAAACGCACCACCGTGACCAAAACTCGACCCGTTCCCAGTTCCTCTCTTCCGACAACCCCCTCCCACTCCCACTCATCTTCTTTCTCTCTCCCCCAAACTTCTTCTTTTGATCCTTCTTCTTCTATTTTTGTTTTGTTATTCTTTCGTTTTTTGAGAAGAACATTAGTAAAAGTAAAGTATTATTATTATTATTATTATTATTATTATTATTATTATTATTATTATTATTATTATTATTATTATTATTATTATTATTAAAAGTATTATTATTTTTGTTGTTTTGTGTAATTAATTATTTTCTTTTTTATTTATTTATTTGTTTTATTATTATTATTATTATTATTATTATTATTATTATTATTATTATTATTATTATTATTATTATTACTATGCCAATGTGTTCCTTTTATGAACTGTATGTTAATTTGTTAGCATTATTAAAATAGGAATTATAAATACGTATGGGAAGCTTTAAAAAAACTATTATTATTTTTATCTATATTGTGGTTGTACTGTTAGTACCAAGTAGTGATACTATTTTATTAACTAAAATATATAGTATAAAAATTCCCTAAAAACTATATTTTTTTGTAAAAAAATTAGTAGGGACTTGTCCCCAAATATTTGAGGGCTAGTTTACCTTTAGATTTTAAATAAAATTTTTATGAGTTATAAATGTTATTCTCAAAAAGATTTCTAATATCTTTTTATAATTTTAAATATTCCAAATACTACTTTTGACAAAATTTTGTTCTTGTACTTTACTGGTTCTTAGATTCATTAAAGTATATCTTCTTACCTAAAAGTATTCTCTCAATAAATTTATTTACAGCTACCAAAACTATTTTCAAAATAAGATATTTACTTATTTATTTCCGCAAATCTCCTCGATTACCGATTCTTGACCATGACTAATCATGTTCCCATTCCTTCCAAATCTGGACTACCTTATGTCCATCCTAACTAATTTGACCATTGTGGACCCAATGGAACAGTCCATGCCATCGTCCGAGGCCGTCATGCATAGTTGTAACATCGCAGTCATACTCCATACCACATGATCATAGCACCATACCAGGCAACTCACCGGGCGACCTACCAGGCAAGTGTACCTTGCTAATTTACTTTCATATTATTTATTTTTCATATTATTTACTTTGTTTCATATTGTTAGTTTTTATTGTTATAAACTGTGCATCCAAGCCACACTTGGGTGCAAGCGACTCTATTAGTCGTTTTATTTTACTATACGCATGTTAACTTAGTTTTAGCGGACTACCTTCTTGTTGAGGGATATCCTTATATCTCATTTGGCCATGACACTCACACTACACGGTTTGAGATATTTTGCTAGGGGCACGACTTATAGACTGGCCATCTCTAAAGTCGTGTGACGGTAGATGTTCGTAACTTCTATGACTAGGATATAGAGACTCAAGCAGTTACAAAACTGGACGGGTTATGGACATGACTTGGACAATGTGGAAAACATTGGGGGAGGACAGTCGCTAGAGCATACGGGAATCCAAACAGGTAAACCACAGTCTCTGGATGGAACTGTAGCGATTATATTTGTAGATGCCCTCTGACGTTTTGGACGTTATGGACGGATATGGATGACTGGATGCCAGTTACGTACATGTAGCCTAAAATCCTATCCATGTGCATGAAAGTTATCCTCTAAATTGCACATTAGGCGGTTAGAATCTCCTTTGTATATGTGTGTCTAGAATAGTCTTTTATATATTATTTTATTATTCTGACAGTTCATATTAGCATATTCTTCTTATATCTTGCTACGTCCCTCTGAGGACCTGGTTATTCTCCAGGTGTGTGTTCATGTCTTCCGCAGGTATCCTAGCCGGGATCATGGTCTTCTACATTTATTCGAAGATGACATGACTGGGTTCCTCCTTGCTACTTCCACTTAGTCCTTTATATATCATGTAATTCTTTATTTTTATTTTGGTTGGTAGTGGATGTGTCTCCACCCAACATATTGTGTCAAGACAATTCATTATGTGATATCTTTTATTCCTTTATTTTGTGGATGAGATTAGTTAGTTGTTGGTTACTACATTTTACAGCTTATGTATACATACAAGGCCCATGTACTTTGTATGTATATAGCTGGCATGTTTACGTTCCTAGTCCTACGTATATTTGGACTGGGGCATTACATATTTTTGTGGTGGCCCATGCAGGTCAGGATAAATTGTTTGGTTACTTTACCGTAGCAAGCAAGCTTGCGTATAGGTTTAGAGTCTAGGATCTCATCCACATACTTGACCGCCTTCTCGCTTGACTCCTCGAGTTGCATCTTGCTTGATCCCTTCTATCGTGATTCGTGCCCTTCTTTCGTGCTTGATAGAGATTAATAAGGTAACCCATACTAGGTGGACATGACCCATCGTTCCATCGCCCTACTAGTTTAACTCTTGTAAGTTGGGTAGAATATCTTACGACCTAACCTTCCATATGACCTTGACCAAGTCTTAGACAAGTAGACAGTAGGACAACTGTATAGGTATCAACATAGGACATGACTTAGATTTTAAGGACTTTGACCAAATTCTACTTTCCTTCAATCTTAATCTCTCGTGCTTATGTTTTTTTAGCATCTTAACTAAATGTTGCTACTATAGCCTAGTTTTGCAAGTTTAACCGTTATCAAACTTGTTCGAGACACATGCTATTGAGCGCGCGCTCACTACCATATTGTCTAATCAGAACCGGTGCACTATGGTCTGATCAACCTATTGTACTTTGGTTCGTTTTTTGTATATCATTTTACGTAGATGGAGACATAGTAAACTTGCCCCTAGAGTCTCATCCGCGACTGCCTTGACAAATCTACTTGAAATTATTCAATCGTCGTTGAACCACATATTAGTATTCAAAACATATTCCTTGAACTCTTGTTGGCTTCGTCTTTCACCTATTCTAGACGAAGCTTGTACTTGATAGATAGGCCAAACTATTCTCCTATGGCCACGAAGTTTGTGTATACACAGAGATAGCTATCCACTGCCCCCACCAATGTGACTTTATCCCTATCTTGAGTTCCTGGTCCTTTTTCTCGACACTAGATTCAACTTTCGCGCCCTTCTTGGAACTTGAGAATGATTCAACCCTAAACCTAGATGGCTATATTCTCTCAATTGCTTGCCCTCAATCTAGTCGATTCCTTATCTCTTTATTCCACGTCTTATCATGATTAACTTTAACCCTTAATCTTCCTTATTTTATTGTAATAACTAGCAACCGTCATTCAATTCCATTACCATGGGGTATGTTCATAGTTATCAAAATCACAATTTTATTATATATGTTCGTGCTGTACGCTGGTATCTTGCCTCGTCCAATGATTGATCGTATTTCCTTATCAATATACCCTAGTACCTTTTCAACCTCACCTAACTAGTTGTTTCTTAATTTCGATGACGAAATTCTTGTAAGTTGGGTAGGATGTAAAACCCCTAAATTTCTACTATATTTTTAGTACTGATTTTTTTTATATTTATACGTCGCATAGTCGTATTGTACGTCGCACGAAAATTTGCGTTTTTCGTATTTACTCGTCGAGCGTGTATATGTGCGAGGTACATATTTTTAGAAAAATGGTTTTTGATTTTATTATCGGTGATGATTTCAAAATAATATATATAATAATTATTTTTATTAAAAAAATTGTGAAAAGTATCTATCGAGGTTGCCAAACTTATTATTTTAATTATTTATAAAAGTCTATATTCTTTAATAGTGGTAATTTAGAAAACTAGATTTATGTGATTATTCTACTCGTGTAAAGTACATGAAAATTATTGCATGTATATTTTTAAAATTAATTTTATTATTTATAATAAATTATTTGGCAAGAAGGTATTTTAAATGTTTAAATATTTATGTTTATTTTCAAAAAAAATTTACCTAAATTTATTTAAAAGGTATTTTAAGATATTTCCTACTAATATTTAAAATATATATTAGAATTTTCGAAATTAATTATTATATAAATTCTATAAAAAAATATTTTGGATTTACTTATGATAAATTTAATTATGATTAGATTTATTGATTTAAATTAAATAGTTTAATTTAAATGAGTAATTTATCTATACTGGATTTGGATTAGATATGAGTGTATTAATTTCAAATAAATAGTAAATTATCAATTTGGGTTTTAAAAAATCTCAATCCTTATCCAACTGGGAATTTTCACATCCTTTAAATAGGCAGGTACTCCTCCATAAATTCCTCACATCCACCAAATTTCCACCAGATGATGTGCATCGTGTCCGTGTCCGTGCCCATCATTTTCTCTTCTACTATTTTCTTTTGTACATATACACTTTTTACTCCGTGTCCGACAACCCCGGACACCGACACTTTTTCGTGTCACGCAAGACACAACCCGACATGCCAAAACCTTATCCTAATTTTCACATTGTCGTCCCTCTCCTCCTCCTCGTACCCAACCTCAGCCACCATCCACACCATCATCACCAAGCCCCAAAACGCACCACCGTGACCAAAACCTGACCCGTTCCCAGTTCCTCTCTTCCGACAACCTCGCTCCCACTCCCACTCCTCTTCTTTCTCTCTCCCCCAAACTTCTTCTTCTGATCCTTCTTCTTCTTTTTTTTGTTTTGTTATTCTTTTGTTTTTCGAGAAGAACAGTAGTAAAAGTAAAGTATTATTATTATTATTATTATTATTATTATTATTATTATTATTATTATTATTATTATTATTATTATTATTATTAAAAGTATTATTATTTTTGTTGTTTTGTGTAATTAATTGTTTTTTATTTCTTTATTTGTTGTTGTTTTATTATTATTATTATTATTATTATTATTATTATTATTATTATTATTATTATTATTATTATTATTATTATTATTATTATGCCATTGTGTTCTTTTTATGAACTGTATGTTAATTTGTTAGCATTATTAAAATAGGAATTATAAATATATTTGGGAAGCTTTTAAAAAAATATTATTATTTTTATCTATATTGTGGTTGTACTGTTTGTACCAAGTAGTGATACTATTTTATTAACTACAAATATGTAGTATAAAAATTTCCTAAAAACTATATATTTTTTTTGTAACAAATTAGTAGGGACTTGTCCCCAAATATTTGAGGGCTAGTTTACCTTTATATTTTAAATAAAAAATTTATGAGTTATAAATATTATTCTCAAAATGATTTCTAATATATTTTTATAATTATAAATATTCCAAAAACTACTTTTGACAAAATTTAGTTCTTGTACTTTACTGGTTCTTAGATTCTTTAAAGTATATCTTCTTACCTAAAACTATTCTTTCAATAAATTTATTTACAGCTACCAAAACTATTTTCAAAATAAGATATTTACTTATTTATTTTCGCAAATCTCCTCGATTACCGATTCTTGACCATGACTAATCATGTTCCTATTCCTTCCAAATCTGGACTACCTTATGTCCACCCTAACTAATTTGACCATTCTGGACCCAATGGAACAGTCCATGCCATCATCCGAGGCCGTCATGCATAGTTGTAATATCACAGTCATACTCCATGCCACATGATCATAGCACCATACCAGGCAACTCACCGGGCGACCTACCAAGCAAGTGTACCTTGCTAATTTACTATCTTATTATTTATTTTCTATATTATTTACTTTGTTTCATATTGTTAGTTTCCATTGTTATAAACTGTGCGTCCAAGCCACACTTGGGTGCAAGTGACTCTATTAGTCGTTTTATTTTACTATACGCATGTTAACTTAGTTTTAGTGGACTACCTTCTTGTTGAGGGATATCCTTATATCTCCTTTGGCCATGACACTCACTACACGGTTTGAGATATTTTGCTAGGGACATGACTTATGGACTGGCCATCTCTAAAGTCGTGTGACAGTAGATGTTCGTAACTTCTATGACTAGGGTATAGAGACTCAAGCAGTTACAAAACTGGACGGGTTATGGACATGACTTGGACAGTGTGGGAAACATTGGGGGAGGACAGTCGCTAGTGGGTATGGGAATCCAAACAGGTAAACCACAGTCTCCGGATGGAACTGTGGCGATTATATTTGCAGATGTCCTCTGACGTTTTGGATGTTATGGACGGATACGGATGACTGGATGCCAGTTACGTACATGTAGCCTAAAATCCCACCCATACGCATAAAAATTGTCCTCTAAATTGCACAGTAGGTGGTTAGAATCTCCTTTTCATATTTGTGTCTATAATAGTCTTTTATATATTATTTTATTATTCTGACATTTCATATTAGCATGTTCTTCCTGTATCTTGCTACGTCCCTCTGAGGACCTGGTTATTTCCCAGGTGTGTGTTCATGTCTTCCGCATGTATCCTAGCCGGGATCGTGGTCTTCTATATTTATTTGAAGATGACATGACTGGGCTCCTACTTCTACTTAGTCCTTTATATATCATGTACTTCTTTCTTTTTATTTTGGTTGGTAGTGGATGTGTCTCCACCCAACATATTGTACCAAGATAATTCATTATGTGATATCTTTTATTCTTTTATTTTGTGGATGAGATTAGTTAGTTGTGGGTTACTACATTTTATAGCTTATGTATACATACAAGGCCCATGTACTTTGTATGTATACAGCTGGCATGTTTACGTTCCTAGTCCTACGTATATTGGGACTAGGGCGTTACACCAACCATCGGAATTTCTTCAACCAACTGTTGCCTCATGGCCTTTTGAAGCTTGGGGCATGGACATAATTGGTCCTATCAATCCTCCTTCATCTAAAGGACATCGGTTCATCTTAGCTATAACCGATTATTTCTCCAAGTGGGCAGAAGCTATACCTTTGGCTGAAGTAAAAACTAGTAGTGACATCAAATTCATCAAACATCATGTGATATACAGGTTTGGTGTCCCTCGCCGAATCATCCATGATAATGGACCGCAATTCATCAGCCAAAAGTTTAATAGGTTCTGTGATGACAACAGAATCAATAATGTTGCCTCAACGGCCTATAATCCTGCAGATAACGGCTTAGCTGAATCATTCAACAAGACCATTATCAAACTCCTTAAAAAGTTTATCTCTATCAACAAACGTAATTGGAGTGATAAACTTGGAGAATGTTTATGGGCATATCGTACTACTGTCCGTAATCCTACAGGTTGCACATCTTTTTCTCTAGTATATGGATGTGAAGCTGTCCTACCCCTGGAAATTCAAATTCCATTATTGAGGATCGCTATTGCTAACGAACTTACTACAGAAAACAATAATCGTCTTCGGCTCCAAGAGTTAGAGGCGCTCGACGAGAAAAGGTTACTGGCTCAACAGCATATTAAACTTTATCAAGCCCAGATCTCAAAAGCTTTCAATCGCAAAGTCAGAGTGCGAACATTTCAAGAAGGCGAGTTGGTTCTTACAATCAGACGTCCTATGACTATGACACATATGAGCAAAGGCAAGTTCGAGGCAAAGTGGAAAGGACCGTATGTAGTAAATAAAGTCTTCTCAAATGGAGCTTATCAATTAACAGACATGGATGGCGGAGTTGCTATGATGCCTATCAATGGAAAATTTCTCAAGAAATATTATGTACAAAAGCAAAATACTCCAAAGACATGATGTATATTTTATCCGAAGGCAGAATAGAATTACATGATATTAAGGACGGGGAGGGGGCCCCAATCCTTCATGATTAATACATAATTTGCCAATTGTTCAAACGCCTATTTGCCTGAACTCACAAAAAACTTACAAACAGCCATCCTCAATGCCTCTTCTTCGACAATCTTCCAAGGTTCCACTAACTTGGAGATCAAATCCTGTCCTAATGCAGGAGGAACAGTTGAGCCTTCGTCTCTTTCTTTTCGAGAAGGCACGGGAGGCTCAGTAGGGGGCGTCTCGGTTTTTTCTTCGATCTTCGGAGCAAGTAAATCTTTGGAAGACATTTTCGTACATAAGGAAAAGAGATTGACAATATCTACAAAAGTTTTTGTTCTATTTATAGGCAAAACAAATAGATAATCAGCCTCGAGAACTGATGCAACTTTTAGAAAGAAGCGCAACTGTTCGTTCATTTATAACTATTCATTCATTTATAACTGACCATTCATTATCCCTTCTCTGAAACTGACGTGACTATTCACTCATTTATTCTTTTCCTCGAGAGTTTGAACGACCATTCATTCATTCAACGTATCTTCCTTAAAAATTGAAGTGACCGATCACTCATTCATTTATCATAATGAGAATCCATGTCTCTGAATTTTAAATAGTACGTCAAACAACTTGCCACATTCGTATTCTCTCCGCATTCTGTTATCTATGTCAACATATCAAAATTGAATTATAAAAAGAAGAATAATGAGACAATCATTTCTTTATTTCTTCTTTAAAAAGCATATATACATCTTGATGAAAATCTATTACATCTCTGATTTTTATTCTAATGAAGGTCTATTACATCTTTGGATCTTCACATTGATAATGAAGGTCTATTACATCTTTGGATCTTTTTATTTGTTGATGGCAATTCCTTGTCGTCTTGACCTGAAGCAGCGAGCCAGACAATGGAATCAACTCTGGTCTTCTCTCTCAGAAAGATGAGAGGAGAACCCTAGAGTGCAGCAGCCCAAAGATGAGCTGCTGTCAATACAACTGGTGGAGAGAAGACGGCCCGTCAGGGGAACTAGGAATAAGATCACCCTTGTGATACAATTCCTAGTTCTGCATCTCCACCATCCAACTCTCATGTGTATAGGCTTTTCCTACCATCTGAGGAAGATCCTTCTTAAATATGAAGAGTCCTGAGCTGTCTGATTTGAGTTTCAGAACCACATGAGTTGTCTGATGTGAGTGTCAAAAGAATGCCCTCTACAACATCCAAATCACCAATGCCAGTCCTAAAGAAGCTTGCTAGCCGAATCCCTGCAAATATTAACAAAACAGAAAAAGTTAGCAGAACCTATCAGCAGTATGTGCGCCTATCAAACAGGCACATTTTAGCAGTGTGCGCTTATCAACAGGCGCATATCAGCAGACTGCGCCTATCAACATACGTATATCAGCACTATGCGCTGATCAAACCGGTATCCCAACAGAGTGTGCTGATCAACAGGCGCACATCCAAAAAAAAAGCTCGCCGATCAATAGGTGCATATCTCCACAGTGCAAGTTGATCACACTGGCACATGTCAACAATACGCACCTATGAACGAAACTAAGTACTGGATCACAATGCGCGCCTATTCTCAGAAATACTTAGCACATATCAACAGTATCTACAACATGCAGATCAATACTTATCTTCAAAGTGGTGCGAAAGAAGAATATTCATACCATTGATTCTTTTTCGAGACATACAAATTTTTGAAGGCACAGCATGCAAACGAATAACATTGGGATGAAGTGGCGCAAGTGAACTAATGAATAGTAAGACCTTGTGAGAAGCCATTTGTTTTGAAAAAGTATGAATGGCTCTTTTGTTTCTGGTTGTCCTTTTTAAAGAAGGAAAGACGAAAACTGGCACGTCATTCTAGGAGTCTATTTCTGGAAAAAAAACTAAAAATGGGCGTCTAAAACCATGTGACGACTGCCATATGTCTCTTAAAAGAAACAGTAAACAAAGAATTAGCCAAAGGAATGCGTCCACGTGCACCATTCGAAATCACAGCCACACAATATATCAGAAATTTTAGATTTCATTTGCATAAAGATGGATGGACCCCTACAGACAAAGACGCAAGAAAAGAGAATAGAATTTTTTTGGCACGCCCAAATATTATTTCTTATTCTTGCCTTCATTAGGCTGACGAAGGGCGGCGTCCAATTCTTGCATGTTGCGGATCCCCGAGCGACGCATCAGATTAAGGAACCCCTCCGCATCACCATGCCCTTCGGAGGATGGCCCACCATTCAAGTGATTGAAGACTATCGAGTCTAGACCAAAACAGTCTAAAAAGTTTTCCGCTCTCAACGACGGGTCAGCCTCCAACAAATAAGTTGTAGGCACAACATCATGTCCCGCTTCAGGGGACTTGATTGTAGTGTCAGCATTTGTCTCCATCTCTTTCTTCTTGGGGGCCATTGAAGAATAGAAGTGAAGAATAAAGCACAAAGATCAACTACTACATATATATCAACAAATTGAATCTTCGTATTCTTCATTGAAAATCGAAAATCATCAATGAAACTCGGGAAGACGAAGAGGATGTTATGTGTTTTCGAGAAAGAGATTTAATTGTGATGACCGGTTGTTGACTAGCACAACTTGACTCAGTTAAAAATTTTCTAAATTCAAAGTATGTCAAAACTTTGAAACGTTTTTAAGTTTAAAAAACTTTGAAGGGGGTCTTGTAGGGCCTAAAAATCAAGTTGCACCATGAATCTGCTATTCAGTGATCAAATTGCGCCCCAAAAGTCAAGCTGCGCCACCATTCTAAAGCCCAGAGATCACACTGCACCGAACAGGTTGTGCCACATATCAGACTGTGCCCAGTTACATTGCGCCAAGATCTACGTGGCGTCTGACATTCAATGTCTATTATTACCTGACAGCACTGACAGCTGACACCACAGTGAACGAGAAAATTTTCTTCGAATCCCGTGAATTGTGTCGCTCAAGGGGAGTTGGTTGAAAGCTGTCATGTACACTTTATAAGTTGCGCCTAGGTGCAATCCAGATAAAATCCTTAGTTGTGCCTAGGCGCAATCTGAATGACTTCTGCTCAAAGGCTGCCAAAACCTGATGAAGTTGAGACAACTTACATTCTAAAGCAGGATGACGTGGCGCACATGCCACTAATCTCTCAAGACGTATCTACTATCATATACACGACCACGCGCATCTCAATCACATAATGCCACGCGTCTAAATACAGTTAGTACACGACTTAACAACTGAATAAAAGTTGGCGCAACAGGAGGTTGGCGCAATCCAGCCTTGCGCACATCAGAACAACTGCTAAAACAGTTATTTCTTAAACTCTATAAATATAGTTTCCAATCATTGTGAAATCATCAGAGACATACGTACGAAGATCAAGAACTCTTGCAAAATTGCTGCTGCATTCTCCAGAGGCTACAGTCTTCAAGTTCACATAGTCCAAGGGATAAAGTGATCGTCTTCTGATCAGATTCCTACAGTTGTACTTCTCCAGAATTCATTGAACTATTGTACTCTTTTCTCAGTTTGTTATAAAACTTTTGTTTTTGCAAACAGTCTTATCGAGTCTAGCTTAAGAGTTCTGAGATCGATTCTGGACATGTCAGTATTAACACAGTGTAGAGGTCTAGACAGCTGTATGAGGGATATGAAGAGAAGAGACTCTGCGTCCATTTGTTCAGAGAGAGATTTCAAGGCACAGATGTATGGTATAGACAAGTGCCAGGAGTAATCCTTGATCTTTTTCAAATTCATGACCGTTAGTTAGGTTTCTTAGTGAATCAAGAACCTGAGTTGCCAATTGGGCCACATTGGGCCGGTCCCATAGATAAGTAATAAAATTGTTTTATAGCAGAGCCATGGGGATGTTGGTCTTAGTTAGGCCTAGGCTAGTTATTAAGCACAGACAATATATCGAATTCCTTTAGAAATGATTGGTCAACTTTGTGATTAGGAAGTGAAGACCAGAGACCAATAGGTCTAGTGTATGGTTGTTAATTGAGTAGCTAGTCAAGTCCTTGGTTGCATAATTAAATTGGTAGAGGGTTAAGTCTAGGGATTAGACCAATAAATTCTAAAAACCCTTTTTTCTCTATTCCTAGGTGAACTGGAAGACTTGGATAAAACCCCGGAATCAAGGCAAGTACATGTACTCAGTATTATCATCATTGCATGCATTGTACACACATTGCCTTGTTTTATTATTGTACTTATTCTCGATTGATTGCATTATTTCTCGTGTCGGGTGGGGGGTCGTTCTAGAGACATGTGATTGACTAATATTGGACAAATATTGCCTGATAGCATACACTGTATGCCTGATGTCCATTTCGTGCGTGACTGATAGCATTGTCGTCAGACATGCCTGATTATTGCGTGACTGATAGCATTGTCATCAGACATGCCTGATTATTAATTGATTGATAGCATATTCTATATGCCTGATTACATATTAGTTCCCACATGTTGATAATGTCTAATTGTACATATACACGTAGCTAGTGCATATTTTATACTCATCTTATTTTCTGTCTTTTAGTTATATTTTGATGTACCGTTCCATTGATCTCTGTGGTGAGTTTTATTGAGTTAAATTATACTTTGCTCCTTTCTTGACTGGATCGTTGATTACAGGTGAGATGGATCTTTAGATTGTCATGGCTGGCATTGGAGCTCGCTTAACATTGAGATATTAGTTTCATGTATAGGGATTTATTGAGTGTATTTGATTATATGTTGTTATTGTAGCATTTATCTTTTACCGGCTTTGTACCCGGACATTCATGTATAAGTTGCAATAATTGTATAGTGGATTGCTGTAATGGTTAGTATAGATTCTGAGATTAGATGTTGTGATGAGATTACTCTTGTTATTGATGACTAGACGGCTCACTACCGCTGTCAACAATGGTGTAGGCCGGGCATGCATCGGCCCGTACCCGATTATTCGGGAGCGGGGCGTGACACTGCGGCTCGGTTCCGCTTGACCGCATAGGATCTTCGAGAGCCTTACTTCTGCAGCTTGGTTCTACTTGGCCGCATGGGATGTTCGAGAGCCTTCCCTCTACGGCTCGAATTCACTTAGCCGCAGGGGGTCTCCGAGAGCCTTACTTCTGCGGCTCGAGTTTTCTTTGCCGCATGGAGTCTCCAGGAGCACTCCTTCTGAGGCTTAATTTTACTTGGCCGTAGGGGATCTTCGAGAGTCTTCCCTCTGCGGCTTGATTTCTCTTGGCCGCATGGAATGATGATCCGCATAAACTCTATTTTTTTCATACTTCTACATGACAGTAAGGACTAGTTCGCCTTTTTGGAATGCTCGTACTTTGACCTTTCGGTTGAAAGCTTTGGAGATACGGGCTTGATATAGCTCAATATGTTGTTGAGCTAGTAACCGTTTCTCATCCAACACTTCAAGTTCCTGAAGCCGAAGGCGATCATTGTTTTCTGTTGTGAGTTCATTGGCAATTGCAATCCTTAAAGAAGCAATTTGAATTTCCAATGGTAGGACATCTTCGTATCCATATACCAAGGAGAATGGCGTACAACTGGTTGGAGTACCTATAGTAGTGCGATAAGCCCATAGACATTCTCCAAGCTTTTTACTCCAGTTTTTTTTATTGGTATAAACAAATTTCTTGAGAAGCTTAATAATAGTTTTGTTTAATGCTTCAGCCAAACCATTAGCTGCAGGATTATAGGCTGTGGAAGCAACATTATTGATTCTGTTATCATCACAAAACCGAGTAAACTTTTGACTGATGAATTATGGTCTATTATCATGAATGATTCGTCGATGAATACCGAATTTGTATATCATATGATGTTTAATGAAGTTGGTGACGCTGCTGGTCTTGACTTCAGATAAAGGTATAGCTTCGGCCCCTTTCGAAAAGTAATCGGTTATAGCCAGTATAAACCGATGTCCTCTAGACGATGGTGGATTAATATGACCAATAACATCCATACCCCAAGCTTCAAAGGGCCATGATGCGGCAGTCAGATGAATGAACTCCGACGGTTGGTGGATGAAGTCTGCATGGATTTGACAGGCTCGATATTTTCTTGCATATTCAATGGCATCTGATACCATAATGGGCCAATAGTAGCCCATACATCGGATACGATCATGTAATTTAGGACCAGGCTGATATGCACCACACACACCATCGTGAGCTTTCCGTAGTATTTGTTTTGTTTCATCTCCAGCAAGACAACGTAAGAGTAGACCATCAAATGTTCGTCGATAAAGGGTCTTAGAAGTATGACTGTAACAAAATCGGAGTGATCGTCTACGGATTGTTGTAGCTTCTTTAGAATCTTCAGGTAAAATGTCATGTACCACAAAGTCAATTAAAGGAGCTCTCTAGTCTTCACTAATGACATTGATTTCAGTTGAATTGCTGAACTTGATATTTGAGTTATTTTTAATTCAAAATAACTCTCTGTTAGTGACGACAATCATCTGTTGCCTTTTCACTTGGATTGCTAATACAGCTGCCAGATTAGCCAATACATTAGCCTCCGTATTGCATGCCGACGTACATGTTCAATGAAGAAATCCTTGAACGATATAGCCAGCCTAACTGCCGCTTCATAATATAGGACAAGATCCTGGTGTCGAACTTCATACGTGCCTCTAATTTGATTGACAATCAGTTTAGAGTCTTCATATACTTTAAGATATTCAATATCTAATTGTTTAGCCAATTGGAGACCAATGAGAATAGCATTGTATTCAGCCACGTTATTGGAACATGACTCGTCTAAAGAATAAGCTCATTGAATAGCTAATCCTTCTGGTGATACGAAGACAATTCCAACTCCAGTGACAATGGAACCTTTTGGTCCTATTCTGGATGCACCGTCAAAGAATAGACGCCAGGCAAGAATTTCTTCTGAAATCATATTGGATTCCAAAGTTTCATCTGGAATCTCGTCATAGAGTTTAGATGCTTCGGGAATTGGATGAGCTACCAGGAAGTCAGCAAGAGCTTGACCCTTAACAGACTTTTGAGGAATATAAACCATATCATATTGTGCTAATAATATAGCCCATGTAGCAATCCTGAAATTGAGTATATTGGGATTCTTCATCAAGACCCGGAGAGGGTTAACTCTAGAAATAACATGAATAGTTTGGCCGGTGATATAATGTCTCGTCTTTTGAACTGCAAACATCAAAGCTAGACATTCTTTTTCTACAGGGTTGTATCAATGTTCAGCTCCAATCATTTTACGGCTGAGATAATAGATAGCTTGTTCATGATCCTCTTTATTCTTCTGAGCTAATAAAGACCCAATGAATAATCTATTGCTCGAACATACATCAGGAAGGGTATTCCTGAGACTAGAGGCACTAGAACTGGAGGGTTCATCAAGTATCGATTCATGTCTTCAAATACTTGTTGGCATTCTTCAGTCCAAATGAAAGATATACCTTTCTTCATGAGTTCAGTGAACGGTCTACAGCGTCCAGAGAGATTTGAGATGAATCTCCTGATGTACGCAAGTCATTCCTGGAATCCTCGTAGCTCTTTTAGGTTACGTGAAGGATGCATCTCTTGAATGGCTTTGATTTTCTCAGGGTCAACGTGTATACCTTTAAAGGTAATAACGAATCCAAGAAATTCGCCACTAGAGACTCCCAGGAATGACTTGGTGGGATTCATCTTAAGTTGATGTTGGCGCATTAGATCGAATATCATTATCAAGTCTTGGATGTGGTTTTCCTTTAGACGACTTCTAACAATAATATCATCTACGTAGCATTCAAATGTCTTTCGCAAATGATCACGGAAGGTAGTACTCATGGCCCGCTGATAAGTTGCACCAGTATTTGTAAGACCAATTGGCATGACAGTGTAACAATAGACTCCGATAGGAGTGCGAAAAGATATTTGTTTCTCATCTTTTGGGTGCATCTTGATTTGATTATATCCTGAGAATCCATCCATAAAAGACATTAGTTCAAATCCGCAGGTATTGTCGATCATGACATCATTGATCGGAAGAGGAAATTCGTCTTTGGGACAAGCTTCATTAAGGTCTCTGAAATCAATGCAGAGTCGGACCTTCCCTGTTTTCTTTAAAACTGAGACAACATTAGTCACTCAGTCCGGATGTTGTTCTTCTCTGACGAAGCCACAGGCGATGAGCTTCTTAACTTCAGCTTCTATAGCGTCCATCATGTCAGTTCGAAATCATCTGTCGTTGCTTGACTGACCTCGCATTCGGCAGGATGTTGAGTTTGTGGATAGCAATTTGGGGATCCAATCCTGACATGTCTTCATAGCTCCAAGTGAATACATCAATGTATTCCCTAATAAGTTGGATCAGTTCTTGTTTATCAGCTTCAGGGAGGCTTTTGTTGACAAATATTGGTCTTGGGGAGGCTTTGTCTCTAATATTGACTTGAACCAACTGATCTTCGGTAGACGGCTCACGTTGCTCGAAGCGAAGCTCCCATTTAGTATCCATCCTTTGTGCCCAAGGATCATATTCAGCGGCTTCGGCAAAGTCTTCATCGTCTTCCGAGAACTCGACAGTTACCATATTGGAAGATAATGTCATTCGATGGACGTGCCCTACACTGGTGTCTGAATCCTATGAAACAGAGTCAAAAGAGTTGGACCGTTCTTCTTTATCGGATTCTGAGGCTTCTGGAGTCAAAATTGGCGAGGTATAGCCTAATCCCCGCTTCATTTTGTTGTAATATTGTTGCGACCTTCCTTTTAGAGTAGGAATACGAATAGAAGTTTGCCTTCCCTTGCCACCATTAAGACCAGCTTTAAAATTATAGGCTATCTTTTGATTGTTGACTATAATGACTAGTTGAAGTCTTCCGTTATCTTGATTTTCTTCTTCATTATCGAGTGTGATCTTATGTTTTGTTCCTTCACTAAAAAGTATAGGAAGTTCATCTTTCTTCTTGGAAGGAACTAAGAAGAAGGAGTCTTGCATTGGTTCAGGCAATACTTCGTCTTGGAGAGGTTGAACTGCTCCTATTGTAAGTGGTTCGAAGTTATCTAACATTTCTAAATAACCTCGAGTATAATAAAAAAATATCAGTATACTGTAAAGGAGATGTTACTTTATTGATTTGTACATCATCATTTACAACATGATTCTTAGCGTTAACAGAAGGCTTAGTAAGGTTGATAACCAGAGGAGGAGAAGGAGGACTCTTGGCCTTAACAGAAGGCTTAGTAAGGTTTATAACCAGAGGAGGAGAAGGTTTGTTACGATGAAGGTCGATAACAAGAGGCTCAGAAGAGGTGATCTTCCTCTGCTCTATTTTTTCGGTAGGAGGCTGTTTGTTATGAGAGGATAGATGGATAGTCAATGTTTGAGAAGAAGATGGACGAGTAGTACGCCCTTTGACTGGGATTATGAGAATATCTTTTGAGTTGTCTTTCTGATCTTCCTCATTATCCATCACCAATACAACCTTCATGAACTCTTCCTTGTACATCCAAGAATCAGTACAATATGCTTCAATGCCCCTGAAAGGATTTAGGTCAGCAACTTCCTTTTGGACCTCTCCATTGACGTCTATATATTTGAAGCATTGGTGTAGAGTGGATGGTACAATGTTATGCTCATGCAGAAAGGGTCTTCCCAGCAAGGCATTATAAGAGCTATGATTATCGATTACGTAGAAAGTAACCTTTGTACGAAGATTGTCTATTTGAACTTTAGGCGAACTTTCTCCAAAGGTTCACTTCTTCTAGAATTAAATCTCAAGTTTTTCATGATAGTTGTTGAAAGATTATGTACAGGAATCTTTAATGCATCTAGTAAAGTCTTTGGCATGATGTTGAGCGCAGACCCAGGGTCGATCAAGATGCGATCAACCTTCATAGTATCGATATATCCCGTGAAGTATAGGGGTCGGTCATGACGATTATCTTCTAGCAGCATATCATCTTGTGTAAAGGTGATGTTGGGCATTAGTTCCATCACACTATGACAATGAAAGCAAGTTACAGGCTCGTCCTTTGGCTTCTTGAGGAGTGTTAGACAAGTATCAGCTTGCATCAAAGCTTCACTCAATGTCTCTCAAGTTTCTTTTGAAAGACGCAGTAGCTCAAAAATTGATAACCTTGTCAGGGTATTAGGCAGCTGAGCCAGTATATCAAAGTTATATGGTTTCTCGAGTCCCGGAGCTGGAGTCTTCTTTAATACTTTATTAAAGCGGATAGGCTGCTTTTCTTTGTCGACTGCCGTTGGTTTGGGAGGAGTTGGTTCCACTGGAGGTGATAAAACCGATGGAACATTGACAGCAGGAGAAGATGATGCTGAAGGAGCCTCCGGAGCTAGAGTTGGGTTTTCCTGGCCTTCTGAATAATCTCTCAGGTAAATTCTTCCAAACCTGGTACCAGTTAAAGCCTCTTCTTCGGATATAGGTTCGAAAGACACCATATTACAACTCTTCGCCTGGATCTTGCTTTTGAAAGGTTTCTTTTGGCAAGATGAAGAGTTTGTACAGTAACCCAAACCAACACGAGATTGGTTGCGCGAAAGACATAGAGAAAGAGGTACAGGATATCCTTTTTCGTGATTCAGGCTGGGAGCCTTTTGTAGATCATATCCCATCTTTGTCATTAGTTCACGAGAAAACTGGTTGATATTTGACTTCTGGCTTTGACAATGTTGTCTCAGAAGGGGAGGAAGAAGAAGGATCTGCTACCGAAGTGAAAGTGGCATTTAAAGGTGGAGGACAATGTTCTCCCAACGAAGTCATGTGACATGACTTCGATTTGGTTGCTTTCTTGGACTTTAAAAAAGGTGCTTCAAAGTCAGCCACTAAATCAGGATGAATCCACATAATCTTTCCTTTATCAGTGGACAGAGGAACAAGACCATCAATTCGTGCATGTGGGAGATTAATAATCTCTAAAGTAGTTCTCGGGATGGGAATAACGCAGTCCTGCACAAGTTGAGCAGGAAAATCGCCAAACTGTAGAGAGACGACGTTAGCTATTACAGTCTTTTCATCTTGTTGAAGAGTAATTGCACCAAAGGTAACTATCTCCTGGATCTTGCCTTTAAGTATGCAGCATGCTCGAGTCGGATGTCCGATAAATCTGTGGTAAGCACAATATTTAGGGTGGTCAGTTTTACCTACTTCATCTGGCCGTTTTGCTTCTGGCAGTTGAAGTTTATTGCTCTTGATCAGACAATCAAAGATACTTATGACATCATCTTCATCAAAAGCGTATTGAGTTTATTTGCCTTTGACATTGATAGCCAAAGTTTCTTTACCCTTGCAGTTGTTCTGACGGCCACCGTTATTTGGTGTAGCATGTTCATCTTTTTCAAGATTATGCATCTGAATACCTAATTGCTTGAACTTGTCAGCACTTTCTTCTGTCGTTTTAGCATTCACTATGAATGAAGGCCAATCCTGGAACTGTGTCTATCGATTCCACATGCTGATTATAGGCAATAGGTTTTACTTGCAAGTGTCTATAGTCAAAGCATCTGGAGTTCCAAGAGGCATTTTGAGTGCCTCATGGCGGAATCGTTCAATGAACCATTCAGTTGTTTCATTATGTCGCTGTTTAATTTTAATGAGAGCAGACATAGTCATGTCATTTGTTCCCTTATAAAATCATTCCAAAAATATTTGTTTGAATCCAGAGAAAGAGGTTATATAACCATCTGGCAAACTGCGGTACCAGTCGTAAGCTGCACCTGCTAAACATACGACGAACACCCTAGTGAGTAGAGCATCATTTGGATGTAGTTGATCAGTCAATTCCTCAAAGTGATTGAGGTACTGACTTGAAGATGTGCTGCCATCAAATAGCATAATAGTAGTGTAGGACCGATTGAAGGAACGAGTTGTAACGCGCAATACTCTAGAGGGAGGTGAATAGAGTAGGCAGCGAAAATTAACTATTTAAAAATGTTAGTAACAAGATCACATAATATATGTATCACAGATATGTAAATGAAAAGTAGAAAGTAGAGAGCAAATACAAACACAAGGATGTATACTGGTTTTCCTCTTGCGAGGACTAGTCCAGTCGGAAGAACTCTAGCTTCCAGTTGAATCCACTATGGAAAATCACCACAAGTTTTCATCCGAAGTTCTTGCAACTTCTACAACGCGAGCTTTGATCCGAAGTACTCGACCAACTTCAATTGTGAAGTGTCTATCTTCAATCAAGCCTCTGATTACAATCACTCTGAAACTTCTAGACCGTACCGCACTAGCAAATAGACTAGAGGATTGTAACTGGCTTGGGATTTGAAAATGAAAGCTCAAAACACTTTGGAAGAAGTAGTAGGCTTATAGAGAAGAGATATGAAAGTGAATTGGTTGTGTCAAAATGATCGAAATCCTTCTTTATTTATAGTTTTTCTAAAGGCAGAATTCTGGGAGAATTCAGGCAGAATTCGGGCAGAACTCTATGAGAAAATCTCGGTAAGATCCGTAACTGCGGGAAGACCAAGTTCAAAATCCAACGGGCACTAACCAAACTCTGGCCTAACTCTGTCCGAACTCGGCCCGAGTTCTGCTAGGGTTCTGTTAGGGTTTTGCAAATTAGTTTTTGGACTTTTTGAAAAGTCAAGCAGTTAGGAAGTAGTTTAGGCTTTTATAAATGGGCTTGTTTTCAAAATGAAAGGATATTTTGAAAACGTTTCTTGGGTAGCCTATTTGTTAGTACGATGCAGTTTACATCGTATTCCTAGACTCAATAAATATGAAAAATACATTTATCAAATAGGAAAACCAAGAGCCCTTTGATGACACCTTTCTTTAAATATTTGAGCAGACTTGAAGTCGTCTTTTTCCTTGATGGCATATGTCCAAAGATAAACAGATCTGGAAATCTGAATACCTTTCGGAGGCTTCACCCCCGAACCCCTACTGGGGGTGCTGCCCCCTCGACCCCTGTCCGCTGACCGGGCAGCGAAACCCCCGATGCGAGGCCCCGGATAGGTCGTTAAGCGGTTCAGAGAAATCTTCTTATATAACGTCGTCTTTGGCCCATCAATAATTCTCCATTGCATATGTCCTGGTTTGATCATGTTTGGTCATGCTTACAGCATGTCTACAAATACATGTTAGGCAAACAAAATAATATGACTGATACAAAACATCAGGACAATGCTAATATTAGGATAATGCTAAGTTTAAGTAGCAACATGATAGTGATTACATAAATATTAGTGACGTCGTTATGTCAAATTTAATTGATTAGCCATATTCAAAAATATGATATAATCATTGGGCTAACAATCTCTCCCTTTTTGATTATGGCAAATCGGTTAAGTTTAATATATATACAATAGATGCATGTATCACTAATAAACACATAATACTAGAATATTGTGTGATATCTTAAACTTATTTCTTCCCCTTTGACATGATCAAAAATAAGCTCCCCCGTAATTAAAGCTAAAATGAACTCAAGCATAAGTAAAGGAGGAAAGCAAAAATAATCACGATCAAGAATTAGGAGAACAGTGTAACGACAAGTTTAGAAAATTGCATAACTATAGTAGAAAAACTTGTCAAAAATAGTTGGTTGAACTTAAAAACATTGAAATCAATCAATACATAGTTTACCAACTAGAAATCCAAAAAAGACATTCAAAACACATTCCGTTCATCATATTGTGTTTTGAAATAGACCAAAAAAAAAATATCAATATAGTAGGTATCAATCATTGGCACAAATAAATCATGAGGAATAGAAATTCGCAGATCTAGTATATATAAAAAAATCAAAAATATAATGAGACTTTTAACTATGATCACAAAAAAATATGATTCATAATTTGTTCATACAAATTAGTGAATCACATCAATAAAGAGTATCATCATCGAAAAGAAATCAAAAAACGTATACTAGAATCTATGCAAAATTTATACCAAAGTTCATGTATTTGAATTCAATTACCTTAGCAAGATATATATCCATCAGATAAATATGAAGGTAATGAAGACAAAATACTTGAGAAGAAAAAATTCAGTCGAAGTGAATGCTCCCCCGCAAAGTATGATCAGTCTAAATAAGATAATCATGAACTTTGAGATAAAATCTAAATTAGAAATGCCAAAATTAATTTAAACTCAATCAAATAAGGATAATTAAATATATTTGGCAAGATAATTTTTAGAAACTCGAATGAGAGAATTAAAAATAAATAATAATAATAATCATATATTCTCTCATCCAATACAAATCCAAATTTCATGAACAACTCAACAAGATATTTAACTAAAATAATATAAGTCCATGGTGAACTAGGTATACCACATATTAAGGGCATAAAATAATTGAAACAATTAATTTGCTCCCCCTTAAAATATGTGTATATAGTTTAAAAATAATTTATATGCATAAAATAGATAAAATAAATAATCACAAGATCTAAGGAATATCCAAGATATGCATCTTTTCTTTCATTTGATCAAATGCATATAAAATTCCAAACTCAAAACAAATATCATCTTTAGGCAAGAAAAAGAAATATCCAATGAATAAATGTTTAAAGATGAACAAACAAAATATGTCTCCAATAAAAATAAACATAACTAGATAAATGTCCAAAGAAAAGTGTATTATAGATATATGACATGTCAAGGGGATAATTGATTTGAAACAATTAAATGCTCCACCTTTGCATGGCTATATCCAAAAAATAATAGTATTGACAAATATTTTAAAAATTTCATACACATATTTCCAGAAGTAGGAAACTAATCCAAAAATATTATGTCTTCTTATCAAAGTTTATTTCTTTCATTTTAAAGTCTTAGCACGGTGTCCATCAGATAACCGTAGGGTTAAAGAAAAGAAACGCTTTGAAAGAGAGAGATTCAATTCAATATGCATGACTTCTTCCCTGCAAAAAATTATTGTTGTAGACAGTAAGTAACTTGAATAAGAAGATAATAATATAAATCTTAAAATCATTGAATATTACACAAGTTAAAGACGAAATCATAAGACCATAATATTCAATGAGTAGCCACAAGATCATCAAGTCTGAATATCGAATAGTGTGATAAAAAAATGAATATATCAAAATATGATAAACATTAACCAATAAAGATCAATATATGTTACCTTTTGTAAAATTAAATAATATTATTCATCAAAGCTAAAATCCAAAAACTATCAGATAACAATTGCAACTAGATCTCAATAAATCTTTAGTTTATAAAGCGTTGATCAATCTTGGGCTAGCTGTAGGGATATTGTCCCAACTAACAGAGGTTCACCGAGGAATACTTAAGTACCGTTTCGCTTTAGCCGTAGCCGTGGTGACAGATAGACCCTTTGTAGGCTTGTACCCAAAACAAATCTCTTCTTTAATAAACGAGGATTTAAGAAGAATTAGTGCAATATGAAAAAAAAATTATATTCTATGGACTTAAAAATCTTAGAACAATGTAGCATACAGTATAAGATGTATCAATTACATTAATACATATGTGTTACAAAATCATTAGGTAACAATAAAATATAAAATATTTGTAAATCAAAATATAGGACCTAGATACGCTGATGTATTTTGGAACCTAGGGGACTGGATTCAGTACCTTGGATCCAGAACTAGATAATAGTTACAAGTAGACCTTAAAAATCTGAAGCCTATAAAGTATTTATCGCTTTGGGTTAGCTGTAGGGGCCGGTTCCCAGCTAGCGGTAGTCCGAAGACTAGTACACAGTATCGCTTCAGATTATTTAATCTGTATGAAAGAAGGACCCTTTCGGCTTGTTCCCAAAATAATTTTTACTCTTAAGAACTTAGATTCAAAGGAATATATGCAGTATCATCGAACATCATCGAAATCAAGAATCCCTAAAAGTAAATACCCAAGGAATGGTTTATCAAGATCAAGATATTAAAAAAATTCTATAAGAGTCATGTATCTAAATTGTCAACCAAAAAAGCCAATAAAAGCATACATCATTAAAGGAGGCTTTGAGGAAGAAGCTAATAAAGATAAGAACATAAATTTGTTCAAAAAAATAGCTTAAGTATGAGATAAGCACAAGTTTGAAACTACTTTTCAAAATAATATAATATAGAACTTGAACTTAATTCATATATTCCCATAAAGACTTTTATACAATATAAAAAAACATATGAGCAATATATGAATGATAATGAATTATTCATGTATCATTAATAAGCAAAAAAAAATATCACAAGATCAAAAACATGCATAAATATGCTTTGTCAGACAAAGATGTAACTGATTCATAAGAAGTTAATCACAATAAAATATGAGAATCAATAGTGAATATATTATGCAAGCACAAGGTTAAAGTAAAAGTATATGTATATACTTTTCAAGTAAACATGAGACTTATGCTAAACATACATACTCACAAAATACTGATCAAAGTAAATACGACATGTTAAAGAAAAATCGATAAGAAGTGACCATTAAAAAATATTAAAGACGAAGAGTCAAAAATATATTCACCAAAAAAATAAGCTCCTATGCATGCTTCAAGAATAAAGATTAAGAGTAAATAGCATACATGGATAAATGTGTCACACTACTGGAAAGTGAGTGAAAGACAATTTAGTGTGAACTAAACATTTAAGTTAGACAATAGTCATGCTAAGATTATATCTCACATTGATTCAAATAATAAACATTTAAAAAAGATATAAATGAGAGCTAGCAACAAGACATTAAAAAGAACATGCTAGATATTAAGAACTATTTAGAAAGTATGTTACCGAAGGGGTTCTAGTGACCACACTTCTGTTGGTACAATTGCATGGAAGATGACCTTTGTAGCTTTACAATTACCAACATGTTCCATGGTTCTATTTGATATAAGAAGCTTCACCTGCAATATTAGGTGAAGACTTTGGTATCCAATACTTGGATCCACATTTGTTAGCTTTGGGAACCCATTTGCACAAGTTCATATCAACAACTTTTCTAATCTGACAATGATTAGAAACATGTCCATTCATATCACAATAAGTACAGAAATTATTAATATTAGTGCTATGTGCAGCAGTATAAGAACGTGTAGTGGGGTGATATGATGTGCATGGATACTTGTAATAGAAAGCATGGTTGTATGAAGCTTTAGCTTTGCTTGCTTCCTTTGTAAAAGATCTGACGTGTGTGACTTTGTGATGTGCAGCGTATCTTATGTTAGACTGAGTCATAGGTTGTACTACCTGTTTTCCCAGTCTAATCTCTAACTTTTTAGAGTTAGCACAGATCTCATCATATTTAGCATTAAGAGCATCAATTCTACATGAAGCAATAGAATACTTCTTCTTTTCTGATTCTAGTTCCTCCTGAAGTTTAGCATTTTTTTGAGTGCTTTTCTCAATGCAATCAAGTGCCTCATGCAATATAAACTCAAGTGTGAAAATCTCAGTAGAATTATCAGAAGTAGAAGTATTTCTTGCATCATTCAATAAACAAGTAAGCTTCTCATTCTCACACTTATAGGATAGAATATCCTTTCTAGCTTGCTTATACTTATATAATATTTTCTTGTGTTCTTCTAATAGATCACTGAAAGCATCAAATAACTCATCATAAGAAAATTCATTCTCTTCAAGATGGGAATTATTATGTACCTCATTAGATAATGCCATTGAGCATAAATTTGCAGCTTTATGAGGTATCTCTCCTTCTTCTTCTTCTTCTTCTTCTTCTTCTTCTTCTTCAGAAACTCTTGCTTCGCTTTTACACCATATGCTCGTGCTAGTGTACTTATGAGATGATGATCTTTCTTCTTTTGAACGTTCGTAGTGACTCTTCTTTCTAGCAGTAGTACAATCATCTTGGATGTGGCCTATCTTCTTGTAGTTGTCATATACAAGCTCTTCTTCGTATAAGGGATTATGTTGTAGCTTAAATCCCAATTCTATCATGCACATATTTGCATCATTATGAAGACTATACTCCTCTCTGGAGTTGCTAGCTTTGCTTTCATACCTGCACTCATAAGTAGCTTCAAGAACTTTCCAAATTTTATGAGATATTGTACAAGTAGTAATAAGATTAAATACATTTGTGTCTACAGCACAATAAAAGATATGCATAGCTTTTGCATCAAGGCTAGCTAACTTCTTGTCTTTCTCCGTGTAACTATAATAAGGCTTGTTGATTACAGAGGATGTGAGAATAGAGGTAATAATAGGATTTTTGTAGCCATTAACAACAATTGACCATATGTCAAAATCTAGAGACTTCAGGTAGAAGCTCATTCGTGTCTTCCAATAACTATAGTTTGTTCCATCAAATAGTGGAAGTCTATTTGTGGATTACTCTTCAGTTGTGAAGTACATACTTGCCATATGTGATAATGTGATCTATGTAACAGCTGTAATAAATAAGAATATAATAGCAGTGTTACCTTGCTTTACATGTATAACCTGCTCTGATACCAATTGTAGGACCGATTGTAGGAACGAGTTGTAAAGCACAATACTCTAGACGGGGTGAATAGAGTAGGCAGCAAAAATTAACTATTTAAAAATGTTAGTAACAAGATCACATAATATATGTATCACAGATATATAAATAAAAAGTAGATAGTAGAGAGCAAACGCAAACACAATGATGTATATTGGTTTTCCTCTTGTGAGGACTAGTCCAGTCGGAAGAACTCTTGCTTCCAGTTGAATCCACTATGGAAAATTACCACAAGTTTTCATTCGAAGTTCTTGTAACTTCTACAACGCGACCTTTGATCCGAAGTACTCGACCAACTTCAATTGTGAAGTGTCTATCTTCAATCAAGCCTCTGATTACAATCACTCTGAAACTTCTAGACCATTCAGCACTGGCAAATAGACTAAAGGATTGTAACTGGCTTGGGATTTGAAAATGAAAGCTCAAAACACTTTGGAAGAAGTAGTAGGCTTATAGAAAAGAGATATGAAAGTGAATTGGTTATGTTGAAATGATCGAAATCTTTCTCTATTTATAGTTTTTCCAAAGGCAGAATTCTATCAGAATTCGGACAAAACTCTATGAGAAAATCTCGGTAAGATCCGTAACTGTGGGAAGACCAAGTTCAAAATCCAACGGGCACTAACCGAACTCTAGCCGAACTCTGGCCAAACTCAACACGACTTCTACTAGGGTTCTGTTAGGGTTTTGCAAATTAGTTTTTGGGCTTTTGAAAAGTCAAGCAGTTAGGAAGTAGTTTGGGCTTTTGTAAGTGGGCTTATTTTCAAAATGAAAGAATATTTTAAAAATGTTTCTTAGTTAGCCTATTTGTCAGTACGATGCAGTTTACATCGTATTCATAAACTTAATAAATATGAAAAATACATTGATCAAATAGGAAAACCAAGAGCCCTTTGATGACGCCTTTCTTTAAATATTTGAGCAGACTTGAAGTCGTCTTTTTCCTTGACGGCATATGTCCAAAGATAAACAGATCTGAAAATCTGAATACCTTTCGGAGGCTTCACACCCGAACCCCCACTGGAGACGCTGCCCCCTCGACCCTATCCGCTGACCGGGCAGCGGAACCCCTGATGCGAGGCCCCGGATAGGTCATTAGGCGGTTCAGAGAAATCTTCTTATATAACGTTGTCTTTGGCCCATCAATAATTCTCCATTACATATGTCCTGGTTTAATCATGCTTACAGCATGTCTGCAAATACATGTTAGGCAAACAAAATAATATGACTGATACAAAACATTAGGACGATGCTAATATTAGGACAATGCTAAGTTTAAGTAGCAACATGATAGTGATTACATGAATATTAGTGACGTCGTTATGTTAAACTTACTTGATTAGCCATATTCAAAAAAATGATATAATCATTGGGCTAACAAGTAGGAGGTTTATACTTAGGAGAAAATTGGACTTCCTTCTACTCTGTAGGATAAGGTTGCTTGAACCCAAGCTTCTGCAAGCCATCTTTCTGTTTGAAAGCCTCAAATTGAGTACGTAAAAGTTTTACGACCTCATTGGTATCTTCCGATGATTGTGGAGCAGTAGATTGATTTGATATATTAGTAGTAGGTACTGCATGATAAGTGCAACCCCCAACACCAGATTGACTTGGAATAGCCTGCACAGGTATGGAAACGGTGTGAGGAGATTGTATCCCCAAACTAATGTTGACGGGAGCTGATGTCGTTACAGGTTCTTGGGTCAGATTAGATTCACGACTGGTGAAACCGTATGTTGTGTCATAATTACAGCATACATGCATGTCATCATCTCAACCATGCTCTTCAAACTAGCCTCCAAAGCAGCAATTCTCTGCTTTTGACTGTTAGAACTGGATGCATCTTGATCTTCTGTGACCGCATAAGTAGTCACTTCTCTAGATATTGAAGACGAGCTAGTAGAAAAGATGGTCCGTTCAGAACTTTCACTATGAGCATCAAAGTCATATAAGGAACTACCCCAGGATAAGTGATAGAGATGTCCTTTTGACTGAAGGAATCATGGTTAGAATCAAGAAGATTCCTTTGACCGATTGTTTCTTGGTCGGAAGGAAGATTCCATTGACCGATTATTTCTTGGTCGAAAGAAAGATTTCTTTGACCGATTGTTTCTTGGTCGAAAGAAAGATTCCTTTGCCCGATAGTGTCTCGGCTTCTTGATCTGGTATATTGGTATACTGTCACGACCCGCACCCACTGTGAGGGTACGAGAATGTAACAACGCCCAGCCTACGCCGCAGTGTCGGCGGTAGAACGCTGTCCTAGGTCACAACATCTAACAATATATCTATAACAGTTTATACTCCCCGAATGGGGGTGACATAGCAATAATAAACTCAATCACAACTAAGGAAGAGATAGCACGATATGAAACAAAACTCAAGGAAATAAATAGATGAAAGTAATCTAAGATAATCCCAGCAATATCCAATAGTACAAGGTCTCAGATGAAAGAATATATACAACTCTGAACTCCAAATAAAGTCTAACTAAAACATGCCTCCCAACTACATAAAGATAAACAGCCTAACTAATCTAGTCTAGGCAGTCGGAAGAATATCCTCAGCTAGAGCCGGGTCCTCCTGAGGGTCCAGCTCGCAGGTGTCATCTAAGGTTGCCCCGTAGTAAGTGTCCAGGCAAGCCTCCTCCTCGTCCTCTGTAATATTTTTAACAGGTCCAGTCAGGACAGGAGCGAGTACAGTACATCTCAACAGATCATAGCAGGTTAGAAAATATAAACATGCAGTAAAGTAAGATACAAGTACTGAAAGAAGTGCAGTATGTAAACAGAAAGAGAGCTGTAATAGAAATATCTACTATAAATAGAGACTAGCAGTGACTAGTGATTCAGAGTACAATATAGACATATAAATGGCCTGGGATGATTCTGATAAGACACTAAGGAATGATTCTGATAAGATACTACTGGTGTATTATTCACATGTCCAATTCTACTCCCCCGTACCCTCAATCAATACACAAGGATCCAGCCAGGTTATGTTATATGATTCCATGCACGGCCCCCGAAGGGTGATACATGGATGTCCCATAAATGAGGATTCTGGGGGTTACCCAACAGTGTAAGATTCAAGAGACTCTGTGATCATGAGGGTACATGTCACAAGTGATCAAAAGAACCAAGAAGCATAGTGATACGCCATGTAAGTGAAACGCACAGAACACGTAGTACCCGATGCTCCCTAAGGATAACATCTCAAGAAAGGATCTATATAGTACCAATCCGTGTGAACATCGTGACAGTACAAGTAAAGTAATCTACTGCAGGAAATAATTCTAAGCAGGATATAAAATGATCAGAGAATGTACTCGCCTGGTATCTGAGTGTCCAAGATGAAAGTACTGTCCGAGGAGTGGTGTCTGGCTCCTATTTAGAACAGCACAAGTCACAACAAGTCTAAAATGGTAAAATGAAACACTACAATGCATTCTACATGAATCTAGGTCAATCTAGGACAAAGTCAACTCTTGGTCAACCCTGGTCAACCAAGAAGTCAAACCTAGGTCAACTATGGTCAAACTAGGTCTAACAAGTCTGAATAGTCTATTCTAGGCCTAATCAAGACTAAACAAGTCTAGCTAGTCTCTCACTAGTTAACAGACACATCATAGGCCATACACCTATGTAGAGTCATAACCATGTAGGTCATGAGCTAATACAACATAACCTATAGGCCAAACCATATATATATATATATATATCAATATATTCACATATATGAGTATATATATATGTCTACATATACAATAGGATATGCCTAGTACTCTAGCTATCACAAATATAGAATCCTCATACACTTATACTACCATTCCACATTCACATTAGATTAGACATTGGTATATATTCATATTCATAGGCATACATATATGTATTATATATACATAGAGAGGGGAACCAATGTGCAGGAATGTAATGTGTGTGTGTGTGCTATATGCATTGAGGCATATTTGAACAATGTGTATATCACTGGGTGGGTAAATCTGGAAACAGTACAAACATTCAACAGTGTGTGTGTGTGTAAACCAGTAAACAGTGAGCAGGAAAATCCAAGCAGTGATAGAGAAGTGAAAGTGTGTGTGTTGTATACATGACATGAGTGAAAGGGTGAGTCCATACACCTAAATCAATCTAACAGTGAGAACATTTGTAGTAATAAGAGGACCTGTGTGTTCAGTGTCCCAGGAACATACAATGTGTGTAAGTTATAACTGAAACTGGGATCATTTCACATTAAACTCAGTTAAGAAAAGAAAATCAATTCACTGACCCCAACAATCTTAGTTTTTTTAAGAATATTCAACAGTGTAAGCAGTCCAATGAATCCCAGGTTTTGTACAACACTGTCATCAGCTATTGGTTCAAATAAAACACCAAAAAAAATAGTTCCAAAACAGTTTATTTAATCTCAGGTTTAACATGATTTCTAACAGGATAGTAAACTAAAGTAAAGAAAGGAAATCAATCTACTCTTGGTCTATTCATCAAACTCAGGTTTCCATCTCAAAACAAATGTGAAACTTCACCTTAAACTTAGGTTCAACTCATATATGAAAATAAAATCAACAGTTAAACACTCAACTGAATTCTCAGGTTTGTGTAGTCTCAGAATTTCGAAGAACCATAAATAGCATTCAATCCCAAATAATATCCCCACATGAAACCAACATCCCAACACAAAACTCTAACATAACATGAATACAATATGTGTAGGCTATCATTGAAACTGGAAAATAAACCATTCAAATTAGGGAGAAGGCATGATACTCCATGTATCAGAAATTTGACAGTTAATACAATGCAAGTCCAACATTTGCAACCCACACATAACATCGATTATCCCATTTAAACAAAGACTAATCTGATATGTAATTTAATTAAAAGTGGTTTGTGACATGTTAGGATTCAATTTAGCAACTAATTTAATTACTAATATCAGGAATTAAAACAGGAAAAAGGAAGAACAGTGTATCAGTGATACACTAATGTATCAGTCGAAAAGCTTAACCAAACCACATTCGATTTCATACTCCATTGGCATTTCATGAAGAACATATAGTTGGTAATTAATGGGGGGTATTAGTGTGTGTCACAGGTACAAAATAGAGTCCTAAAACATGACACACAAGTGTCCAAGACCACACAAAACACAAATACTCAGACTGGGTTCAGTCGACAGTTCCCGTGTCCAGTGCGGGCTAGATTCCTCACCCGACACGAAACATTAGGACACAAAACTTTGGGGGTGACACGACAGTCACTGCCCCTTGCTTCAGGTCCAGCCACGCGTGTCCACGTGTCCTGGATGGCTCGCACGAGCACGCGAGTAGCAGGGCATTCCTGTACACGCGCGCGCGGCCGTGGCCAAGGATCCCAAATGACACAAAAATGACACGAGACTCTCTCAGTCACTTAGAAACCCATAGACGACACCAAGACACGACTTTCTATTCAAACACATCTTACAAACGAGATCAAAATATTCTTTGAGGCATTTCGACAAACACTGAAACATGGGTTCTGATACGTGTCCAGAACGGACACGAAACCCATGACACCCGACACGAAACCTATCCAGACTCTTAGGGGACCCTTAGGGCTTCCTATTGATGAAGACAAAATGAAAATCCATGGAGAAATAGGAAAGTTACCTATGGTTGCACAATCCTCAAAAAGACCCAATAGAGAATGGTTCTCCAAGCTTCAAAACTGCCTCAAATTGTCCCAAACCTGTGATGTGATTCCACAATCAATAGAGGAACAGTATTTAGAGTGCTATGGAGGAAATTCCAATGAAAATGGACCTATATTGAATGATCTATGGAGAAATGAAGTGTAGGCTTACCTTGTCTTGAGGAAAGAATCATAAACTATTAGAATGAGGCTCAAATCCCCAAAATGATATTATTTAGGAAGGGGGGGCAAGCTTGGCTGGCCACTGGGTTTAGGTTAGGGTTTCTAGGTGGTATCCTATGGCTAGGAATGAATCAAGGGTATTGAGTGGTCTAGAACAAAGGGTTGTTTCCTAGTCTCAAACAAACTCACTTAAACTTAACTAACTTGACTTAAACCATAATCCAACCCATCTAATTCTCTAAATGGCTAACTAAAATTAGCTATGACCAAACTAGGTTAGGTCCAAACTGGGTTAGGCTAACCAAAACACTCTGGCAACAATTTAAATAGGATTTAATCACACCATTAAAATAATCATTAAAAATTTCCTAAATAAAATATATAAAATTTAAATAAATTTTAATAAATTCAAATAACCCCAAAAATGACAAAAATATCCTCACACTAGAAATGTGGTAGTGACATATACTCCTTCGGCATATTCATGAATTCGATCTAAGTATTATTGATTGGGATTACGGGATGCATTGCGTCTCGGGCGCTTTTTACCCCCAGTGCTTCGAGACGTCATATTGACAGAGGCATACAACATTTCATCTTCATCCAGTACCATCGGTTGATGAACCTGAGAGTAATTCAGATGGTTGAAGACAGGCCGTTTAGCTCATTGATAACAGCATTTGATAACTACCTCATGGTGATAGCTACAGTGATGTTCTTGGGATTGCATTGGATGAGACAGATTTGTGATCTTCTGCTTCTGTTTAAGAATTTCACAGAGATCAGTTACATCATCAGAATGAAAAGAAGTCGAAGGAACATACCCTTTAATGATGTTAGGAACATGATTCCTATTCTTGAGATGTCTCGTTCCTTGAGTGTACAAGGAAGTATTGAGTTGATTAAAATAGGTAAAGGGGTTCTTGATTCAGAAGTCTGTTTCTGGAACAAGTTAGCCACTAGCGCAGGCTATTTGTATTTTGCTGAAGTAGGTGCTGACTGGCGCATGTTGAGATAGGTGCGCAGGTCAAATAGATCTGCTACTTGTGTATCTGTCTGAGATACTAGCAGCTTACCCTGCTTGGATCTTGAGATGAGCAGGGTTGGAAGATCCATAGTTGTATTTTGGGATTTGGCAGAATTCTTTTTTGTGTTGTGTAACCGGTTCTCATGTGTTTGCTCTGGCGTAACTGAGCAACAGAAAGCTCAGTTTGAGCAGAACTCACTTTCTTAGCAGAGTTTTGATTATCTCTGTTTAGAGGAGTAGAGTTCCTGCCCAAAAGAACTTTTACACTGACTGGCGCATAGGCGCCATCAGAGATACTTTCTAACGAGTCAAGGACTGGAGAAGAATTAGAGAATGTGAAATGACGCTTTCCTTTATTCTATGACGAGGCTGGAATAGGTATATTCCTTGCTAAGTTCAAATTTGAAGGAGGAGGAGCTAAAGAGCATTTTCCTCTGTTCTGTGGCCGAAAGGTCACAGGCACAGTTGTGCAGGTTGAGGAAAGTCCAAAGGACATTTTTCTTTGTTCTGTCTAGCACTCTCGCTAGATAGGTTCTTCCCCAAGTTCAAAACTGGAGAAGATGATAGAGTAGCCAAAAGGCGTTTCCCTTTGTTCAGAGTCGAAGAAGCAGTAGGCACAGGTTGCACAGAAATTCTGGTTGGCAGAGAAGGAATCTGCGTAAGTTGTGCAGGAGTTTTGATTGGCAGAGAAGGAATCTGCACAAGTTGCACAGGAGCCTTGGTTGGCCGAGAAGCTATCTGCACAAGTTGTGCAGAAGCCATGGTTGGTCGAGAAGTTGTCTGCACAAGTTGTGCAAGAGCCTTGGTTGGCCGAGAAGCTGTCTGCGTAAGTTGTACAGAAGCCATGGTTAGCCGAGAGACAGTCTGCACAAGCTGCACAGAAGCCTTGGATGGCATAGAGACAGTCTGCGCCAGTTGTGCAGGAGCCTTAGATGGCAGAGAAGACTTGAGAGTCCACACAGTGTGTGCTTTGCTCTTAGCAGCAACGACGATACGCCTGGTACCCCCAGCACTGATTATAGCCTCATAAGCGGTTTGGTCAACTTGAACGACCAAAGTCTTCTGTGTCTTGCCAATCGATACGGTATCATATTGAGTTGTCACGTTCTCATCAAAGGAGAAAGAAGTCTTCAGCAGAGTCGCCATTTTGTTTACAAAAACAAAACTTTGATTACAAACTAAGAAAGGAGTACAAGAGTACAATTAATTTATGGAGAAGTACAACTGTAGGAATCTGATCAGAAGACGATCATTTTATCCCTTGGATAATGTGATATCGAAGACACGAGCCTCTGGAAGATACAACAGCACTTTGTTAGTAGATTATGATCATTAGTGATCCTTTAGAACTGATTTAAAACTCTATTTATAGAGTTTTGAAATAACTGTTTTCTGAGTTGTGCGTACTTCAGGTTGTGCCTTCTATCCAGCTGCGTGAACGGTTACTTGAACTACTGGAGACGTGTGACATCGTTTGAGTGAGATACGCGTGGTCGTAGGCAGTATAGTAGACACGTTCTTCGAGATTAGTGGCATATGCACCACATCATCCAACTTCTGAATAAAAGTTGATCAGGTGGCACCAACCAGCCAGGTTGCGCACGGGCGCAACTCAACAACTGGCACCTTTGACTAAGTCTTTTCTACTGTTTTGATTAATTCACGCGCCACTTGACAACTTACGCGGGCCAGCTGTCAGCATTAATTATATGCTGAAAAATCTTCTCGAGTGCCGCATTGTACGAGATTCGTATGGATTTTCTTCGACTAACGAGCTGTCAGAGCTGTCAATAATGATGGTAGCCGTTACAGCTTCTCGAGGATGCTTGCCACGTGGAGCTCGTACACCCTGGTTTAGGCGAAACCTGATACTAGCACAACCGATTACTGGCACAACCTAATGATTTGGCGCCACTTGATGATGGCGCACTTTAATGAGTAGCGCCCCTTGATTTTTAACTTCTACAGGCCTAGGAGGAAAGCAAGATAGTTAGGCAAGAATACGCCGCCGATGATTCAAGGACTTGAGCAGGGCTAGCTACCCTTAACTGTAAGGGCCTTGTCTTGTACCACCTACATGTCCAAGATGGCTTGAATTGTCAGTGATCTTTCATATAGATAAGTTGGCGTATTGAGCGACAATCCGCATGCACGGTGTCAGTCGAATATAAGAAAGTGCAAGCATGGTACGAATGGGATAATGATGGTATGCACGATTGCAATACACATCTTAAGAAGCCTAAGATTTGGCTATAGCAAGGACATGTGCTTCGGCAAGAGATGCGACGTAGAGTATTAAGTCGTTGGCATAGAGTGCATAAGTCAGACTTGAGTCATTTCGAGTTAAGTCAAGAAGGGCCGTAAGGCAAGTTTGGTTAAGTCATGATAAGTTGGAAGACACGGTCTCGATGTTGAAGCACGAACCAAGTCGATGACACAAATCATATTATTGCATCCCAAAGTATGGGCCAGAAGGCAACTAAGAGTCGGTATAGACAAGAATAAGGAAATTATCGGTGCAATAGCACGATGATGGTCTAGAGTCTCAAAATAGGCCAGGTGTCTGTGTCCTAAAAGATGATCCTAAGGTAAGACTAGAAAGACAAACATAAAGGGATTATGTTGCACAAAGTAAATGAACGTGTCAATTTTTTAAGGGTGGACGAGGAGCTCACTCCACCAGTATAGTTGAGTACTGACACCCATACAGTGTTTATGTGCAGGCACAGGTAGAAGCTTGTTGGAATGGAGCCCACTTGGATGCTTCGAGGTATGGAGTTCCTTGGCGTTTCGAGGCGTGTGGCCACTTGGAGTCAAAATTTATACGCGACATAATGTATGAACGTCGTCTATCCGAAGCTTTTGCTGAACTACTCCAATTGTATTGAGAGAGAGCAGAGTGACTTATAATTTGAGAGAAGTGAGCTTGAGAGACAATGTAAATCTTGGCCATGTGCCACATTGTAATCTTATTTTTATATCAATAGAGACTCTGATTTTGTTCAATGCTTGTGTTGCCTTTTTCATTCAATGTTTCTGCTTGGGACTTCTGTACAACGACCCCGTCGCAAGCCACTGTAATCGGCCATTATGGAACCTGCCTTGCGTGAGCACAATCTAGGCTCACGCGACATCACGCCTTAGCGAGGACCTTCTACAGAAATAATGTGCCCAAGAAACGTCACGCTACTCATCCAGAATTTTTATTTACTCAACTTGGTATATAATTGATGTCTGTATTGAGACTGCAACACCGTCTTCAAGTGCTCCGCGTGCTTTTCTCGATCCTTTGAATAAATAAGAATATTGTCAATGAACACGGCCAAAATATTGTCTATAAAATGATAAAAGAATCGGTTTATCATATCCATGAAGGCGGCGAGGGCTTTTGTCGAACCGAATGGTATGACTAGGAATTCATAGTGACCGTCTCGAGTACGGAAGGCTGATATTGGGACGCCTTTGGTTTGATCTTTAACTGGTGATAGCCTAAACGAAGATCAATATTCAAAAATACTATGACTCCTTGGAGTTGATCTAACATATCGTCGATCCTCGGTAACGGGTACTTGTTCCGTACAATAGCTTTATTGAGTTCTCGATAATATATGCATAGTTGCATCGATGTATCCTTCTTCTTTACGAACAGTACTGGGTACTTGTTCCGTAGAATAGCTTTATTGAGTTCTTGATAATCGATCAATAGTCGCATCGATCCATACTTCTTACTTATGAACAATATTAGGGCTCCCCACGAAGAGACGCTAGGGCAAATATATCTGCGGTCTCGCAACTGTTCTAGTTGTACCTTTAATTCTTTTAGCTCTGCTGGGGCCATGCAGTAGGGTGCCTTTGATATCAGCCGAATATTTTGAAAGATGTTGATATTGAATTATATCTCATGATCCGGTGGCATCCCAAGCAACTCGTTTGGAAGCATATTGGTGAAATCTGTCACAACTTCAGTCTGTACCGTGTCTGTGACATACTTCTTTGTGTCTCGAATAGATACCAAGTACCATTTGTAGCTGGAATGCAACATATGCCTTGTCGAAATTGCCGATACCACCATGGCCGTCTTCAATGCCTTGCCACACAAATATGAGAAATTTGTTTCACCAGGAAGACGAAACACAACTCTCTTCTCCACACATTTGATGATTGCATAGAATGCACCCAACCAATCTATGCCCAGGAGTATGTCGTACTCCTTAATGTCCAGGACTATGACAACCATGGATAGCTTCCTCCTTCCGATGAAGATGTAACCGTCATGTAAATCAAACTAGCATGCATGTCTACTCCAGATGGAGTGTTAAAGCTAATGTTCATATCTATTGGTCGAGTAGTTAAATTACTCTCTTTAACAAATCAGCAGATATAAAGCTATATGTAGCACCTGAATTGAATATTACTCGAGCAAGTATAATTTTTATAGAGTAATATACATTTAACAACAGTGTTAGACGCATAGGTTTTATCTCGAGTCAAGGTAAAGACTCTACCTTGCGCCCCCCCGACATTGACTGTGGGTTCACTGGCACCGCATTTGCGCCTCATGCCCATAGGGCTTTATTCTATATTGAACTAATATGGTACAACTGCTTAAGAAAGTAGTAGTAATACTGATTTAATTTCTAAGTTATCTCATGCTAAGAGTAAAAACAAAAACGATCTTTCCTCATAACTTAAGAATTATTCTTGTATTTAAACTCCTATGATAAAGATGACCATGTTTTTGGATCATATTTTTATTTTTATTTTTATTTTAGGAAAGGCACAATTTTTTATTATCCTATACATTATACTTTAGCATGTCATATTCTAATGGCCCACGTATCCACGGTAGCATCAGAATCTGGTTTCAGTGCAAGTTCAAGAATGGTAAGTAAGAATAGAAGCATGATGCTACTACATATTTTGGAAGTATGTATTTGTGGTCAAAGATTGTATTTGTGCAAAAAATTGAACTCAATACTTAAGAGATAAACATACCGACATCACTGAACTGGACTTTCGATCTCTTACTATGGACGACCCTACCAGAGCTAAAAAATGAAGCTGGAAGTCTTGTAAAGTTAGATCAATTTCTCTATAAATTTAAGATTGGAAGATAATGAACACGGCAACAAAAATTCAAAAAAAGCTGGAGATGAATACCAAAGACTGAAGATTAAATTGAATATAAAATATGTACTTTCACACTTTTAGCTTTTCAAAAAACTAGAAATGTCATACTAAATTTCTCAAATAAATTAAATGAATAAAGTTTGTTTATTTATATTTTATATCAGTCCAACGTCTTCTTTATTTATAATTTTTTTTATAAACCCAAAGGGCTTGGGCCATAAGCTAAGTCCCATTTATTTTTAAAATTTTGGGTCAACTCGGACTGGTCAGAATCCTTCCTGGTTTAGTCTGCTCTGAATTTTTTCAGATATTGTATTATGTCGGGTTTGGATTATGAAATTTTGTTCTTGACCGATCTTCCTATCCAGGCTGGCCTGGTCCATGCCCGATGAAACTAGGTCAAAATTGGGTCTGGGCTGGCCCAATACACAACTTGACATCTAAGATGGTGCCTGACAAGATTGGTATAGACTTGTGACAGGTCGATTGGTCTGAAAAGAGAAACTTCCATGATAAATTGTCTGGCATCCCTTTCCTTCTACGCAAGCTTCTCAGCAAAAAATCAACTGGTATTTACCCATAACACACGGAGGCTTTATTACATACCATTACTCTCAAACAAGATATACATGTAAGGAAAAAAAAAGGAATATAAAGGATAAAAACAATTACATATCCCAGTCATTTACAGACGAAAAGAGGCAAGGAGGATCAATTTTTGCAAGGGTCAGGCGTAACGTTGACCTTTGAAATGCCCTTTACATTAACACACTTTGAGGTTGCATTGGCATGCTGCAGCAACCTATTGCCAATGTACTCCAGTTTGACATCATTGAGCACCACACCTTCGCACGGTCGCGACCCACTGCACACCAACTTGATTGCATGGTCCGAACTGTAGGTACCACGAATCCTTTGGAAGGTTATATCACTAATTTTGACACGGGAAGGATCCTATACAAAGTACAAATTAAGAAATGGATCGATCAATAACCAAAACTAAAAATTTAATTTTGATTAATGTTTAATTTTTCTTCTTACCGATTCGGGACAAGCTGCATAGGGACAATACTCTTGATCGATGATGATCGGGTTGGAGACATTGTTCATGACAATGTCCTCGAAGGTGAACCCGTTGACCTTCATGTTAGAGGACGCGGTAGAAGGCTTAGATTGCCATGTCTTGATCCTTACGCCATTGTCTGTTCCGGTTAGGGTGCAGTTTCTCACTGTGAAGCCAATAACGTCTCCTTCGCCAGGATTCTTGCCAAGGCTGCCGACACTGATCCCGTGGCCAGGACCACAGTTCACGCCAAAAACAGTCAGGTTGGTCGTCATGTCTCCGACGGATACACAGTCATCACCCGTTCCGATGGTAGAGTCCATGATGCTGACACTACTGCTTCTTGCTATGTGGATTCCGTCTGTATTGGGACTATCAGCGGGTGCGTCGATTGTGATCGAACGGATTTCAACGTTATTGCAGGCGAAGATGTGCATGTGGAAGAATTTGCTGTTGACGGAGGATATGCCACTAATTGTTGCATTATTGACAAAGCTAAGTACCAAACTCTACAAAAAGAATTCAGGAAAGAAAAGATTAAGGGTGGGTTCACGTGTTAATTAGTCAGTACAATACATTTGGATTGGCGGATGTATCGATGGATGGGTAAATTAATGAAGTCAACTTACAATTGGGAGGGTCTTGCAATGCCACTTCTTGGGACATTGGTTGTGAGGCCATGCCACGGCTCCTTGCCCATCGATCTTCCCTTTGCCTACGATGGTTAGCCCGTCTACATATTGGACATCGATCCAATTTGCATTATATAGATTGTGATTGGGTTGAGCTAGTAGGTTTCCATCCAAATTGATTGTCATCTTCCCTTTGCAGGGTCCTTTGAACATCAAGGGCCCAACCAAGTAATCTCCCGGTGGGATCTGGATTATTTGCAGTCCTCCGGCAGCACAGGCCTCGTTCCATACTTGTTGCACAGCCTGTATATAATGTTTATCAAGACATAATTAGCTAGGTAACATGCATTTATTTCAAACTAATAAAAATGGCAGGCAGAAAATTTTATAATATTATTTATAATACATTTTAAGCAGAGATAATCAAAATCGAGCACTCGGCCCACAAATTAATGTTAAAACTTAGTTACATCATTGCAATAAAAATTGCTTCTATATAACATTAGTCACCTAATTACATCACTCACCTTAGTGCTGTCCGTTTTGCCATCAGCGACAGCACCATATTGCTTGATGTTAAGGGGTCCTCCGGTTGAGTTAGCCGTGAGGGTATCACAAGCAAATAAGACAAATGCAATGCAAACTCTTATGAAATTGGAATGGACATTTGATACCATTTTTTTATTTTTGTTTATTAAACTTTTTTGTGTAAAAGATTGTTATCTTCTTTGGTTACTTAAACGAGAGAAGTATATATATAGAAACATATTGCTATTTGTGTCCACGAATTTCCTAACCTACTTTTAGGTGGTTTAACAAATTTTAATGTGTTTTAGGTGGTTTACCATGTTTAGTGTAGAAAAGAATGGTAGGATTGAATTCTCGCTTCTTTTAGAATTCAAAGATATTCTTCTCTAACCACCAACCTCTTATTTATACTAATTTTTAAACCCTCCCATTTAAATAGATAATAATAATAATAGTTGTTGAATAGTGGATTACCTATTTTTATTTTATATATTCAATATTTTTATGTAATTTTCTTTTCTATCTAGGTTTAGTGATAACAATTTAATGATATCACTTTAAATCATTTGTAATTCTATAAATGTTCGGCTAAGAATCCTAATAAATTTATCCATTCTAGTCAAAATATAGCCTCCAGTTTCAACAACAACAACAATAATAATAATAGTTATTATAATGATAATAATATTTTTCTTATTGTTGTAGTTACTTTTTATTAAGTTTATTATCAATACCTTGCCAGATGCAAAGAAGAGTTTGAGGTGGAAAATATAAACCGAGTAGAAACTTATAAAAACTCACAAAGAATAGTATCAGTTAGCTTACCTATATACAACCTCTATCTACTCCTCTTTTGTTATCTTTTTTGTATCTTCATAAATGTCAACAACACTGCCTTCAAGCACATCATCCATGCTTTATTTATCTGCAGCTTTCTTTCGAATGAGTGCACCCTGCAACAACATGTCACTTCCATGGAACAAACCTCAAAATACAAATTTAAGGCACATGCCCATATACGACTTTTATAACGACCAAGTAAATTTTATTTATTATGTAAACTTGCAAATTCTTATAATTATATGTTTTCAAGTCCACGATGCACAACACTTTTCTGAAAAAAGACCAATATGTGCCATCTATGTTGCACAGACATGGACACAACATGGTACTGACATAGGAAATAGCAGCGATATTGGGTGTATGGTCAACGTGGCAAGCAAAATCAAGTTTCAAGAGTTTGTGCTTCCTAAAATATCATGCTGCATCTAGTTAAGCTTAGCACCTTGTAGTTGCAAACTCAAACTAAAGTAGTATGCATGTGTACTTGTCATTCATCATCTAAAAATCAATCAGAAAACCTAAAGAGTAAGAAAAATCAACAATTATTAATTTATTACCAAGAAAGTTTCCTCTTGCCTATCAGAATCGAGTGGACAGTTTTTTTCTCTGATGGCCTGAGAGTGCTAATGTCTGTATCAACACCTTGAATCACCTTTATATAGAAGAAAAAGAAAATAAATTACTTTATACATGTTATCAGAAATAGATAAATAAAGTTTAGATTTGTGCAGTTGAAGTTACCTCAAGTTAACATGTCTTAGATTTATGTAATATCAAGAGCTAAAGAAGTATCAAGGACATGCTTTGTTCTGATATGTTTTGAGGAAGCAACATACATATAGTAGCAAATGTCAACTGGCAACATATGTTCTTATCAATTTTGATGAAGTAACGTACATAGAGAGGCAAGTGTCAACTGGCAACATATATCATCAGTTCCAAAGAGTTCAAATTGAGGAAACAAGTTCACATTTACTTGCATTGAAAGAGCTGAAAAGAGGCAATGGCCATGAGATTTTTAGTCCACTGACTCAAACACAAAAAGACAAGAATAGAGGCATACATTATGCATTAAATAATCACTAAATGATAAAAGTAATATTTTTTTCTTCTAACATTTTAAGGGAGTATAAAACAATCAATGTCATGCAATTAGAGAACTTTTGTTGAAACATCAAGAACATTACTTGAATTATAAACTGACCTTGTTGCCAATATAGTCCATAACATCTACACCAATAGTGGACACCTTCAAATTTTGGATATATTGTAAACTAGACGAAACCAAAAACCCAGGATCCACAAAATCCAGATACTACTATCTTTGTTAGTCCAAGGGCCAGTCGGTGCTTCAAATCAATATCCCTCCCCTATTTCATGCCTAGGATATGCTTCTTTAATTTTATCTCCAGTATCCTCCTGGAAACCAAAGAAAAACAAAAATAGCAGTAATTAACAGTTGGACATTTCAGTAGTAAAAAAACACTAGTAATCTCACAATAGATCTGAATTCACTCCTTATCTTTAAATACTATCCTACTTTTAAAGTTATATATAGGGAAAGCAATATATGCACACTTTGTTTCCTATTTTCCATCATTTTTGCCCCCAAGACCCTCCACCACGAAGACATTCGAGCTAATAATGTAGAGGGAACCTTTTCGACAAAAAGAATGGTTATAGTATGATAGACATGTAACTATAGAATTCATGCTCAGGAAGAGCTTTTTTTATAGAAAACTAGGCACTAAAAGTAACAGATGATAGATGTATCCACACAATGTTATTGCTAACGACAATGGAAATTTGTACAAAAATACTTCTGTCCTTCAAAGAGACTACTTCAATACCGGCACAAATATTCTTCTCATGAAACCTTTGCACATAGGGCGATCATAATATGAATAGTCAAGTGACCAGCAGCTTGTCATTACAACCTACAACAATTTTGTTTTGGTTTACCATGTTATTTTCTTCTAGTTTTCTTATTTCGATAAAAATCAAGCTACTCATATAATATATCCTAACAAATGAGGAAAATTTTCAAAAAGCTGGCCCAAGGAACTATAGAAAATAAATGATAAGCGAGAAATCATAACACTTCAGTTCATAAGGAACATTACCTCTTCCTTCACTAACTCAGTAGATGCACATTGTTGCAATAATTTAATCCTTGTTATGTAGTAACCTGATGGTTGTTCTACAGACTCACTAGTTTCTAATGATCCTTATGAAGTCTCAGATGCTGATAGAGAATATTGTTTTCCATATATTATTTTATCAACTATTTTCTTTTTAAGATTAGCATCTTCAAAGAAGCAATGACTAGCTAACTAACCAGAGAGCAAGTTCCCTATTACCCCTTCTACACTTTGACCCTTATGTTACAGTATGGCCTCTCTTCTCAACTTATTATTATTTTTTGATAAGTTTGCGTCCCAAATAAGTTGTTAACCTTTTGCCTAAAATATTATCTGAAACCACAAGTTATGTTTCATGAAATTATATTATGAGCTTTTGGACCCTTCTAACACTACAAGTATCTACACATCAAAACCAACCCTAAAGGACAAAAACCTATTCCTAATATAAAGCCTTATGTTCATGAACAGTTTCTTGTTGGCCATTCAAGTGTAAACTATATTCATTTGGGAAACAATATGGTGGCAGATCTCATATAAAAAGTTTCTTATAGTTCTGGTTAATCTTTGAGAAAGTTGCAAAATATCTTCTACATATTTGCTAACATTAGTTTCTTTTTTTACCATTCAAGCGTAGTTTAAATTCATGTGGATAACAAGACAACATGCAATCTTATAATTTTCACATGGTTGTGGTTTATCTTTTAGAAAATGTCAAAACACCTACTTGTCAATTAATAAATTCAGGTGGAACCAAGAAAGAAGTACTAGAAGAAAATCATGGATGTGATGCATACTATATTGAAAAATCTAAGATATTAAATATGCTATCAAAAAATAATCATTGTATATCCAGCCAACAGTTAAGAAAATCTATCTCGTCGCCACCAAATGAAGCAAAGAGATATCTTTAGAAAAAACATTATTGTTCACTACATTATAATTACATTTACTCTCATAAACATCACAAAAAGGTCCACGTTATCGCTAAAGCCTAAAATAGACAATGATTTAAATTTTAGAAAAAAAATATCTCCAATATTATTTACCTCTGTTTCATATAGAGGTAGACTAACATTATGCACTAAAATCCACTAGGTAGCAGGAACTCCTATAATGTGCACGATCCGAACATCTAAAAGATAGGGTACTACAATGTCTTGGATATTGTTCAGAGAACTTCCAAGAATCTGATCGCCTAAAGGTAACTGCCCCTGACTTAAAACTTTTTGATGCAGATTTTCATAATATTTTCCCTTCCAGACAAACTTGTACAGAAAATGAAATGATACACAACTCTAGATATGTATATTACAAGTAGAACAAAAGGAAATTGACAAATAATATAATATAATATTTTAATTCTAAACTTACATATCAACCAACACTCATCAAGCCTATACAAACTAATGCAATATTCGAATCTTATCAAGATATGTACAAGTTTCATAATTTAGACCTTTTATAGCTACAACAACATAATATATTAGAACATAACTAAAATATATAAGTATTATCACTAGGCTTTATTAATGTACATATAAACTATGCCAATGTTTGTAGGATGAGATTCTTTTACTTGTTACAAATGAAGCAAAATACTAGAAGCTCATCTTAATGTAACAATGTCATATAAATATTGTTCATTAAGCTTCAAGGTAATAAAAAGTGAAGTACTGTTATCCAGGGTTTTGTTTATGCCATTTCTAAAATGGAAATAAGATTTCTAAAATATTGGCATGAGGTACCTCTTTTACACTATGTCGATCCGGGCACTAGGTCGATGCTGAACTCCACATCTCGATCTGGGGGCAATCCTAGCAACTCCTCGGGAAAGATGTCAAGATACTCTGCAATCAGCGGATGCGGCAGCTCCTGGTCTTCTGCAACTTCTCTGAAATAGACTCCCTCTGGCCTCTCTGTAACTCGTCTGTTGATCTCGAACGGTGGAACTCCTGGCGGACTGAAGATCACCTTCCCCTCATGGCAGTCTATTACGGCAAACTGCTCGCTCATCCAGTCGTGCCGAGGACTATATCAAATTCGAGCAATGGCATCCCTAGAAGTCGAGCCCTAATCTTCCTTCCAGCTATGGTGATAGGGCAATCCACCATCTCACTCACTGGCACTACCCCTCCTCCTGTCATAATCCGACAGTTCCTCCTAGTGGGCTTAGGTGTGAAGCCGTGTCAATGCAGAAACTCATATGATACAAAGCTAAGTGTGGCTCCAAAATCAAACAATGCAATGGCAGGAAATGAATGTAAAAGTATAGAACCTGTGATCACATCTGACACTGCCTCGTCCTCCTCAACTGCAGCCATGGCGTAAGCACGTCCCTGCTGCAGTCCTCTCCTTTGCTGACGATGTGCAAACTGCTGCTGCTGAGTGGGTAAAGCCGGTCCCCTCTGTGGTACAACTGGTAATGTTGTTGGTGGTACATGTGGTAGTCCTCCAGCTCCTCTGGGTCCTTCTGCTAGTCGAGCTGTCGCCTGAGCGCAATCCCTCATCTGATGTGCATCTGATCCACAAAAGAGGCTAAGTCCCAGCCTCTTGCGGTACTCGTCGATATGGTGTCTGGGGCGATGACAAAAGGTACAACTAGTCGCCAAATGCTGTCTCTGATGCTGATGTGCAGGAGCTCTGGCTGGACGGTGATGATACTGCTGCTGCTGTGGCCTGCCTGGATCTGAGTCTGGACCCTCTTTGCTGGTGCCTGGAAACTGTTGCTGCCCATGTCCCGGTCCCTCTTCGGCTTTGGATCTGCCTCCTTCTCTATAGCCTGAGCAATCTTGAGGATGCTCGCATACGTCGTCGTCTGACTAATCGCCACCGCGTGTCGCAGCTCCCTGGTGAGACCTTTCTTGAATCTCGAAGCTCTGTCCTCCGGTGCTCTGACTAGGTTCTCTGCGAACCTGCTGAGCCTAGTAAACCCTGAAGTGTACTGTACAACCGTCATAGTCCTCTGCTGCAGCGTCTCGAACTGCATCCTCAGCTCATCCCGCTCTACATTAGGGAAAAACTTCTCCATGAACAGAGTTTTAAAATCTGCCCAAGACACCTGAGGCTCTGCCAACTGGGGCTCCTCCCGGTACCAAGCTCTGGCCAAATCGAAGAGTCGCATACTAGCCACCTCCACCTTCAGGTTATCCGGAATCTGTGCCATCTTCAAGGTCCTCTCCGCATTCTTCAGCCATTTGTCTGCATAGACGATCCCCTCGTCGCCCCAGAAGTCCATTGGGCAGAGGTTCTGGTACTCCTTGGCCGTCTCTGGTCTCGGTGCTGCTGGTACTACACGTGCTGCTGGAGCTGGTGCTGTCGGCTCTCTGGTCCTGAGTGCGTCGACGACAGTCGCTCTGAACTATGCGGCCTGCTGACTCTGAGCCTCCCTGAACTGTACATCCTGGTGATTTTAGGCCTCCATAAACTGCTGAAACATAGCCATCACCTGGGCGCCATCAAACATCATCGTCGAGGGTAGTGACGGAAAGATCGGAGGCGGTGGTGGAAGCTGATCTGCTGAAACGTCTGGTGCGGGCTGATCTGAACTATCTGCAACTCCGGGCTGATCCGCGGTCTTCCTCGTAGTGACCATCCTGTAATAGAAAGAAAACTTCGTTGATTGACAAACCCTAAAACCTAATAAACAATATTTTTATAATATCAAAGCACCTGATAAACATGATATACCCTTATTTCTCGATTTTTCCTATGTTGTGATCAAGTTTCTCTAGTTTAAATCAAGTCTCCTAATAGTACACTAATACTAGGTACTATTAGGATAGACCTGCATGGGCCACCACTAAAAATATGTCACGACCCGCTCCCAAATAATCGGACACGTCCAGCCTTCATCGTTGGACACGATGAAGTAAGCTGTACCAATATAGGGAAATCTAACCAGATGATCATGAACAAGTATGAAATCACAGCATCTATAAATGTATCCCAAACCCAGAGTAAAGTAAAAGTCTCAGAATTTATTACATTCCAGCAAAATGAAAGATAGTGTCTACTAGTCTCAAAATACAAGAAAAATGTAAAGTGCTAATGGTAAAGCTCTAGGCTTCTGCAGCCTCTAAGTCAACAGCAACTCTAGCTGGCTCTCCTGCATCTACTGGCTCTCGGCCATAATATGTGTTGCAAAGGACCTCCAACTCACCTGCAACATATCCTATTCAGGAGCGGAGCAAAGTACAGTTCTAGGTAATGAACAAGACATCATGATATGAAAGTACAAAGAAACATGGTATGTAAAGTACAAGAAAGAACATGGTGTATAAGCACATGAAAGAACATGGTATGAAAGAACATGAAAGAACATGGTATGAAAGGATATGGTATCTCAGGAATCACAGGAACTAAGTACAAGATATATCTCCTGAACATGTGTGCACAATATCTGAAATATAACTAAGTATGTGACTGACTAGGGGTAAGCACATGAAGCACATGAAAGCACATGAATGGTACGGCTTAGGACCCGCGTGCACGATGCGGGGTCTAAGCTAAACACACATGAGTTGTTTCTTGGATTTGGTCACATAAATAGTATATTTCCCCTCCCTAGGTACAAGTAATAAGAACAAGAAACATGAGCACCAGAAAAAATATGTCGTATCGCAATGTGTCAATCAAGGAAGCACATGATATAATAAAATGTACAAGATCATAGAGTGTACTTGCCTTGCTCCAAGAAAGTACGGGTGAAGATCGGAGCTAGATATCTTCATGTTTAATAGATACAAGTTGATTTTAATAACTGAACAGGTTCTAAATTGTTTATATTGTAACAATACAAATTGTTAAAAAAAAACTATTTAAACGGTTAAGTTCTAGTTGGAGGAATATAGGTAGTATTATTATCCTATTGTCTTGTAACTTGCTATCTACAGAAATCAACCTTTATCTATTATAACAATAATGGAAATAAGGAATTGTTTACAATATTAATAACTATAATTATTTAAAGATACCATTTATTTAGACATAATTATATACTGAAGTAATAACATAAACCAAATACTTTTTCTTTCTTTCTTCTTCTTTATAGCATTAAAATCAAAAGATACTACCAAAGGATCCACCATGTGATACTACAAAATCTACTTAAAGGAAATAATCACTATTGAAAATAAGAAGCCAATAACCAACTCTAGTCCTGGTACCTATACAGACCACTTCAAGCTTATTACTAAGCAATTCATGCCATATTGATACACCTCCTTCCTACTGTATGGATGACCATTGATTCTCAATACTCAAACAAAACTTGTCATTACTTTCACCCAACCCTGTCCCAGCATCAATAAAACAACAAAATATAGTTGTAAATAGCTGGAGAGTGTATGTAAATATCATCAGTTCACAGTGAACAGGACCCCCAAATCCCAACTCAAAGACCAGTCATAGAGAGCCTCAAAAATGATGCATAGCTCTCTATGAAAATCAACACATCAGTTCAGAATTGCAACTCATAAGAATTTTACAAATTATGAAAAATAGGATTACAACCAAATTAGTTTAAACAGAGCAAAATCCTGCACTTGATATTCCCAGGTCCAATCGACTCCAGCCCACGCAGCTACGGACACGCAAATAGACACGAATCGGCTTGGTCACGCACCCACGAACACAGATAAAAATGGACACAACCACGACCAGGTACAGCGGACACGACACCGAATGGTACCAGGTCACAAACAGGTCTCCGAGCCCCCAAGAGCAATACGATTATACACAACATAAAGGAATACAACTCTTATTGAAGAAAACACCATTCAACAGAAAAATAGAATAGAAATCGGAGGAAAGAATACCTGAAAGAATCGAAAGTAAGCAAGAACACTGACTATAAATTCCTCTTCAGATCAGAGAGTCACAAATAGCATACTCAAACAAAAAATAGTCCGATCTGGCACGAACAGTAGATCTTCACCCAAAAATAGAACAGGTCAAGGAATCAGCCACTAAAATCGCTTACGACAGTATCAACTATCAATTGATAACACAACAAAAGTTGGAACAAACGAACTCACCCGATCCATACTCGATCTGTACAGTGATACTCAAGGTCGAACCGAAAAATTCGTTCAAACAAGCGATCTGAATTCCTGAGCAGAACGTAGTTCTTCAACAAGAATTCGACCTACCTTCGAGTACTCGAGCTGTCAACCATGAATCGGACACAACTTTAAAACAGGAACGAACGATACGATACGAGACACGCAATCGAAAGTTAAGAGGAAAGAAATGACTCAACCGAACTCACCTAGCAGTGATCGGAACACTAGAGGAATTGCCGCTCCGCCGACGTCGGAGATCAACCACAGCCGTTACCGCAGGATCGTCGAGAAAGAGGACAGGGAAGACCACCTCGATCGTGTGCCGCCTAGGAAGGTTGTCGACGAGCTGGTGTTGTCGCCTAGGCCGTCGAAAATGTGCAGATCGCCGCCGCGGACGCCATCTCGGTAACCTCGCTGTCGTTGAGGGGTGGTGCCTTCATCGGAGAGTGGTGCCATTCGCTGGTGTTCGGTGAGCTTCGGTTGCCACGGCTACCTCCGTCGCCGCCGAAGAATTAGGGCTAGATCCGACCCAATGGGGAAGAGGACTCGAAAAAATTAGAAAGAAAAAAATGAAGAGTCTGAGTCTCTCTCTTCCTCACTCAGACTTAAATAAAGAAAAAGGATTTTTTTTGCAAAATACCCCCTCCACCAATGGTGCATTATCAAATAAACCCATACCCTTTTCATAAATTGCATTAAACCAAAAAATCAGTTAGAAAAAATTTTAAAAGGAGTAGGGACCACAAAGTTTGTTACAACAAACTTTCAAATTTGAAAATTCTGCTCAAAATTAATTCCCTCCAAAATAGATCATCAAAATTTATTATTTAAAATTAACTTATTATTTGAAACTTAAATCAACAATTGTCATTATTAGAAATCAAATTTTATTTTCTCAAAACCGGGAAGTGGAGTTACAAGTAGTATCTCTGATTTAATTTCAATGTTCTCTCATTCTAAAAGTATAGTAAAAGGAAGAAACATAAACAATACTCCCTTCTAACTCAACAATTATCCTTATTTATAAACTCCTATGATGAAGATGCCGATGATTCCAGATCATATATATTTTTTTAATTTTAGAGTAGTGGAAAAGACAAAAAAACTTATCCTATACTTTTTTTGCAATGTGATCTTCTAATGTTTCATGTGCACACAGTAGCATCACAATCTTATTTTAGTACAGGTTCAAAAATGCTAAGTAAGAAGAAAGTATGATGCTTCCGAATATTTTGGAACTATACGTTTGTATTGAAGATTGGGTAGCTGCAAAAAAATAGACTCAATACTTAAGCGATGAAGGTGCCTAAATTTTTGAAGTGGACTTTCAATCTTTTACTATGGACGACTCTACAGGAGATAGCATTTGCAGAGTTAGACCAATTTCTCTATAAACGAAAGATTTGAAGATATCGAACACCATAAAAAATATATAAAATGGAGAAAGGAGTTTCTTACGTTTAGACCGAAGAGTGTCAGTAAGCGTTCGATGACTTCAAAGTGTACCTCATAAATCCCCCAGTTCTGGTAGCACCACTCGTGGGTAAACCCTTCATGCTCTACATCCGGGAAGTGGACCATTCTCTCTTCGCCCTACTGGCTCATAAAAGTGATGCAGGCCACGAATAAGTCATCTACTACCTAAGTATGACGATGATCGGTGCCAAACATTGGTACAATTCCGTCGAGAAAGAATGTATAGCTATGGTCTTTGCTATTCAGAAGACTCGCCATTATATGGTGGGTCAGACAATCCACATTATCTCACGAGTTAATCCACTCAGAGTGCTCACGACGAACTAAACTCTCGACTAGCTACGTGGACAATACTGCTGTCACCTTACGACATGGTGTTCGTTCCAAAAAACAGTCGGCAAAAGCTTTAGAATGGCATTCCTGATGAGGTGTTTGAATCAAATACCGCCGAGGATGATCCCGTCTGGCGGATGTTCTTTGACGGTGCTTCAAGAACATGCCCTAAGGGTCAGATCGTCACAAGAGGGGTAATATTTGTTTCACCAGACCAGCTGATTATTCAACGTGCTTATTCGCTCACGGAGCCGTGCTCCAACAACGTAGCAGAATACAATGCACTCATCATTGGACTTTAATTGGCCAAACAATTAGGGGTTGACTACCTCAAGTCCTATGGTGATTCCAAACTTATAGTCAACCAGGTTCGAGTGCAATACGAGGTCCATCACGAAGACCTGCTTCCCTACCGTAGGACATCCCTTGACATCATCTCCACTATTACTGGTTTCTTCATAGAATACGTGCCCCGACTACAGAATCTAGAGGTCGACGCTCTCGCTGGCCTCGCTGCTTCCTTGGCAGCCCCCGTCGGGGCCCAACTGCAACTCCCATTTTCAAAATTTATTTGTTTTATTTAATTTTTATTTTTAGTTAGAAAAAATATTTTATTTGAATTCCTACGAGAATATTTTCCGATTTACATAAAGGGTTTATCAATTATATTTTCGAAAATTAGATTTTGTTTTATGAAAATATTTCTAAATTATTTTGATGATTAAAATATTATTTGAGTTACTATAGCAAACAAATATTTAATTTTGTTTTAATTTGTTAATTATTTTAAAACCTATTGCTATATTCTTTTAAATAAGATTTTGTAGTTATAAAAATTTAATTCTTTATTATTTTGGATAAAAGTGTATTTATGAAAGACCTATTTTTCAATATTCATATTCTTCCTCTTGTGACAAATATTTGATTTGATCAAACTAATTTTGATTTAAATTTATATAAATCTAATTTTGATTTATTTACATTATGAAAGATTGATCAATATTGGATTCGTAGTCCTTTTCTAAACAGGAACCACTATCCCTATATAAAAGGAAGCGTTTCTTTGTTTTTCTCACAAATTCCTCAAATACCATAGCTAATCATGTGCATACGCCGTGTCCATGTCCACCCAATATCATCCATTATTTTATTACAGTTAGATTTTGTCCTTCCTGTGTCTCGCAGGACATGTCGACACAAATCCCCAATTATCAAAACCCTAACCCTAACCCTAATCCTAATCCTAGCCAACCCCTCAGGCCGATGGCTGCCCCGTCTCCGGCAAGGGACAGCCTCACCACCGCTCCCCTTCATGTTATGCACCTCCCCGTGCCATCGCTATCTCCGCAAACCCTCGTCGGCCTCATCTTCTTCGTCGCCACCACCACTGCCTCCTCCGCTCGACTTCTCGACCGCCCAGTAGCACCATAACCACCCCCTTTGCATGTCATCGATCAACGTGGCCATCACCCGTGGACAATCAAACCAAACAACCTCACCTTCACCCTCATGTCGTGGCCGTGCCGAGGCCAGAGCTGCCTGAACTTTCTCCGTGGTAGACTTCCTTCTTCGCTGCCCAGCTAGTGTCGGCAGCTTACCGCACGTGCACATCTTTCATGGGCCGACCCAGCCACTGATGCCATACCCCAACTACTGTGCCGATCAACGTGCCTCTGGAACCGACAATCTGTATCACTGTACTGTCGTGTCGAGGCCATCCCTGGCTGCACGTCCACCGCTCTCCCTTTTCTCCTTCCTCTCTGCCACTTCCTCCCTCTCACTCGAGCTCTCCCTTCCCTTCGTGTCGGCCGGAGCCCCATTGTTCCCCTCAGCTCCCTCTCCTCCGTTCTCCAAACTTCTTAACTCCCTCTCTCTCTTCCCTTTTCTTTCTTTGGTCTTCTTTTGTGTTCCTCTGTGAAAGAGCACACAACATTAATGTCTTGTCTTTTTACAGAGAACAACTTCTCATCTCTCTCTCCTACATTATTATTTCCCTTCCCAAGGAAACACATAGGGAGTACTGACTTGTGAGTGTTATATTATTATTTTTTATATTATTTTTATTTTTATATTACTTTATAGTAATCAGGCATCATTTAGTTCGTGGAATGGAAGGAAAAGAAAATCAATTCCTTGTCATTTCTTTTCCTTTAGGAAACTTTAATTCCTATTGATTTTCCTTTCCGATGTATGGCAATGCCAAGAAATTTGGAAAGGAAAGTGAATACTTCAATGTGGAAAAGTGATCCCTTGCTTGGATGGATGGAATCACTTTCTTCCCTAATTTTTCTTCTATTGGGAATCACTTTTCTTTCCTCCTCAATTCCTTGGACACCCAAACATAGTAAAGTAATCACTTTCCTTTCCCAATCCGGAGATTCTGCGAACCAAACGAGGCCTAAGATTGTATACATATAGGTCATATAGTTATAAATTATATTATTATTGTATTATAAAATAACTAGTCATAACCCGTGCCCATCGGGCACGGTTCATTTAAGGTATTCCCCCTCAAAATTTTGGACCCCCAATTTTAAACGAACAATAATAATTATGAGGCCCTCATCAAAATATTAAATTCCAACCACTGCTGGATTTGAATTTTCTTTGGATTCCCCATAAAATCTCACTCTCAATAATGCTCATCCACAACCATTATGAGTGCAAATCTCACTCTTTGGATTCCCCATAAAACCCCACTCTCAATAATGCTCATTTTCCATAAAATCTCACTCTCAATAATGCTCATCCACAACCATTATGAGTGCAAACCCCACTCTTTGGATTCCCCATAAAATTTCACTCATCCACAACCGTTGATTCACCAAGATTAAATCCCAACCACTCTTTATCTTGGCACAGTCAGCCCAAGGATTCAAAAACCTTTGTGTTTTGTATAAGAGATTTTTATTTTCAACTATATGTATTATAGTATATATGTATGATAAGTATTGTTATGTATAATTAATTTTAGTATTTTTGTAGTCATTAGTTATTATCTATAAATATTTTTAAAATAAATATATAGTATTAGGCTTGAGCCCTACACTAATTTTTAAATTGGATTTTTGGCCAGCAATATTAGTTAGTTTTTATAACAGGTACATTATTTTTTATTTATACATATTTTTCTAAAATGCTTATTATTTATAATCTAAATACAGATGTTTCTTGACTTCAATTATATGTATATAATTTTAAAAGGATTTATAAAATATAGATTTAAAATTATAAATAATTTTCTATGTTTCCAAAATACTTATTTAAAAATATTTTGATTGATAAAATCATAGTTTCCAACTATTATAATTATTTTCTAAAAAGTTATTAAATATTTCGACTAAGTAGAGCTTTCCATATATATATTTTTCTAATATTATTATGAATATTTATTTCTCTTTGTAACACCCAGTTTTCCAAATGAGGTTAATTTTGAAATTTTGTGTTTAATTTATTTAATTATGATATTTAAATTAATAATATAATTTTTGGTGATTTTTAATCATTTTAAAACTATTTAAAAATTATGACTTGTGATTTTGATGTGCAGCTAGTGAAACCGTAGAGACTGTCTGCCCTAGAGCCTAACCATGTGGGTAAAGATTTTTGTTTAGTAAATTTAGCTTAAGGATATTTTGGTCATTTTGAATTTATTTGAATTTAATATATATTTATTGGAATTTAATATGATTATTAGGAATGGTGTGATTTAATATCATTAAATGGATTGTCATGTGATTGTGATTAGCCCTAACCTAGTTTGGACCTAACCTAGATTAGTCATAGCTAGTCTAGTTAGCCATGGTGAGTATTAGTTAGTATTGGTTAGTTGGGTTAAGTCATGATTAGTTAGAATGAATAGGTTGCAACTTGACTAGAAGGGAAACCTAGATTCTAGGCCATTGAATAGGCTAGATGGAATGAGAGCGATTAGATTCATCCCAAAACCCTAATCCTAGCATTTATGACCAGCCTAGGGATTCCCCCCAACACTATAAAGTCCCCCTCAAAGTTAGTGCCTCATTTTTCATTCATCCCTTCATTTTTCTAAGGAAAGGTTTGTCTCCATTTAAAACTCTTCCTATTTTAATCAATAGTGATCATTTTTCATTGAAATTTCTTCCATGGTGTTCTAAATAGTGTCCCCCTATTGTTCATGGAGGTTATTGGCAGGATTGAAATAATTTGGAGTCATTGGCTAGCTAGAGGAGATCTCATATTTGGAGTTTTTTTTTTAGGAAGACACCTATAGGTAAATTCCTATTCTCTCCACCAAATTTCAATTTCTTTGCATGGTTAGGAAGCCCTAGGTGTCCTTCCTCTGTAGGAATAGGTTTTGCTAGCTTTCGTGTCCTTTACGTGTCCGTATCGGACACATACCAGTCAGCAGTCGTAGGTGTTCGACGAAATGCCACAGTAGGCATTTCGATCGAGTTTTAACATTGTGTTTGAATGGAAAAATAGGTTTTTAATTGTAGATCACAAATCCTCTTGACTGAGTCGAGTTTGCTGTGTTTTTCGTGTCCAAATTGGACACGCACCGTGCGCGCGCTGACCCTCTCAGTGTCCTGCTACCCGATCTGTGCATTTGATACGACACGCCATGTGGCGGTCTGCCACTTGGCATGGACCAAGGGGCAGTGTCTGACAACACCCCCCTTGAGTCTCGTGTCATCTTGTGTCATGTCGGGGGAGAAATCCCATGCACACGGGTTTTGTACGCAGATTGTGCGCGCAGATTTCGTTCTCTGATACGGGCTTCCCGTATGGACACGGCGACACTTGGGCTTGTGTCAGGGTCCTAGGCACGAAGTCCTATGTAGGGCGAACCTAGGTGCACGAGCACGTGTCCTGGTTTGGCTCGTGTCGAGTGCACGAGGCTACGACACGCGTGCACGATGTTTGAGTACACAGATTTGTGTCTGTGTATGTGTTTGTTGATTTGGACACGTTTCTGGTCACTTGTTGGACACGAATGGCTTTCCTTAGACACATGACACATGGTACACACACTGATATACCTATTTGTGGAATTCGATGGTTTAAAATATGGTTTCGAAATAAGAAAATTCATGTATCAGTGTTGAGATGTCAGTCGGGTTCAGTTGTTTTGATATGAACTGTCAGTTATTTGAACCCTTTTCCCTGATTTAAATGTTAAATTAGTTTAGAAATTAGAGGGTGTATACATACATGTTTGTTACTTGTTAAAATTCATTTGGTTATGAGTTGATCAAATGTTTAAGGTTAACTAATGTTGAATGTTGTTACTGTCATTTATGAGATTCACTGTTAGAGTGAATTCCTGAGATTCACACTCATTCCCACATAAAGCTCTGAAATGTATTGACCTATCCTTTGTATCACTCACTCACCCTAACTCCAACTATCACAGACACACAAAAACTGAAATACCCACTGTCATTTATGTCTAGGATTGACACTGAGTTCATATTGCATTCTTCATTTTGTTCCCTGTTTTTCCTAATGTTTCCACATATTAATCCACATTAATACTACATGTACACACACAATCACTAACCTAACACTAGATTTCCTTTCACTCATGTCACCCACTGTTTGGGATACACCCATAAATCTGAGAATTAGATGAAAATTGAATATGAGTTTGTTTTGTAATACATGTCCTATGGGTTAAAACTGAAATTTGATTTTGGAGTATAAGTTAAATGTGATGCAATATTAGATGTTACCTATAGGGCTGAATTTTGGTTTGAGGAATCAAACATAGATTTGGGGTTTACCTTGCAATGTTAACTGATAATAGGAGATCTGTGACACAAACACTCACACACACATGGCCTTATACACACACACTCAATTCTAGATTCCTGTCATTTGAATGACACTGGAAATTCAGTGCACTCACACATATGGTTCCTCTTTATTCCTGTCACTCACACACCTATCTAAATCATGCACACACATACACACCCTGCTTTATACCTTCCTGCACACATGTTTCCCCACACACACACACACTGGAATTGAAAACTGAGAACACACATTAGCTAATTCCTCTCACACACCTATCTAGCTCACTGTCCCTACACACACACAGGCCATTCCCCTGAAACCTGTCACACTAATCTCTCATTCACTCACACACATTGTCACACACAAACCAGTCACACATGCTCACACCATTCCACACACAAGGATTGACCCTCACTTTCCTGTACATAGGACATATATACACACACACACATTGCCTAGAATGTATATATCCCTTTCTCTAAATATATGTAATACATGTAGCTAAGGGTGTAATGAGAATTTATAATGCGTAATGTACATTGCCATGATGTACATATTGTGAATGTATATATATATATATATATATATATATATATATATATATATATATATATATATATATATATATGGGTGTTGGCCTTGTGAATGTGATATGTATTTTACTATGGATATACATATATGTATATTTAGAGCTATATGTGATATGTGGGTTGGCTTAGGCATGATATAGCCTATAGCCTAGGGCTCTTAGCCTACGGGTGTGGCTTGAATGCCAGTATAGAGTCTAGTTAGTCTTGTATAGTCTAGAATTGTGTGTGCTTACTAGAATAGACTAGTTAGACTAGTATAGACTTGTTGACTTAGGTTTGACTTAGTTGACCTAGTTTGACTTCTAGGGTTGACTAGAGTTGACCAAATGTTGACTTTAGCCTAGATTGACCCCAAACATCATGTAGATGCATTGTAGCAGTCTATTTCATTATTTTAGTCATGTTGTGACTTGTGCTGTTCTGATTAGGAGCCAGACACCACTCCTCAGGCAGTATTTTTTTCTGGACATTTAGGATATCAGGCGAGTACATTCTCTGACCGTTTCATTCTTGCTAGGAGTACTTTCTCGCTCTAGATTATCTTACTTGATGCTGACACGATGGAAACACGGATTAGTACTATATGGATCTTTTCATACGATGTTATCCCCTCGGGAGCATCAGATACATCATGTCATGTGCATTTTACTTTCATCATGTACTCTTGTGCTTTCATCTTACATGTGCACTCTCGTGATTCATGTACTCTCATGAACACGGAGCCCCCATGTTTATATTCATGTGCACCCTTATATGGGCCCCCATGTGAATATCATGTAATAACATAACTTGTCTAGATCCTTGTGTATTGATTGGGGTACGGGGGAGTATAAATAGCCATGTGGACAATTTCCAAAGTAGTGTAGCCATGTACGACCTGTCATATTTATTATCAAGCCGTTCACATGTCTAGCTTGTACTCTAAATCACTAGTTCACTATAGCTCTTTACTTTTAATAGATATTTCATTACAGTCTTCTTTTTACTCATGTATACTCTTCAACGTTTCATGTATTTTACTCTATTGCCTGTATTTTATTCCTGTTATTATATAAACTGTATGAGATGTAATGTGCCCGCTCATGTCCTGACTGTACCTGTTGAAAATTTTACAGAAGATAATGAGGAACCCGGCACCCCTTACTTTGGAGCTTGCCTAGATGACACTTGCGACCTGGACCCCTTGAGAGGTTCAGGCTGAGGACGATACCTTGTATAGTGTAGATAGTTTAGACTGTTCCTTCTTTTTCATGTTTAGCTGTTGTCCTTATTTTTAGAGTTGTATATTTTAGAGAGTTGATACTTATGTTATTTCATATTTGTTGTACCTCAGTGAGGATTTCTCTATCTTTCTATCGTGCTATATTCTACCTTTAGATGTGATTGAGATTGTATTCTGCTTTGTCACCTCCATTCGGAGTGTATATACTGTACAGGTACCTTATACATTGTTAGATGATTGACCTAGGACAGCGTTCTACCGTCGATACTGCTGCGTAGGCTGGGCGCTGTTACGTACTCGTACCTTCACAGTGGGTGCGGGTCGTGACACATTTTTAGTGGTGGCCTATGCAGGTCGAGTTTGTGTAGTGGTATTCAAACTAGAATATCACTACAGCCTGCAGTAAGAATTAGAATATTTTTGAAGGTACTCAATCACACTAGAAAAAAACTCTTAATCATATTCCTTTTATCTAAATTATTGCTTATTGAAATCCCTTGAATATAAACTATTCCCTTTTGAATTTTCGCTTCATTCTCAGAAATTGCTTCTTGTTTTGATCTGTCTTCATGATGGTTATGAAGACACGATCTCATCGCTCCGGTCCGGGGAATACTATCGAGAGGCTGGCCACCTCTCGTCCTGTTCATCAGGGCCTCGAGACCGCAGCTCCTGTTGTGCCGACTCAGGTTGGCGTTTATTCTACATTAGAGGTGCACCTCTGTCTGTACAGAGACTTTTTTCCGTCATTTCCGATTTATCTCAGCAGCAGCGGTTCATGCAGCATCAGCAGCAGACCAGGGGAAACCAGCAGGGCGAGCTATCGTCAGGACAGTCGAGGATGCACAGACCATTAGAGATCTTGCTGCAAGTTCTATTTTTCTCGATTCCATTCCCGCAATTGTCTTTTATAACTACCTTGAAATCCGATTCCATCTGGTCCTTGCTGACTGATTAATTTTGTTCTGTTGTTCTTGTGTTATATTTGTTTTCTTCTGAGAAAAAAATCATATGGGCTAGATTACCTCAGTTATGGGATCTAGAATCTTCGATAGTCATGTTAGCTGGCATAGTGAGGACATATAGTCAGATTTTGGACGTATTTTTTGGGTGTGGAAATTTAAGGTTTTTACCGTCGCATGCGGCAATGCAAAAATTTTAAATACCATGATTCTAGAGGTATGTGCCTTAGTCGAGGACTCTGTGATTATCGTAGCCATGCTTACTAGTATGACGAGGATTTAGAGTACCATAATTTTGGATAGACGCATATGATTATCATATTGTACCTTAAATGCTCTTGAACAAGTTTTCTCTACTTTTGTTCAGTCTTTCAAAAAAATTGTCTTGTTTGTTTTGTTTCTCATTATTTAACTTAGGAGTAGGAATAGCTTTAGTTGTATTATAAACCTTTGTGTAACTTCTTACTATGAATCTCTTCTTAAAATAATGAATCGATGATTTTGCTAGACATTATCTTGGATTTGATATTATAGCTCTGGTTTCAAAATGGTTCCTTCTTTTAAACAGATAAGCAGAACAGATTTTATCGTTATTTTCTTCTTGCTATTTTTCTTGTATTAAATAATAATAATAATAATAATAATAAAACTATCTTGATTACATCAATCACCTACTTTGCAATCTTGGTAGGAATCTAAATGTTGGTCTTGATATAGAATTTGATTTGTATATTGGGACATGAGAATATATATAGTGGACACAGACACTTGCCTGATATGTATGCATGCTACACTTTGATTACCAACCTATCTAAATACATATTAATATGTTGTTGATGTTTAAATTATCAAAACTCCAATATTCTGATACAGTACAGTATCAGAGACTGGTTCTCTGCTTTTTCCAGTTTAAATTCATAATACAAATATAAATTTCATGTTATTAGTTTTGTTACATCACTGCACATGTATCTTATACACAAGGTTTCAATTCTTAAAAAAATTAGTTGAGTTTTGTGTTTGAACTTGTCAAATCTGAGACTGTGTGCATATTAACCCTTAATACTGGATTCCAAATGTTTAGTTCAATTTGCCATTTTTTTAAATGTAATATTTAGAGCTGTATACATTATTGTATGTAGGGATATAATGTTAGGGTTCATACTCTCACATGTTAGGTTGTGGTTGTGATGAACATTGGGTTGGTTTGATGTTCGAATTTCTCCAAAATCCTAAAACTGAATACATGTTAACATTTTCACATTAATTTCAAATGTTTAGTTCAAATTCAGATTTAATATGTAATATTGAATTGTATGCATAGCATGGATAGTATGTTAGGGTTTATCTCTATCATGTTAGGATGTGTTGGGAGCATTGAGTTGGTTGTGATATTTTAAACCCCTAAAATCTGAAACTGCATTATGTTAATATTACAATGGTTTAAATGTTAGCTCATTTTCAGATTTTGTATGTAAATGCTAAACTAAAACTAGGTTTAACCTTTCAATACTAAAGCTATAACCCTGTACAAGGACACACACACCCTAACTTAGTATACACTGTCATGTAAACCTAACCCTTCCTCTCTATGTTATGTTCATATAGCTATATAGATATATATAGAGTTTATGTATACATGTTATAATGTATATATATACATAACTAAATTTTTACCTCTTTATATGTATATATATATATATATATATATATATATATATATATATATATATGGTTAGCCATGCATGTTATGAGTAAATAGGTTGTGCATTGTAGATTGTTAACCAATATGCCATGAGTAGTGTAACTGGATAGCTATTGTTTTGAAACCCAAATCCTCATATACACTTTCATGTATATTTCACATACACACATGCCTACTATCTAACCATATGAACATGTCCACATACACCCATACACACACGAACCACATAACCTTTACATAATGCTAGCTTTTTCCTCTCTAACGCTATATATATATATTGTGATTGAATTTTAATGCAATTGACTTTCATTCTTTAACTTTTGATTTTGATTTTTTTTTGAATAGTACCCCTTTATAGATAATTGGTAGTTATCTTATTTTATTTTCTGATAAGTACCAGTTTTCATATAGGATGGTAGACTGTCTTACAGTTTTGATGATTTGTTATTTATGTATCTTTTCCAGTTTAACACCCCTGATTGCTTGTATGTTTTGATACCCTACGACCGTTTTGATTTAGCATGACTAGTATACCTAGATGAGACTTTCACTACCACCGTATGCCATGACCCTGTATGTCGCCCTTTTAAATCGTATAATTTGTTTAAGTTCTGAGACTTTGATTGCGGGGGTTTGACCTAGAAGGAATATGGATATTTTAATTTCAAGGACGAAATTTTTCTAAGGTGGGTAGGATTGTAACACCCAGTTTTCCAAATGAGGGTAATTTTGAAATTTTGTGTTTAATTTATTTAATTATGATATTTAAATTAATAATATGATTTTTGGTGATTTTTAATCATTTTATCATGACTTGTGATTTTGATGTGCAGCTAGTGAAACCGTAGAGACTGTCTGCCCTAGAGCCTAACCATGTGGGTAGAGATTTTTGTTTAGAACATTTAACTTAAGGGTATTTTCGTTATTTTGAATTTATTTGAATTTAATATATATTTATTGGAATTTAATATGATTATTAGGAATGGTGTGATTTAATATCATTAAATGGATTAACATGTGATTGTGATTAGCCCTAACCTAGTTTGGACCTAACCTAGATTAGTCATAGCTAGTCTAGTTAGCCATGGTGAGTATTAGTTAGTATTGGTTAGTTGGGTTAAGTCATGATTAGTTAGAATGAATAGGTTACAACTTGACTAGAAGGGAAACCTAGATTCTAGGCCATTGAATAGGCTAGATGGAATGAGAGCCATTAGATTCATCCCAAAACCCTAATCCTAGCATTTATGACTAGCCTAGGGATTCCCCCCAACACTATAAAGTCCCCCTCAAAGTTAGTGCCTCATTTTTCATTCATCCCTTCATTTTTCTAAGGAAAGGTTTGTCTCCATTTAAAACTCTTCCTATTTTAATCAATAGTGATCCTTTTTCATTGAAATTTCTTCCATGGTGTTCTAAATAGTGTCCCCCTACTGTTTATGAAGGTTATTGGCAGGTTTGAAACAATTTGGAGTCATTGGCTAGCTAGAGGAGATCTCATTTTTGGAGTTTTTCTTTGAGGAAGACACCTATAGGTAAATTCCTATTCTCTCCACCAAATTTTAATTTCTTTGCATGGTTAGGAAGCCCTAGGTGTCCTCTCTCTGTAGGAATAGGTTTTGCTAGGTTTCGTGTCCTTTACGTGTCCGTATCGGACACGTACCAGTCAGCAGTCGTAGGTGTTCGACGAAATGCCACAGTGGGCATTTCGATCGAGTTTTAACATTGTGTTTTAATAGAAAAATAGGTTTTTAATTTAGATCACAAATCCTCTTAACTGAGTCGAGTTTGCTGTGTTTTTCGTGTCCAAATTGGACACGCACCGCGCGCGCACTGACCCGCTCAGTGTCCTGCTACCCGATCTGTGCATTGGACACGACACGCCACGTGGCGGTCTGCCACTTGGCATGGACCAAGGGGCAGTGTCTGACAACACCCCCCTTGAGTCTCGTGTCATCTTGTGTCGTGTCGGGAGAGAAATCCCATGCACACGGGTTTTGTACGCAGACTGTGCATGCAGATTTCGTTCTCTGATACGGGCTTCCCGTATGGACACTGTAGCTCCCCTTCCAGAAAATTTTTTTTGAAATATTTTTATTATATTTTTATTTTGATTTAAATGGGATTTTTAGATTTTATAAATAGTTATTTAGTTAAATATTACGGTAGATGATTTTAGCCGTAGTTGAGATTGGAGTACTTGACGACTAGGAACCATGGCACGGATAGTACAGCGGCGTGCCTTGACTAGTGTATTATCCATGCCATGAAGGCCGAGCCATAGTGACGTCCTAAGTAAGAAAACCAGGCCAAGTTGCGACTTAACCCATACCGAAGACTTTATTTCTTAGTTAATTAAATTAATGAGTTTTCGGGAGACTGGTTGTACCAAACCAGACTGGACTGGACCCGAACTGAGCCGAGCCCATATAGTCATGCGACCCGTCCAAAAATGTTCATGTTGATATATTGTTGGTGTGATTTTGTCGTATTTCAATTTTATGATTTAATGCATGATTCATATATATTTTATTAATAAATATTTTAGATATCAATATTAATGATATTCAATGATAAATTATATATAAATAGGTCCTTGTACATTTTAGGATTTTTAGACTGTGCATGGTGGTATACACACCATTATTAGTTTATTGCATTTCGTTATTGTTATTATTATTATTATTATTATTATTATTATTATTATTATTATTATTATTATTATTATTATTATTATTACTATATTGTTATTATTATTGTAGAGCATATATGGATGCTTATCGTTGGAGAGAGAGAGAGAGCCATGTATATATATATATATATACACGTATATGTGTATGTAGATATAAATATATATGGGTGTACGAGTATATAAATATAGATATATGTGTATACAAATATACACATATTATATATAGGTGTATAGATTAATATATATGTAATGAGAGTATATATAATGCATATATAAATAGATATATATATAGTAATGCATATATATGTATTAACGAGAGAGGATTCAATAGCAGCCGGCCCACAGGACAAAGCCAGCCCAGCCGAACAAACATTTCCCACCGCGCATAAAACCCCATACAGGGCAAACCCAAGCCGCAGAAACCCGACCCCCCCAGTAATACATAGAGAGATCGAGATTTTGCTCGAAAACCCTAACTCTAAGAGAGCGCCCTGCCGACCCCCACCTGGACGCACACCCCCACGCGTGCGCGCGGCCACCCTGCCGCCGCCGTGGTGGCCGACCACGGTCGGCACACGCGCGCGCGAGCGCGCGAGATGACAGCAGCAACAACAGCAGTTGCATCAAGGAAGGCCACTTCGCGAAGAGTTATCTTCGCCCACGCTTGATCGTTTTCCGATCCAATTACGCAGGTACGAAGCTAACCTATAGCCCTTCAATACCCTTTAAATATTTTGGATTAATTCGCTTCATGCGCGTCGCAAGTCGATTCCCAAAACTGGAAAAAATCTCGATTTCCAGGATATAGAAACTGCCCCAACGTCCGATGTTTGCGGTCGATTTGTGACCAGAACATCGCGAGTTTTAGAAAACCGCTTGAACAAACTTCTAGACAACCTAACCAAGATGGAAACGCTATTTTTAGATTTAATTCTTGTTGGGTAATTGCTGTTTAAAATTAAGATAAAGTTGACAAGAAATCCGTTTTCAAAACTTAGAAATTCATCCACACGACGTGCGTCCCGCCTTTCCGGGCAACGTGGTCGCGAACCGAAAGCATCGAAAGCTGCGTATCGGCTTCGTGGTCGTGTGGGCTTTGGCGGAATTCAAATTGGTCGCGTGTGCGCGACGAATTTGATGCGTATCCGTCGAAATTCACCGTATCGTGCACTTTGCAAATTCTCTAATTACTTTGTACACACTCGTCAGATCGAGATGAAACTTGTGCCAACAGGACCGTATCATTTTTCTGGTCCTGTATGCCAAGCTTGGTCCGATTCTGAGGCAGTTGATAAAATTACCGTTTTACGGGCCCCACGGTTCCACTCAACGGACGATTTTGTGCACGGCTCGCCGAATCCAACTCTGGACACACGGTTGGGTTCGTATCGAAAAACTGGATCCGTAGACATATAGTTTAACGACTTTAGAGACCGTTGACTCTGGCACGCTTTTCGGTGCAAAGCGGGTCCAACGGCGGACACCGTTTTGGCCCGAAATTACCGTTTTGCTCCTGTATCCAGAATTGGACTTAAGGACAGACAATCCTAGCTAATTTGACTATTCTGAGAATGTTGGCGATGTTTGTTTCAGCTTTCGGAGACAGTTGTGATGACTTGGACTTTCTGACTTGTGATTGGCGATACATTGTTGGTTCTCCGTGCAACCCACATGCAAGTATACTTTGCCTCCCTCTACAGTTTATTTACATGCATATTTCTATTATTATATAGTTCTACTAGTTGGTTACTACTTGTGATTTGTATATCGTACATGCTAGTATAGCTATAGTTCTTGTACATGGTTAGCCTTGTTAGTTCATATTGGATTGGTTCTTTCGTGTATCGTGATTGGGTCGTGTTGTGTCTTCATCTGTGTCTTGACTGAGTCGTGTCTTCAAGAATGTGCGAGTGAACTGCTATTCCTTTGTCTTTTCCCACAACCTGCGAGTCCACACACGGGGCGAGGGTTGCCTTTGCACCTGCGAGTCCACAATCGGGGCGAGGGTGACTTGTCTTGAAACTGATCTGTGAGTCCACATTCGAGGCGATGGTTGGTTTTCCATTGATCTTCCAGCAGTTCATTTATACATACTTGATCCCGTATCCGTGTTCATAGCTACCTGTCAGTAGCCACTTGTCAGTCTCATGTCTAGTTCATGTTTACACCCTGGTTATATTATTGCGTGATTAAACTGCTAGATAGGCATGTTTTATGTATCTTGCTAGTCCTCTGAGGACCTGATGATCTCTTCAGGTTTAGCGATTGTATAGAGTTAGTTAGCAGAGCGGGATGATAGAGGATTGCGATGCATGATACAGGTATTTTCTGTGATATTTCTTTATTATTCTCTCGTGCTTTATTTTCAGTAGCATGATATACTCTGCTTATTTATAGACTCATATCATTCTTGGAGTCTAATCAAACAATATGCTAATGGGCTGCAGACCATGACCCATACTTGTTCATTCTTGTTTATATGATTCCTGTGGATTGAGATATAGTTTAGATTAGACATGATACCCATGACCTTGACAGCTTATACGTACTCGAGTCGGGCTAGAGTCCGCTCGATACGTAGCTGGCTTGCTCACGAGCTCGCGTCCGAAAAGCGGGTGCTGGTCATGACAGACATGGCGACACTTGGGCTCGTGTCAGGGTCCTAGACACGAAGTCCTATGTGGGGCGAATCTAGGTGCACGAGCACGTGTCCTGGTTTGGCTCGTGTCGAGTGCACGAGGCCACGACACGTGTGCACGATGTTTGAGTACACAGATTTGTGTCTGTGTATGTGTTTGTTGATTTGGACACGTTTTTGTCCACTTGGTGGACACGAATGGCTTTCCTTAGACACATGACACATGGTACACACACTGATATACCTTTTTGTGGAATTCGATGGTTTAAAATATGGTTTCGAAATAGGAAAATTCATGTATCAGTGTTGAGATGTCAGTCAGGTTCAGTTGTTTTGATATGAACTGTCAGTTATTTGAACCCTTTCCCTTGATTTAAATGTTAAATTAGTTTAGAAATTAGTGGGTGTATACATACATGTTTGTTACTTGTTAAAATTCATTTGGTTATGAGTTGGTCAAATGTTTAAGGTTAACTAATGTTGAATGTTGTTACTGTCATTTATGAGATTCACTGTTAGAGTGAATTCCGGAGGTTCACACTCATTCCCACATAAAGCTCTGAAATATATTGACCTATCCTTTGTATCACTCACTCACCCTAACTCCAACTGTCACAGACACACAAAAACTGAAATACCCATTGTCATTTATGTCTAGGATTGACACTGAGTTTATATTGCATTCTTCATTTTGTTCCCTGTTTTTCCTAATGTTTCCACATATTAATTCACATTAATACTACATGTACACACACAATCACTAACCTAACACTAGATTTCCTTTCACTCATGTCACCAACTGTTTGGGATTCACCCAAAAATCTGAGAATTAGATGAAAACTGAATATGAGTTTGTTTTGTAATACATGTCCTATGGGTTAAAACTGAAATTTGATTTTGTAGTATAAGTTAAATGTAATGCAATATTAGATGTTACCTATAGGGCTGGATTTTGGTTTGAGGAATCAAACATAGATTTGGGGTTTACCTAGTAATGTTAACTGATAATAGGAAATCTGTGACACAAACACTCACACACACATAGCCTTATACACACACACACACACACTCAATTCTAGATTCCTGTCATTTGAATGACACTGGAAATTTATTGCACTCACACACAGGGTTCCTCTTTATTTCTGTCACACACACACCTATCTAAATCATGCACACACATACACACCCTGCTTTATACCTTCCTGCACACATGTTTCCCCACACACACATACACTGGAATTGAAAACTGAGAACACACATTAGCTAATTCCTCTCACACACCTATCTAGCTCACTATCCCTACACACACACACAGGCCATTCCCCTGAAACCTATCACACTAATCACTCATTCACTCATACACATTGTCACACACAAACCAGTCACACATGCTCACACCATTCCACACAGAAGGATTGACCCTTACTTTCCTGTACACAGGACATATACACACACACACATTGCCTAGAATGTATATATCCCCTCTCTATATATATGTAATACATGTTGCTAAGGGTGTAATGAGAATTTACAATGTGTAATGTACATTGCCATGATGTACATATTGTGAATATATATATATATATATGTATGGGTGTTGGCCTTGTGAATGTGATATGTATTTTACTATGGATATACATATATGTATATTTAGAGCTATATATGATATGTGGGTTGGCTTAGGCATGATATAGCCTATAGCCTAGGGCTCTTAGCCTATGGGTATGGCTTGAATGCCAGTATAGAGTCTAGTTAGACTTGTGTAGTCAAGAATTGTGTGTGCTTACTAGAATAGACTAGTTAGACTAGTATAGACTTGTTGACTTAGGTTTGACTTAGTTGACCTAGTTTGACTTCTAGGGTTGACTAGAGTTGACCAAAGGTTGACTTTAGCCTAGATTGACCCCAAACATCATGCAGATGCATTGTAGCAGTTTATTTCATTATTTTTGTCATGTTATAACTTGTGATGTTCTGATTAGGAGCCAGATACCACTCCTCAAGCAGTATTTTCTTCTGGACATTCAGGATATCAGGCGAGTACATTCTCTGACCGTTTCATTCTTGCTAGGAGTACTTTCTCGCTCTAGATTATCTTACTTGATGCTGACACGATGGAAACACGGATTAGTACTATATGGATCTTTTCATACGATACTATCCCCTCGGGAGCATCAGATACATCATGTCATGTACGTTTCACTTTCATCATGTACTCTTGTGCTTTCACCTTACATGTGCACTCTCGTGATTCATGTACTGTCATAAATACGGAGCCCCCATATTTATATTCACGTACACCCTTATATGGGCCCCCATGTGAATATCATGCAATAACATAACTTGTCTAGATCCTTGTGTATTGATTGGGGTACGGGGGAGTATAAATAGCCATGTGGACAATTTCCAAAGTAGTGTAGCCATGTACGACCTCTCATGTTTATTATCAAGCCGTTCACATGTCTAGCTTGTACTCTAAATCACTAGTTCACTATAGCTCTTTACTTATAGTAGATATTTTATTACAGTCTTCTTTTTACTCATGTATACTCTTCAGCGTTTCATGTATTTTACTCTATTGTCTGTATTTTATTCCTGTCATTATATGAACTGCTTGAGATGTACTGTGCTCGCTCCTGTCTTGACTGGACCTGTTAAAAATTTTACAGAGGATAATGAGGAACCCGGCACCCCTTACTTTGGAGCTTGCCTGGATGACACTTGCGACCTGGACCCCTGGAGAGGTTCAGGCAGCTGCTGAGGATGATACCTTGTATAGTGTAGATAGCTTAGACTGTTCCTTCTTTTTTATGTTTAGCTGTTGTCCTTATTTTCAGAGTTGTATATTTTAGAGATGTTGAGACTTATGTTATTTCATACTTGTTGTACCTCAGTGAGGATTTCTGTCACGACCCGCACCCGCTTTTCGGATACGAGACGTGTCCAAGCCAGCCTACGCCGCAGAGTCGACGGGAGAACGCTGTCAAGCCCGCAAGAAATAAATGCTCAAATATCACACTTGTTCACATTTCTAATTTATTACAACAGTTACAAAATTTATAATTAAAAAAATACAAAGTTTTATAATTAATGAAATGATACAATGGCTATCTATTTTTAGGTTGGCCTCAGCATACCCAAATCTTCCCAGTGCTAAGAATGATCGCGGCTAAACCTGAAAAATGATGGTTTTCAGTCAGGAATAGAATAAGTACACAAACCGACGGTAATACAAAACACAATAGAATTAACAAGACATGAAAATAGCATATGAGATATGAAAGCTGTAAGAAAACTGATGACATAGCACGATAGAGAAGTAAACAAGGAAAAACTAATAAAAGACATATATCTAGGTGGTGTGAAATATCCTTTCGACATGTGAACGGCTAGGGGGTAAAATCCGGCACACTGCAGGTGTCGTGCGCAGCGACTATTATTCATGAATAGACTCATGGGATAGTTCTGGGTAGTTCACATGTTTACTTAGATATTTCCCCTCCCGACTACTCCGTGTGACGAGCATGTCAACAAGCAGCAAGATATATGTATATACATGAAATGAAAACACTACTATGAATCGGAAAGCAATCAGAAAGTGCACTTGCCTGAGGTCCTTAGCTGGGGAAACCAATAACACTATACCACTCAATGAGCCACAATCAGTCAACACATGTAGAAGTCTCTGGATGCTAAAATAAATAGTACCAACGTTCTCAGAATAGTCAAATTAGCTAGGATTGCCTGTCCTTAAGTCCAATTCTGGACACAGGGGCAAAACAGTAATTTTTATTATTGCGTATACTATATATATATATATATATATATATATATTTATATATACACATATATATCTATTACATATACGCAAATACATATATAAATTTATATACACATAAATACATATATAGTATATATTTATATATACTTATACATATATCTATACGTACACATTCACAGATTTAATATTATATATATATACCTTCGACAAAGAATTAAATAATAACAACTAATAATTGTAAGTCATTTATATATTTAATTACCACAATAATAAAAATAAAATAATAATCTTAATAACGCTGAAATTAAACCAATAATATATATATATTGATGAACTCATCAAATACGCCATTTATCTGGCCCCAGAAATTAGTACAATTATTCTAAAGCAACATTTAATAAACTATTAAATGTTTAGAAAATATTTGTCAAGTCCTAAAATAAGAAATATTTGTACATACAAATAAAATGTCTACATGGCCGACTTTGGTCCTTCTTCATGTCCTCAAGGGCTTGGGTTTGGTTCGGGTCCAGTCTGGACTACTTTGGTACAATCGGGTTTCCTAAAACTCAATAATTTAATAAATAAATAAATGAATCTTTGGTAATTGTTAAGTCACAACTTGGCCTGGTTTTCCTAGTTAGGACACATTGATGGACAGGTCTTCCCCTACCATGATTAAACACTAGTCAAAGCACGTTACTGCGTTATCCGTGCCATGATTCCTAGTCGTCTTGTACTCCAAATTTAATCATGATTAAAAATCATCTGCCGTAATAATTAACTAAATAATTATTTATAATAATCTAAAATCATCATTTAAATAAATAAAAATAAATAAAATAAAAATATTTCAAAATTTTCGGGAAGGGGAGCTACAATTTCTCTTTCTTTCTATCATGTTATATTATACCTTTAGATGTGATTGAGACTGTATTCTGCTTTGTCACCTCCATTCAGAGTGTATATACTGCACAGGTACCTTATACATTGTTAGATGATTGACCTAGGACAGCGTTCTACCGTCGACACTACGGCATAGGCTGGGCGCTGTTACGTACTCGTACCCTCACAGTGGGTGCAGGTCGTGACACTCTTCGATTATCTATTCTTGTCCATAACCAAATCAAAATATTTCCATCTTCTTACAAATCTCGAACTTTCCTATATCGTTCATACCTAATTCAAATATTCTGAACTCAGTGACACGGTCCATGCTATCACTTGAAATCATCTTTCGTAGATTTGACATCTAGAACTATTTCTGTGTCGACATGATCATATCGCGCCAGTCAACTCTAAACAAACCGACGCAAGTACTTGTTGACGCCTTCATGTGCATTTACTTTATATTGTTATATTTCACTTATACATGATATTTTCGTGTCTTGACTATTTACACACACGAGAGTTGAGTGATTGACTATTGTTCATGTTTTCTTATCATTATCGTGACCATGTTTTCATGATTGTGAGGTATGGATATTAGAGGAGTACAATTACTAGGCACGTGGACAAAGCCTAATTGTATTATTGATAATTCTTCCATTTACGGGAGAGGGCATTATATTCTCATCGTTCGCCCAAGCCGTCCATGTGTAGGAACGTTGTACTTCTCATGACACATGCACTATTATGATTTATGTGAGTTTTCTTACCTTTTCATGCTTGTTACTTTATTTATCAGTTTCTTCTATCACATGATTGTTTGTTCGTATTGTTCATGTTTCCATTGATTATTGTTCTACATGTTTAGTGTTATATTGCTTTATACTGTATTTGTATCGTGTTGGCTAAACTTGTACTTGTTCCAATCATGACTGGATTTTTTTTTTAGTTGACAAATTCTTGTTGACTTGCTATCTTGTTTTGGGTTCCTTCGGGTGAAGTTAGAGATATCTTGGAGGCCAACCATAGATTTTAGTTAGAATAGATAGTTTAAATTTAATGTTTAGCGGATTGTTCCCGAATATTATTTCGATGTATTAAAGGATTTGTAATTTAAATAATTATTGTGAATGAGCAAAAATAGATATGATTTATTGTATTTGAGATTTTATTGAGATATAGACAGCGTATTACCGTCGATGCTGCGGCGTAGGCTGGACTTGCCCACGTACTCGCATCCCAAAAAATAGGAGCAGGTCGTGACAAGTTTTTATAGTGGCCCATGCAGGTCCATTTTCGCAAATCATGCGAGCTCATGGTAATACCTATATCAGTCATACTACTATGAGTCTGCGAAAGGAAGTGTTCATTCACAATTAGAATTAATTTATTAGCACAAGGTTATAATAGGAAAACCCTTATCTAGTTTGACTACTTGGGTAGTTAAGGTTGCTTCATAGGCTAGGGATTAAATAAACATTGAAATTTAAGGTTTGATGGAATTGGAAATAAATTTCATATTTGAAATTTTTTTATAAGGATTTAATCTTGTATTTTCATATGATGGTTTGAACAAAGGCGGGTAGATTTTTTTTGGTTGATCTTCGTGATTAATTGATTGTTGAATGCTAGAGTTGTTAAATTTTGATGCTTCGAAGTTAGAATTTTATGTAAATTGATAAATTCATTGACAAGGTTGAAATTTTTGAAAGGGAATGATTTGGAAATTGTTATAAAAAAAATGAAAGTATATTAAATTTTAGATATTGAGGAGATGAGGGAACAATGAATTTTTTTAAATATTTTGAGAAATTTGATTTTGAAGATTATGGTATGAAACTGGGTATTGATTTAGCAATTTAGATTGACTTATGGAAATTGAGGATATTTGAAATAATTTTAAGGGTATACGATTTATTTATAGGTTGACCAAGGGAAGTATATGGATGGTGTATTATGTAGGCCAAGCTCCTCTAACTATATTCCTTGATCACAGTCCTTCTAGTTATCTAAATTCGTTTGTGTTTCATCTATTGCCTGTTCCTACCCTAAATTTTATGAATCTTCTAGAATTCAAGACCGAAACCTAGGTTCCCGTATATTTTGTTCCTGCCCTATCCATCCTTCTTTGACTAATGATTTGATCAACCTTTCTACTTTTAAATATTTTTTGTCATTTTATTTAATGATTTATGTTTTCTTGTTTTGATATAATTTACTATTAAGGTATTTTTAAATTTGAGGACGAAATTATTTCTAAGATAGGTAGATTTGCAACTCTGTTTTCGAAAATTTCAAAATTTATTTGTTTTATTTAATTTTTATATTTAGTTAGAAAAATATATTTTTTTATTTGAATTTCTACGAGAATATTTTTCGATTTACAAAAAGGGTTTATCAATTGTATTTCGAAAATTAGATTTTGTTTTATAAAAAAATTCTAAATTATTTCGATGATTAAAATATTATTTGAGTTATTATAGCAAACAAATATTTAATTTTGTTTTAATTTATTAATCATTATAAAACCTATTGCTATATTCTTTTAAATGAGAGCTTGTACTTATAAAAATCAAGTTCTATATTATTTTGGATAAGAGTATATTTATGAAAGACCTATTTTTAAGTATCCATATTCTTCCTCTTGTGACAAATATTTGATTTGATCAAACTAATTTTGATTTAAACTTATATTAATCTAATTTTGATTAATTTAAATTATGAAAGATTGATCAATATTGGATTTTTAGTACTTTCCTAATTAGGAACCACCATCCCTATATAAAAGGAGGCTTTCCTTTGTTTTTCTCACAAATCCCTCAAACATCATATCTAATCATGTGCATGCATTGTGTCCGTGTCCACCCAATATCTTCCATTATTTTATTACAGTTACACTTTGTCCTCCTTGTGTCTCGCAAGACACGTCGACGTAAATCCCCAATTATCAAAACCCTAACCCTAATCCTAATACTAATCCTAATCCTAGCCAAACCCCTCTGGCCGACGGCTGCCCCGTCTCCGGCCAGGGACAACCTCACCACCGCTCCCCTTCATATTATGTACCTTCCCGTGCCACCGCTATCTCGGCAAACCCTTGTCGGCCCCATTTTCTTCATCGCCACCACCAATGCCACCTTCCGCTCGACTTCTAGACCGCCCAGTGGCATCATCACCACCACCTTTGCCCGCCGTCGATCAACGTGGCCATCACCCGTAGACAATCAAACCAAACAACCTCACCTTCACCCTCATGTCGTGGCCGTGCCGAGGCCAGATCTGTCTGAACTCTCTCCGTGGCAGACTTCCTTCTCCGCGGCCCGGCCAGTGCTGCTGTTTACCGCGTGCACGCATCTTCCATGAGCCGACCAAGTCGCCGATGCCGTACCCAAACTGATGCGTCGATCAGCGTGCCTCTAGAACTGACGGTCTGCATCACTGCACCACCGTGTTGAGGCCATCCCTGACCGTGCATCCGCCGCTCTCCCTTTTCTCCTTCCTCCCTCTCACTCGAGCTCTCCCTTCCTTTCACACCGGCCTGAGCCCCATCGTTCCCCTTAGCTCCCTCTTCTCCGTTCTCCAAATTTCTTAACTCTCTCTCCCATTTTCTTTCTTTGCACTATGTTTGGGAAGGAGAAAAAATAGAGGGAGGGGAAAATTTGAGGGAAAAGTAGAGGGAAAATTAGAAACTAAGTTGTTTGAAAATGGGGGAAAGAAATAGGAGCAAGGGAATCTGGAGGAAAAATTTTGGTAGGTCCCACCAAAAAATTTTACTCCAAAATCGGGAGGAAAATGTACGTACTTGAGGGAGTTGGGTAAAATTTACCCAATTACCCCTCAATCAATTATCTTTCTTTTTCTAGGTTGTTTGTACATATTTTTTTCCTTCTTCGGGTAGTCTATATATTTCTCTCCTACTAACTTACATATCACAAAAAAATTATCGGTTGGGGTTGCTATATATTAGGTAAATCAAACTATTTTATCTCTTTTATTTTGTTCTATTCTGAATTTTGTTGATTTTAAATTTTGTTCTATCAAGATTAAACAAATAAGTCTCTATAAAATATACGAGTTTCTGTGTAGTTTGTTAAATTTTATTCTCGTAGTTTGTTATAAATATACATGTAGGTTAAATTTACATATGTTAAATTTGTGTGTAAATTTTGTTAAATTTTCATCCGGTAGTTTGTTATAGATATACATGTCGGTTAAATTTACATACGTTAAATTTATGTGTAGTTTATTAAATTTTCTTCCGGTAGTTTGTTATAGATATACATGTAGGTTAAATATTACTTGCAATATATGTTAAATTTTGTTCTATCAAGATAAAGGAAATAGGTTTTTCCTTTATCTTTTTTCGAAAGTAATAGATTTTACCTTTAGCAAGATTAGTCATATGACTTTGTGTATGAGTTTAACTGCTATTAATTTGATTGTTTTAAAGATACTATTTCATCATTTAAATCTTAATTAAAATATAAGACTTTGTATTTTGATTTATTTACTATTTAAATTCATATAAATTAATTTATTATCTCTAACAATAAAAACATAATATAAACCAAAAAAAGTTAATTTTTAAATCCTAAGTAAATATTGATTTAATCTACAACTCACATATAAGACATCTATGTTGGTGTTTTTGCCTTTGGACTAGGAAAGATAGTCCCACATCGGCTACACCAAATGGTGAGTATCTCAATATAATGCATTGCTTGTGTTGAGGTGTGCACATGAGGTGTGGTGGGGCACAAGTGTGTGTCATGTGGGAGTATTTTCCTAGAAGGAAAAAGGATTAATTCCAACAAAGATATAAGTTGATTTTTGTTGTGCGAACTCGGACTCGAACACGGACTCCAGGATGTCTCGTGCATGCACATGATTGTTCGGGGGTAGGCGCGGACTGGCATACTTGTATGCTGATTGTGGGATGATCTAAAATATCAAACTCTACTTTTGAGTATTGGTATTTTAGTCCCACATCGGATAGGAGAAGAGGTGAAGTCTCACTCCACTCTATAAATAGAGCCCTTTAGCCTCTTTTGAAAGATGCACCAAGAAGAGAGATAAGGGAGTCCGTAGAGTCTAGGAAGCCCGTTCAAGTCTCAAATATTGACTTACGAGCGTTCCAGAAGTTCTTCATGAACTTGCTGGTTCCTGGAAGCAGATCGTAGTGGGGCGAATCTTGCTTTGGGCAACAGTGATTTTAATCACCCCAGCAAGAACCTTTCCTCTTTTTCTTTCTTCTTTCTTCTCCTTCATCTGAGTTGTAACTCAGTTTTGTCCGCCAGCAACTGCGATTGTGAGAAAGAATGTGAGATTTATTTTCTGAACTCAGTTCTGTCCGTCAGCAACTGCGATTGCGAGAAAGAATATGAGATTTATTTTCTGATTATTGTTGCTTTTGTAATCAGATTCATATTATAGTGTTCCTCTTGGATCTCGAGAATTATCAGAAGGTGAACGTCTGTTTGAACCTCTGATCTCGATATCGAGTCTACCATCTTTGATCAAGCCTCGGGACTAACAATCTTAAAGCAAGATCCTTGTAGATGGAAAACTCTCGTGCTTCTCTCATCGATACCAGCTTTAACAAGTTGGAGAAATTCGACGGAGAACATTTTCAAATCTGGAAGAGGAAGGTCATCCTTAATCTTCAACTCATGGACGTAGACCATGTCTTGATTGAGGATGAACCGACGATTCCAGAAGGAGGAACTGTCGATGCTATTGATGCTGCACTCGTCAAGCAGAGCAAATGGAAGAGAGAAAATAGCATCTGTAAATTGCTGGTTCTCAATTCTATGGAAGACTCTCTGGCAGAGTCATATTCCAAGAGGGTAAAGGCCAAAGAGATCTGGGATTCTTTGGGTAAGATATATGAAGATGATAAGAACAGGTCCAAAATCTTCATCGTCGAGAAGTACCACAAGTGGCTCTTCGAAGACAAGATGGCGATGCTACCTCAAGTGAAGGAATTCCTGAAGTTGTGCCAGAAGTTAGATGACGAGAAAATGTCCCTCGTCGACAAGTTTGTCATTGGAGGGATAGTCTCGAAACTTTCTGTTGGATGGAGCAACTTCTATGCTAGAATGCATCGAAAGAAGTTGTACATTAGCTTGGAAGATCTCCTACAATACATCCACGTTAAGGACGAAATGTGATCTCAACAGAAGATGGACTCTTTGTCCAACCAACTGGCTATGGCCAACTTGGTGCAGATAAGAGAGTTCAAGGGGAAGCAGGTGGCTTCTCATCACAAGAAGAAGGACTCCACTAATCTGAAAGTGAAGGGTCCTTCGTTCAAGCAATAGAAGTCCAAGTCCCATGTGACTTGCTTCAACTGTGGCAAGAAGGGCCACTATAAGAGTGAATGCAAATCCAAGCCCAAACAAGCTGAGCAAGGTGAGCCTAGCAAGGTTTCTATGGTTTCTAACATTGTTGCTATGATTGCTCAGGTCACAGCTGTGGGGGCTGACTCTGACTGGTGGATAGACACTGGTGCGACCTGCCATGTCTGCTCTGGCAGAGAATGGTTCGCCACATATCAGACAACTTCTGAGAAAGTTATCATGGCAAACCAAGCCCAAGCTGAAGTTCTGGGGATCGGAACTGTGGAGCTGAAACTCACATCCGAGAACACTCTGATGCTTCAAGGTGTGAAGCATGTTCCGGTGATTGCAAAGAACTTGATCTCTGGAAGCCTGCTTAGCAACATAGGCTTGAAGATGGACATCAATGCTGGCCAGATGGTGATGTCCAAGAAGGGAACATACTTCGGAAAAGCTTTTCAAACCGAAGGGATGTTCAAAATTTGGCTTGTAAACCAGTCAAATGTAATCAATGCAATCGCTCTTTCTGATTATTCTCTTGAGTTATGGCATAATAGGCTAGGACATGTTTACTGTAAAAGAATTAACAAAATATCCAGTTTAGGACTTATCTCCAAATATGGGGGTAAGGTAGAGAAGTGTAAAGTATGTGCTCAGACAAAGATCACAAGGAAACCCTTTTATCGGGTCAATCGAAGCACAGATCTTCTGGAATTGGTGCACTCTGATATCTGTGACTTCAAGCAATTATCTACAAAAGCCAGGATGAAGTATTTCATAACCTTCATCGATGACTTCTCAAAGTACGCATTCGTCTACTTGCTCAAGTCTAAAGACGAAGCGTTCGAGAAGTTCAAGGAGTTCAGGGCCGAGGCTGAACGGCAAACTGGACAACAACTCAAGAGGCTAAGAAGTGATCGAGGCGAAGAGTATCGGTATCATGAATTCACATTGTTCTGCAAAAAAAACATGGAATCATAAATGAGACTAATGCTCCGTATTCTCCTCAATCTAACGGAGTAGCGGAGAGGAAGAACAGAACGTTGACAGAAATGATGAACTCAATGCCGCTAACTGCAGGTCTTCCTAAATGCTATTGGGGAGAAGCTGCATTAACGGCCACTTTTTTTTCTAAATAGAGTGTCGTATGCAACTTCGGACGTAACTCCTCATGAACTCTGGTTCAAAGTCAGACCTAACTTGAATGTCATTCGAGTGTGGAGGTGTCTGGCTTATGTGAAGATCCCAGATCTGAAGATTCAGAAGCTGGGGACAAGGACTACGAAGACAATCTTCTTGGGGTATGCCGAGAAGAGTGATGCTCGAAGATTTCTTGATATTGAGTCAAATCATATCATCGAATCTTGCGATGCTGGATATTTTGAAGACAAGTTTGTAAGGCACAAGAACATTGTTCTAACGGATATTCCGAAGAATGATGAAAGTGCAAAGGTTACTGAGATCTTCAATGAGCCAGTTGTCCAAGATGAAGTTGTTACTGAGGAGACAACGATTGAACCAGAACTCGCTGAGCCATCGTCAAAGCGAGCGAGGAGACCGAAGAACTTTGGAGATAACTTCACCACCTATCATGTAGAAGCAGATCCGCTTACTATGATGAGGCGATGAAGACCAGAGATGTTATTTTCTGGAAGGAGGCGATAGACAATGAAATTGAATCAATCACCTCCAATAATACTTGGGTGTTGGTTGATCTACCTGAAGGAGCAAAACCTATCGGATGCAAGTGGATCTTCAAGAAGAAGATGAAAGCTGATGGAACCATTGACAAGTTTAAGGCTAGGCTAGTGGCAAAGGGGTTTTCTCAAAAGCAGGGGATCGACTACTTTGACACGTATGCTCCAGTAGCCCGGATGACCACCATCAGAATGTTGATTGCTCTCGCAGCGATACGTAAGATGGTGATACATCAGATGGATGTGAAAACGGCATTCCTGAATGGTGAGCTGACCGAAAAGATCTATATGTAATATCCAGAAGGGTTTGTCATCAAAGGTCTTGAAGACAAAGTCTGCAAGTTGGTAAAATCTTTATACGGTTTAAAGCAAGCTCCCAAAATGTGGCATAAGAAGTTTAACAAAGTCATAAGGTCAAATGGCTATAGGGTCAGTGAAACAGACAAGTGTGTCTATACGAAGTTTGCTGACGGAAGAGGAGTCATCGTTTGTCTATACGTGGAGGACATGATAATCCTAGGTACGGATATAAGCTGTGTCACGAAGACAAAGAAGCTCCTCTCGACGAAGTTCAATATGAAGGACTTGGAGGATGCTGATGTTATCTTGGGACTCAAGATCATCTGGACAGACACTGGACTAGCGCTGTCACAGTTTCATTATGTTGAGAAGATGATCACTCGTTACGGGTATCAGGATCTTCCAGGGATCGATACACCGTACAAGTGTAATTTAAAGTTGAAGCCTAATTTAGGGAAAAGCGTCAGGCAGCTGGAGTATGCAAGCGCAATCGGGAGTTTGATGTATGCTACTACTGCCACAAGGCCTGCCATAGCTTTCGCTGTGGGAATGCTAAGTCATTTCACGAGCAACCCAGACATTAAGCACTGAAAAGCTGTGAAACGGATTATGAGATATCTCAAGAAGACTCAAACATATGTACTGCACTACAGCGAAGATCCGTCGGTAGTGGAAAGCTTCAGTGGGTCAGTTGGTGCTCAGAAGTAGTGAGCGAGAGGACCACAGGTGGATACATTTTCACAATAGGTGGAGCTGCTATATCGTGGAAATCGAAGAAGCAGACTATGCTCTCACGGTCATCTATGGAATCTGATTTCTTTGCACTTGATACCGCAACGGAGGAAGTAGAATGGCTTTGGGAGCTTATGTATGATCTTCAAGTGGTTGGGGCACAAATACCGGGGATACCAATATACTACGACAACCAGGCGACTGTGGCGGTGGCATCAAATGACCTTTTCAACGGGAAGAAGAGGACTGTACGGTTGAAGCACAGGGCAGTACACGATCTCATCAAGAGGGGTGTTATTGCAGTGATTGATGTTCGAAGTTAGGAGAACCTGGCGGATCCATTCACCAAGGGCCTCAAGCGCCAGCTGGTCGATGATACAGCTTGTAAAATAGGTTTGAAGGCATTCTGATATTGTGTTATTACATTCCTACCATAAAGTTTTATGTTATTAGTTCAAAGAAAAATCTACTAGACATCTAGATTTTGGTTTAAGGGAGGACTATTAACCGGAAGAATATCAGGAACGGTGGGTACTTATCCTCTGTGGCATGGAGAGGTTACGAACCTACAACCACTATTGTCTACTGTTGTTTTCTGCGAAATACGGATCCTGTGGGAAGGTTTGTTTAAATGCCTTAATAAGTTCTCAGGCAGAGTGAATGCATGGAGTGCTTTGTAGGAAGCACGGTAGCACAGCACTACAAGGAGTATAACTCCATGCTATATTGGGGTGACTCCACCATGAGGTTCCCGGTTAGGGGTAATGCCTCGACTTTGTGAGCCAAGTCACAGCGGAGTAGCACCGCAAATAGGCAGGTAGCCTAATGATGTATGATAATCGTAATAAAGAGAGGTAGATAGCACTACAATAAGGACGATGTCCTCATGTTACAGTGGCATGACACCACGAAGAGGTACCAGGTAGGGTAAAGCCTCGGCTTCGCGAGCCATGTCATAGCGGCGTAACACCGCACGGAAATACAAGGCTTCATGCTGGGTAGTTTGGCACTACAAAGAGGTTTGTAACCTCATGCTACAGTAGTATGACACTACGATGAGGTACCCAGGTGGGGTAAAGTCTCGGCTTTAAGCTATGTCATAGCGGCGTAGCACCGCAGAGAAGCGCAATGCTTCATGCCATGACTCTTTATAAAGAACTCACCTATAGTGTATGGACAGAGATATCAGGCCGTCTCTTGAGGGTAAACTTGTAGACGCCCAAAAATTATATACTAAAACTAGGCTAGCACAAGGCCTTTAATGTGCATCCAGAAGCACAGTTGATGTCATTATGTGAGTAGAAAGAATTGCAGTTATGGTGCAAAATTCAAGGCTTAGTCCATTCTTGTATCATGCTGTTATTTAACCTATGCAGAAAGATTCAAGTCATAGCGACATCTCTCCAAATGCATGATGGACAGTCACTGTGGGGAACGCTCAACCCATATATTGAGATATGTGGGGGATTATTGGTGTTTTTGCCTTTGGACTAAGAAAGATAGTCCCACATCGGCTACACCAAATGGTGAGTATCTCAATATAATGCATTGCTTTGTGCACATGAGGTGTGGTGGGGCACAAGTGTGTGTCATGTGGAAGTATTTTTCTAGAAGAAAAAAGGACTAATTCCAATAAAGATATAAGTTAATTTTTATTGTGCGGACTCGGACTCAGACACGGACTCTAGGATGTCTCGTGCATGCACGGGAGTGTTCGGAGGGTAGACGCGAACTGGAAAACTTCTATGCTGATTGTGGGATGATCTAAAATATCAAACTCTATTTTTGAGTATTGGTATTTTAGTCCCACATCGGATAGGAGAAGAGGTGAAGTCTCACTCCACTCTATAAATAGAGCCCCTTGGCCTCTTTTGAAAGATGCACCAAGAAGAGAGATAAGAGAGTCCGTAAAGTCCAGGAAGCCCGTTCAAGTCTCAAATATTGACTTACGAGCGTTTTCGAAGTTCTTCGTGAACTTGCTAGTTCCTGGAAGCAGATCATGGTGGGGCGAATCTTGCTTTGAGCAACGGTGATCTTAATCACCCCAGCAAGAACCTTTCCTCTTCTTCTTTCTTCTTTTTTCTTTCTTCTCCTTCATCTGAGTTGTAACTCAGTTCTGTCCGTCAGCAACTACGATTGCGAGGAAAAACGTGAGATTTATGTTCTGAACTCGGTTCTGTCCGTCAGCAACTGCGATTGCAAGAAAGAACGTGAGATTTATTTTCTGATTATTATTGCTTTTGTAATCAGATTCATATTATAGTGTTCCTCTTGGATCTCAAGAATTATCAGAAGGTGAACGTTTGTTTGAACCTCTGATCTCGATATAAACCAAAAAATTTAATTTTAAATCCTAAGCAAATATTGATTTAATCTACAACTCACGTATAAGACATCTCAAAAATAAATAAATAAAAACTCATCATATGAGTTTAATTGCTATAAAGTTCATTATTTTAAAGATAAGATTTTATTATTTAAATCTTAATTCAAATATAAGATTTTGCATTTTGATTTATTTATTAGTTAAATTTCTTATGTTACTATATTATCTCTAACAATAAAATACAAATATAAACAAAAAGTTAATTTTAAAATCATAAGCAAAAATTGATTTAATCTACAACTCACGTATGAGACATCTTAAAAATAAAATAAAAACTCATGGTGTGAGTTTAACTGTTATTAATTTAATTATTTTAAACATAATGTTTTATTATTTAAATCTAAATTCTTGTATAAGATTTGTATTTTGATTTATTTATTAGTTAACTTCATATATATTAATGGATTATCTCTAGCCAAAAAAATCACAAATATAGACAAAAGTTAAAAACGTAAGTGAAGATTAGTTTAATCTACAACTCACGTATGTGACACCTCATAAACAGAACTTACGGATGAGTTTAACTCCTATCAATTGATTATTTTAAAAATCATGAGAAAGTTAAGGATAAATTAGTAATTTATCTATGTCCTACAAACAAACAAAAAATTATTTTTCACTTTTCATCTCCCAATTTTTTGGTCATCCAAACAAGGAAAGGTAAAATTAACTTTCCTCTCCCTCCATTTTCTTTTCTCTCAAATTTTCCTCTTCCTCCTCTCCTATGTTCCCAAACATAGTGTTGGTCTTCTTTTGTGTTCCTCTGTGAAAGAGCACACAACATAATGTCATGTCTTTTTTTTAACAGAGAACAACTTCTCCTCTCTCTCCTACATTATTGCTTCCCTTCCCAAGGAAACACATAGGGAGTAGTGACTTGTGGATGTTATATTATTGTTTTATTATTATTTTTATTTTCATATTACTTTATAGTAATCAGTAAGATTGTATACATATAGGTCGTATAGTTATAAATTATATTAATATTGTATTATAAAATAATTGTTATTTTTAACAGTGTGTATTATAGTATATAGGTATGATAAGTATTGTTATATATAACTAATTTAGTATTTTTGTAGTCATTAGTTATTATCGATAAATATTTTCAAAATAAATATATAGTATTAGGCTTGAGCCCTACACTGGTTTTCAAATTGGATTTTTGGCCAGCAATATTAATTAGTTTTTATAACAAGTACATTATTTTTTATTTATAGATATTTTTCTAAAATGCTTATTATTTATAATCTAAATATAGATGTATCTTGACTTTAATTATGTGTATAAATTTTAAAAGGATTTATAAAATATAGCTTTGAAATATTATAAATAATTTTCTATGTTTTCAAAATACTTATTTAAAAATATTTTGATTGATAAAATCATAGTTTCCAACTATTATAATTATTTTGTAAAAAGTTATTAAATATTTTGACTAAGTAGGGTTTCTCACATATATATTTTTCTAAGATTATTATGAATATTTATTTTTCTTTGATTATCTATTCTTGTCCATAACCAAATCAAAGCCTTTCCATCTTCTTATAAATCTCGAACTTCTCTATATCGTTCCTAGCTAATTCAAATATTCTAGACTCAATGACACGGTCCATACTATCAGGCGTCGTTTAGTTTGCGGAATGAAAGAGAAAGGAAATCAATTTCTTGGCATTTCCTTTCCTTTGGAAAATTACAATTTCCATTGATTTTCCTTTTCGATGTTTGAAAATGTCAAGAAATTTGGAAAGGAAAGTGAATACTTCAATGTAGGAAAGTGATTCCTTGCTTGGATGGATGGAATCACTTTTTCCCCTAATTTTCCTTCCATTGGTAATCACTTTCCTTTCCTCTTCAATTTCTTTGGCACCCAAACATAGAAAAATAATCAATTTCCTTTCCTAATCTGATGATTCCGCGAACCAAACGAGGCCTCAGTGGAAATCATCTTGCGTAGCTTTGACCGACTACCTTAACCACTTAAGTTAGACTATTTAGTTGTAAATATATCATATTAGATTGTTAATTTTTAAACTAATTTGTAGAGAATTTAAGTAGTTATTTATTATTATTATTAAATTAAATTAAATGGTTTGATGATATTCATACGACTTTGACGGCTCACTTTTGAGCCGTTTTGAAGTCTTTTTATATAATTTACTAGTTACTTTCACGTGCCTTGTGTCACGCTCCAGAACCAGAATACTGGAGAGCGGGGGCAGACACAGCCAGCGACGTATATAGAAGTGTAATTTATCTCGATATACGGTTACGACTGTCTAGATGTATGAGGGTTTATCTACAAGCCATCAGTCTTTATGGCCAAGAACAAGCCTAGTGTCTCAATCTCAGGCAAGTAATAATAGTTACAAGATGTTAGACCATCAGATATTTAATAGTAAGGCGTCCCATACATTTCATATACAGATGATCATGAAGCTAGTCGTATAAAATGCGTGGACTAGCAAGAGTTTCAGTCATACATGATCAACCCTAGGATTTATTAATCATGTTACAGCCCTTAGGCAGACAAGAAATATAAGTAATCAACACGAGCTAACACTTGCGCGGTGGCTAAACGCCTCAAAAGAAAAGTTTTACAATAGAGCAGGAGAGCAAAATAAAACTCACTCGTTGCCAGGGTTTCTACTAGTGTTTACCATCTGGCTGGAAGGCTGGGTGTAATGCCTATAGTTCGTATTACGTATTTTGAAATACGTGTACATATTTTATCTTATATTACATGATTTTTTGCTTGGCTTATCTTGGCATTACATGGCATGGTCTATTTTGGGTTGGTTCGGCTAGGCTTGGGTTGCCTTGGTTCATCATGAACCAAGAAGAGAACCCTTACCTACCACCACCATCATCCTTTATTAACCCATTTACTTATTCTCTCTCTTCATTTACTACTTCTTCTCCACCATTACTTCTTCAACCACCAGGAGAGAGAGAAAGAGAGCTTAGACAAGTGTAGTTTGCTTCATGGAGGAACTTCGTTTTTATTGTTCCATTCTCTTCCTCACGAGATTCTAACACACTTTAATATTTAGTATTTCTAATTTTCGCGGCTCATTTTGTAGATCTAAGTTATTGTATTTTCGGATTTCTTGGATTTTGATCTACTTAATATTGTTATTTCCAAGATTTGATGATTCCATGTTGTAGAAAATTTTATTCTGCCCTATTTTGACCTATGGAAGTCTGAATTCCGACTTCGGATGAAGGATTTATGAGCTTTGGAGCCATGGACTTCATGGTTATTCTTCTCGGATCAGTGGAGAAGAAGAACAGTTTCTGAGCCGCATTGTAGCCTTAGCTGCATGACTTTCATGCGGCAAGTCTCCATAGCCGCATGGCCTTGTTGGTCTCCCAGCCGCTTAAGCTAATCACCCTCGCAGCCGTATGAAGTCAACTTCGTAGTTCAGCCGCATGAACTCAATCACTTTCAGCCGCATGAGGCTTGGGCAATTTCCAGCCGCATGAGATGTTCTTTCGCTGCCGCATAAGCCCCGATCCATCTCAGCCGCATAAGGCCTAGGCTATCTCCAGCCGCATATACTTATTGATTCTCCAGCCGCATAAGGCCTTGCTCCCCGCCAGCCGCATAAGCTGTCTTTGGATCTCAGTCGCATGAGACTCCTATCTTTTCAGCCGCATAAGGTTGCCATCCCGCAGCCGCATGGGCCCTTCCACCCGCAGTCGCATAAGCTTGAGTTCTCGTTGCCGCATGCGCCCCCTTCCTTCCCCAGCCGCATGCACCTGCCCTCATTCCAGCTGCATGAGCTCACAGTTCCCAGCCGCATAAGCGCACAAGTCCCATGCCGCATGGCTCCTTCCACAGTCTCGTCCTCTTTTGTTATTATTATTATTAAATTGAAATGTCACATTATGTTTATATCATGTAAATTTTGGTATATTTCATGAACACGATAGTGGCCCGACGTGGCGCACTCCTGACAGTGAACATGACCTGATATATATATATATATATATATATTTTTCGAATTGCTGTTACGACGGCCAACACGACATGACAAGAATGAATGACCTGGACACCGTGGACGATTGTGCTTGTAGAAATGAACCAGTACTGTCTTGCATCATGTCTAGGATAGGGATCCCTGGGTACCACGGTCAGGGATACCTACAGTAATTGACTAAGGCTAATAAACTAGAATAATTCAGCAGACATGAAGAGATACCCAGCTACAGGCAATCATGTTATCTGGGCGCATTCAGTGGACTTGTAGCCTACCGATGAGTAGGGTACATTTCCAGCACACAGTCACGTATTGCATTCTTCATAAATGAACATTCGACCTGGATAACCAGATGGTCTGCAGGGCTTATGGCTTTTGGGATAATCTTATTGCATCTTGCTCGTAACTAGGCCTGTGATAACCCTAGTTAGTTAAAAGTATCAAGCCGTACTCTTGATTGGCCGTGATTGATTAGATGGAGTTTATTCCAGCTTAGTCTTATCCTGATCCTGTACGAGATTGTGACATGACATGATTATTGATGCTTGTCTTAACAATAACGATCGGGGGTCCAGTTCTGTTCAGGCGAAGGGTTACAACCCCGATCCTTGTTTGGTTTAAGGGTTGTAACCTGGCTCCCGGAGCAGTTCTGTGTCCTCTCTTCGTTTATTGTCTTATTGCAACCCCACGCCATGTTCGTCATGTTTTACCTTACCTTAATACCATGATTATTTATACTGGCCTTAGCAATAAAGATCAGTGGTCCAGTTCTGTTCAGGCAAAGGGTTACAACCAGGGGTTATTTTTTGGTTTAAGGGTTGTAACCTGGCTCCCGGAGTAGTTCTGTGTCCTCTCTTTGTTTATTGTCTTCACTGTACCAATAGTATTTGAGACGGGTTTCCATTCAGGTGAAGGGCTGCAATCCCGGTCCTTGTTTGGTTTAAGGATTGTGACCTGGCTACTTGAATGGTTTCCTCGTACTCAGTTTACTGTTGTTATCTCTATTATTATATGTTCTTTATTTATTATCTTTAATATTCTATTGTGATTTGCTGGTTTTATTTCCTAAGTGAAGCCTCATTTGTGGCACTTGCTCTTTCTGGGGTCTGATCCAGCTGGTTTTGTGTGGCCAGATATCGGAGCAGCACCAGAGGATCCACCTGTCTTCCAGCCAGATGGTGACCACCAGGCGTAACCCTGGCAACGAGTGGGTTTCCTTTTGTCCTCTTATTTTATTGTAAAAAAGTATTCTTTTGAGGCGTTTAGCCGGCGAGCACGTGTTAGCTCGTATTGCACCTTTACTTACTATCTGCCTACGGGCTGTAACATGATTGACAGATCCTAGGGTTGATCATATATGACTGAACTCTTGCTAGTCTTGATATTTTATACGACTAGCTTCATGATCATCCAATATATAATGTATGGGACGCCTTGCTATTATATATTTAGTGTTCTGACATCTTGTAACTATTATTGCTTGCTTGAGATTGAGACAATAGGCTTGTTTACGACCATAGGAGACTGTTGGCTTGTAGTTAAACCCTCATGTATCTAGACAGCCATGACCAAATAGCGAGGTGGGTTGCACTTCAATATACGTAGCTGGCTATGTACGCCCCCGCTCTCCAATATTCTGGTTCTGGGGTGTGACATGGTTTAAGTGGTGGCCCATGCAGGTCTTGTAATCAAGATATGTGAGGGTTTACCAAATAGATGTCTCAATCAGTACTCGCCCTTGATCTCTGCTCGTATCTTCTGAATCCCTGTAATCTTGACCTGATCACATGCTTGTTTCGTTGATCTGTTCTGGTCCTTCTTTATTGTTCCCTATGTCGTCTTCTTCAGCGGCATTATTCCTGGACCTGCCGATCAGCAAGGCGGAGCTCCTCCCGCGGACCAGCAGCAACCCGGAGATCAAGCCCAACATTCAGGAGTAGCCTCCAGAGTCATGCCTACTTGAGGAGAGCCGCCAGTTCAGCCCGTCCAGCCTGCAGAGCCTGATGATGGCACTTTGGTGGGTCTCATCAGGTCACTATTAGCTCCCAGGAACGTCGAGGAGATGTCTTACACCAGGCGGTGGTAGACACTTTGACCAGAGGAGGTCATCATGGTAATAGCGCGGCCAACAGCTTCAAGCGCTTGAACCCTCCATTTTGTTAGGGTTATATACTAAAAGTATCACTTTTTTAGTAACCTTATTTCCTTTAATTTTGAATGAGTATCATATGGGCAAATGTTTGCATATTGTATTTGTTGCAAGTGTTAATGCAAATATCTGATATTCTATATTGTAGATAATATGGTGTGTGGTGTCACACAGAAGATCATATTATCAGTTCCCTATGGAGTATATAAATAGCTCACAACCTAGATGGACTTGGACAATCTATTGGAAATGTTATAGCGTAATCTGGTATTAGTCTATCTTGACTATAGGTTTAGACTAGTACACTTTGTGTGTATTGAACAGGACCACTTGAGGTTGTTCTCTTTGTACTGACTACATAAGAGAACAAACACCTCTGCTATTATGGATGCTTGTGCTCTTAACCCGATATAATAACGGACATGTATATGTAGTGTGCATTATTTTGACTCATAAAAGAGTGAGATTCATTATGGATCAACAACCTCTATGAATTGGGTAATAACATTGTATGTATGATGAGCTGTTGATTATAAATGGAATCCATATCCCGACATCGGGTTGATGATGTCCCCTTAAGGAGCTCATAAGGATTGTCATGTAAACCCTGCAGGTGGATTATATCCGACATGACAAATAAAGTTGAGCGGTACTACTTAAGGATAAAAGATGTTGAATCAATATAGTTGTCAGTAACTTAATTTGATCGACGGACATACGATATCTTAACATGGGAAGCCAAACGAGCATATAATAAAAGGAGCCCACAAACATAATTTGGGATTAGAGAGGTAGTGCAACAATAGCTCATTAGTGGACCGAGCTATTGTTAATGGGCCTGGATTGTGTGTTCGGACTGAACACGGGATATCCAGATCCGTTAGGAGGCCTAACCCTAATTTCTCCTCATGGTCCCTGCCGTAGCCTATATATATCCTCTATTCTCTGGCCGCCATATTACCGATAAGAAATCTGAAACTTTCTCTAAATTCGTGATTCACATAAAGAGAGAAAGAGAGGGCTGCCAAGGAGAAGAAAAGGTTGGGAGATCGTCGCCCACACGACATCCAACTCGAGGAAGGAATACGTGCGAAAGATCTTGGGGTCGTCCGCTCGAGATTGCCAGGAATTACTTGTCTCCTTTTCGCCGTAGGTATAATTCGTGAACCCTAGTTTCCGCCTATGAAGGGTTAGAACACGTATTAAATCTGTTTAACTTTCTATCGATCAATACGCATACCAAAGGAAGGGTCCTGGGAATCCCCATTTCCATCAATTGGTATCAGAGCTACTTTGGATCTACGTATTGATTGATACGTCCATGTTGTCCAATAAAACCTGCACTGTGTAATAGTCGGTAGATGTAGATCTGTTCTAACTCGGTTTTGCAGGCATCTTAGATCCAACTATTATGGTCCAATGCATATTTTTAATTGTGTTGTTTAAACCACGGACATGTCGTAGATGTTGTTGTTGCTGTGGATATAATTAAAATCACGAGGGTTGATCGTGCTTATTATTTTAATTTTGCAATCTAGATTATGTGTGAACTCCTTCGGGAGGCATAGGATTGATGTAATTTTAATTATTTTTGATCAATCATGATGGTGGTGGTGGCTTTTTCTGACGTCGGACGAGATGCTGGTTTTAAGCAGTCCAGAGGCAGACAAATGATTTTCGATGAAGGAATCGACAGCCAAAATCTTAAAAAAAATTGGGGCGCTGCCCCGAACCCCGCGACCTGATCGGGCAGGTAGAACCCCGAATAGATCTGCGCAGCGCCAGATTTTGGATTCGGATAGTTGAGGACGGAGCATCAAAGATGACCATAATAGTTGGATATTTTCTCTTATTTTTTTTATTTTGTTTTTTCTGATTATGCATTTTATTATTGTGTTGTTGTTTTTTTGAAAACCAAGCCTACATTAATAATGGACATAATATCAACTAGTAGAAAAACCCTCATTGTTAAATAACTAAGTGGGAGAGGATATTTATTTAGTTTAAATCCTATGGTCTCCATTACTGGTTTGTAGGTGATGTAATTATACTTGCGTGTTGGCTATAGTGCTTTCCTCCATATCGGATGAGTATAATTATGGATCACCAGTACAAACTTCCTTAGGGATAATTGTAGAAAGTTACCTAGTATGTGTTCACTTCTCCATCTGAAGGAACTCATTACAAGGTAATGGACTTAGTATTAAGTAATGGTATACACTTAGATACAAATAATGGTATCCTCCCCATCGGAGTCACTGCTATTATTTGTATGACCGGAGCAAGACCAGCATATTAATTTTATTTGTCATAAAGTTATGTTGACATGATAGTAAAATTAATAAGAAAAATCTACTTAAAAAAAGTTGAATTTGTATACGTCCACACTATCGTGGCATGCTAAATTCATGGTGTTCAAGGTGTTGGTGAATTTCTTATTATTGTTTTGAGGGAATCAATATTTAGTTAATTCAAAAAGTTTTTTTGCCCTACATAATTTTATTTATGTGATTCTCAGGATTTCAAAAATGGGTTCTTTCAGTCCACTTATGGTGATTCTTAAAGAAAACAAACTTACTGGACCTAATTATATTGACTGAAAACGTAATTTGGATATTGTTCTGACTGCTGAGGAGTACAAATATGTACTTGTTGAGGAATGCCCACCTAAGCTTGATGCTAACTCTGATGAAGAGGTCAAAGAGGCTTATAAGAAGTGGAAAAAGGCAGATGAGATGGCGCGGTGTTACATTCTGGCATCTATGTCAAATATATTGCAACATCAGCATCAGGCCATGGCCACTGCTTATGACATGATGTATAACCTCAAGGAACTCTTCGGACATCAGAGTAGAGCAGCTAGGCAGTTTGCTATAAAATGTTTGATGAATACAAAAATGGCTGAGGGCACACCAGTAAGGGATCATGTTCTCAAGATGATGGATCATCTGAATAAGATGGAGATCCTTGGAGCGATGGGGAATCCCAGGTCGATATCATTCTCGGAACTCTGCATAAAAGTTTTGACAATTTCTGCCTTAATTACAACATGAACAAAAGGTTGTATAATTTGGCAGAACTTGCAAAAGAGCTACAGGATGCTGAATCTCTCTTTAGGCAGAGTGGTCATGTTTTTATTTCTGAAAAGGCTTCTACTTCTAAGCCAAAAGGCGGTAAGAAGAAAAATAACATTCAGAAACAGGCAAACTCAGCAAAGAAGGGCATGGGACCTCAAGGCGCGGTGAAAAAGCCGAAAGGTAAATGTTTCAAGTGCAAAGGGTCAGGACATTAGAAGACTAATTGTCCACTTTTCAAACAAGGGAACAAAGAAGGTATATCTCATTTACTAGTAGTTGAAACATATTTAGCGGTGTTATCTACCGGCACCTGGTGTGTAGATACAAGAGCGACTAATCATGTCTATAATACATTACAGGGGTTCCAGAAAACCAGACGGCTCAGTGATGGAGAGATATGCTTGTTCATGGGTGATGCTACAAAAGTATCGATCGTTGCATTAGGAGATGTTACTTTATCTTTTGGTAGAAATAAGTCTTTGACATTGAGAGATTGTCTTTATGCACCTTCACTTAGAAGGAATTTAGTTTATGTTTCTATGTTAGTTAAGGATAGATATTCAGTTTATTTTAATAACAATATTGTTATTAGAAAGAATAAACATTTTATCTGTTCTGGTGCATTGGTTGATAATTTGTATGTCATTAATCCTATTTCGCCCACAATGCAACTTATGGAAATGAATAATATGTCATCTAACTTAAATAAGAGAAAAGAACCTTCTTGTATGAACTTGCGATTGGGGCATATTAACCTAAGAAGGATTCAAAGACTGGTTGAAGATGGACCTTTGAGTTCATTGGAAGTGGAGGCACTACCAGTCTGTGAATCCTGCTTGGAAGGTAAAATGACCAAAAGGCCTTTTACGGCAAAGGGATATAGGGCCAAAGATGTGTTGGAATTGGTTCATTCTGATTTGTGTGGACCCATGACTATCCAAGCTAGAGGTGGCTTTGAATATTTTGTCACATTTATTGACGATTATTCAAGGTATGGATATATTTATTTGATGCGTCATAAGTCTGAGTGCTTTGAGAAATTCAAAGAGTACAAGGCTGAAACGGAGAAACGTCATGGAAAATGTATCAAGTCATTACGATCAGATCGTGGTGGCGAGTACCTCTTTGGAGAGTTTAGGAATTATTTATCAGAGGCTGGGATTGCATCCTAATTGACTGCACCTGGAACGCCCCAACAGAATGATGTAGCCGAAAGAAGGAATAGAACTCTTATGGAGATGGTTAGATCAATGATGAGTTATTCGGATTTGCCAGATTCGTTTTGGAGATATGCCTTAGAGACTGCAGCTTATATTTTGAACTTAGTTCCTTCTAAGTCAGTACCTCTTACTCCCACAGAGCTGTGGATTGGGCGTAAGCCTAGTCTGAAACATGTTCGCATTTGGGGTAGTCCAGCACATGTGCTGAATGGGAAAGCAGATAAGTTAGAATCTCGTACAGAAGTACGCTTGTTTGTAGGCTATCCAAGAGGAACGAAAGGAGGTTTATTTTATAGTCCTAAGGATCAGAAGGTCATTGTTAGCACCAATGTCCGATTCTTAGAGGAAGACTATGTGATGAACCATAAACCCACAAGTAGAGTTGTTCTAGAAGAACTGAGACGTGAGACACCAAGTACTTCAGTACCAACAATACAAGAGGATGAACCACAAATAACTGCACAACGTGTCACAAATGTTACACCACAACCGATAGTGCCTCGTCGTAGTAGGAGGATTGTGATACAACCTGATAGATATATGTTCTTGGGAGAGTCGTCAGACTTTGTCCCTGAGGAATAAGATTATGATCCCTGTACCTACAATGAAGCACTCCAAGATAAAGATGCAGAGTCTTGGCAAAAAGCAATAATATCTGAAATAGAATCTATGGATTCTAATCAGGTCTGTGAGCATGTAGAACCACTCGTTGGTGTAAAAGCCATTGGATGCAAGTGGGTCGATAAGAGAAAAAGAGGATCAGACGGTAAGGTTGAAACCTTTAAAGCTCGATTTGTAGCAAAAGGTTTTACTCAAAGAGAGGGTATCGATTATGAGAAAACCTTTTCTCCTGTAGCCATGCTTAAGTCTATCCGGATTCTTTTATCTATTGCAGCTCATCTCGATTATGAGATTTGGCAAATAGATGTCAAGACAGCTTTTCTTAATGGAAGCCTTGAGGAAGACATCAATATGAAACAACCAGACGGGTTCATTGAAAAGGGCCAGGAGCATCTTGTTTGTAAGCTCAAGAAGTCCATTTATGGACTTAAGCAAGCTTTCAGATCTTGGAACATATTTTTTGATCAGGTGATAAAATCCTATAGATTTGATCAATGTCAGGATGAATCATGTGTATACAGAAAGTGTGACGAAAACGTGGTGGTGTTCCTAGTACTTTATGTGGATGACATCTTGCTCATTGGAAACAATGTGAATGTGTTATCTGATGTAAGGGTATGGTTATCCAAACAGTTTGATATGAAGGACTTGGGGGAAGTAGGTCACATCCTTGGGATCAAAGTTCTACGAGATTGTAAGAAAAGGATGTTGGGCTTATCCCAAGCTTCCTATATCGATACTGTACTAACTCGTTTTAGTATGAAAAATTCTAAGAAAGGTTTCTTACCTTTTAGACATGAAATTGCTCTATCAAAGGAGCACTGTCCGAGGACACCTAAAGAGATAGAGAACATGAAGGCAGTTCATTATGCTTCAGCAGTAGGAAGCTTAATATATGCAATGCTATGTACGAGACCAGACATCTATTTTGTCGTAGGCATGGTCAGCAGATATCAGTCTAACCCAGGACAAGAGCACTGGACTGCCGTAAAGCATATTTTAAAGTACCTGAAAAGGACTAAAGAGTATATGCTAGTTTACCAGGCAGATAGTTTAGTTCCCTTGGGGTATACAAACTCAGATTTTTAGTCAGATAGGGGTTCCAGGAAATCTACCTCAGGTTATGTGTTTACTTTGGGAGGTGGAGCCATTGTGTGGAGGAGTATTAAGCAAAAATGTATTGCTGATTCCACCATGGAAGCCGAGTATGTGGCAGCCTCTGAGGCAGCCAAAGAAGTGGTTTGGCTCAGAAACTTTATGTTGGACTTGGATGTGATACCTAGTTTGCCTAAGTCTATTACACTTTATTGTGATAATAGTGGTGCAGTTGCAAACTCAAAGGAACCACGAGCCTATAAGACTGGCAAACACATTGAGCGCAAGTACCACCTGATACGAGATTTCATAAAGAAAGGAAAAGTTGATGTGATCAAGATAGCATCAGCCGACAACCTAGCTGATCCCTTTACAAAGAGCTTACCAGCTAAGGCTTTTGATAGTCATGTTGAGAGAATAGGAGTCAGATGTGTAGCAGCATGGCTTTAAGTATAAGTACGAGATTTGTAATAGTATACTGAAAAGCAATACTTTGAGTATAAGTGGGAGATTGTTAGGGTTATATACTAAAAGCATCACTTTTTAGTAACCTTATTTTCTTAAATTTTGAATGAGAATCATATGGGCAAATGTTTGTATATTGTATTTGTTGCAAGTGTTAATGCAAATGTTTGATATTCTATATTGTAGATAATATGGTGTGTGGTGTCACACAGAAGATCATATTATCAGTTTCCTATGGAGTATATAAATAGTTCACAACCTAGATGGACTTGGACAATCTATTGGAAAGGTTGTAGTGTAATCTGGTATTAGTCTATCTTGACTATAGTTTACACTAGTATACTTTGTGTGTATTGAACAGGACCACTTGAGGTTGTTCTCTTTGTACTGACTACATAAGAGAACAAACACCTCTGTTATTATGGATGCTTGTGCTCTTAACCCGGATATAATAACGGACATGTATATGCAGTGTGCATTATTTTGACTCATAAAAGAGTGAGATTCATTATGGATCAACAACCTCTATGAATTGGGTAATAACATTATATGTATGATGAGTTGTTGATTATAAATGGAAGCCATGTCCCGATACATCGGGTTGATGATGTCCCCTTAAGGAGCTCATAAGGATTGTCATGTAAATACTGCAGGTGGATTATATCCGACATGACAAATAAAGTTGAGCGGTATTACTTAAGGATAAAAGATGTCGAATCAATATAGTTGTCAGTAACTTAATTTGATCGACGGACATACGATATCTTAACATGGGGAGCCAAACGAGCATATAATAAAAGGAGCCCACAAACATAATTTGGGATTAGGGAGGTAGTGCAACAATAGCTCATTAGTGGACCGAGCTATTGTTAATAGGCCTGGATTGTGTGTTCGGGCTGAACATGGGATATCCAGATCCGTTAGGAGGCCTAACCCTAATTTCTTCTCATGGTCCATGTTGTAGCCTATATATATCCTCTATTCTCTGGCCGCCATATTACCGATCAGAAATCTAAAACTTTCTCTAAATTCGTGATTCATGTAAGGAGAGAAAGAGAGGGCTGCCAAGGAGAAGAAAAGGTTGGAAGATCGTCGCCCACATGACGTCCAACTCGAGGAAGGAATACGTGCAAAAGATATTGGGGTCGTCCGCTCGAGATTGCCAGGAATTACTTGTCTTCTTTCCATCGCAGGTATAATTCGTGAACCCTAGTTTCCGCCTATGAAGGGTTAGAACACGTATTAGATCTGTTTAACTTTCTATCGATCAATACGCATACCAAAGGAAGGGTCCTGGGAATCCTTAGTTCCATCACCTTCTTCGACGGCAGTGAAGATGCGATCGCTACAGATGCATGGCTTCAGGACACAGAGGTGATTCTAGAAGCAGCAAGGACTCCAGAGAACGAGAAGGTGGCCATGGTACGCCTACAGCTATTGGATCTTGCCCGCAGCTGGTGGGCGGCGCAGGCCGTTGGATTAGTGCCCCTATTGCCTGGGCAGTATTCAGGGGGGAAATTCCAGACCAAGTATTTTGATGTTATAGTTCGGTATAATCTACAGACAAGGTTCACCAATCTGAAGTAGATGGGCAGGACGATCGATGGATATGCGGCCGAATTCTTTAGGCTTAGTCGGTTTGCTTCCACCTTGGTGGCGATCGAGTTCGATAGAGCCCAACAGTTCCAGCAGGGGCTCTACCTAGCAATTTTGTTGGCGGTTGGAGCAGTTTGAGCATCAGACCTTTGATGCAGTACTGAGGGCAGCCCGAAGGCATGAATATACCTCCCAGAGGATCGTGGATAGGACCGGAGGTCGAAAGCGATCCTATAGCCAGATGAATCAGTCATCAGTACCAGCCCCATAGCCAGATGAATCAGTCATCAGTACCAGCCTCGGCAGCTAGGGCTGCAAACGAGCCAAGCCGAGCCAAGCTTTTGTAAGCTTGAGCTTGGCTTGACTTGAATTAATCGAGCTCAAGCTTGAGCTCGATCTTGGTAAATTTTTTATTTTAGAGGTTGATCTTGGCTTGAGCTTGTTTATATTAAGCTTGAGCTTGGTTTGGTTCGAGCTCGAGCTTGGCTTGATAATAAGCTTGATTCAAGTTTGATAAACAAATTTGATAAGCTCAAAATCGAGCTTGTTAAGCTTGATTTCAAGCTCGCTCAACTTTATTTTAAGCTCATTAACCTTGATTTCAAGCTTAATGAGCTCGATTTCAATTCAACTAGATTTGAATTAAAGTACCTGTGATATTATTAATTCAAAAGTTCCTTAATATCAATAATAAGGACATATAAATATATAATGCACACAAATATACATATATTTAGAATTCAATAAAGAACAAATGAGCTTCTAAACAAGCTCCTAAACGACCCAGCTTACAAGCTCATAAATGAGCCAGCTCGCGAGTTCAGACGAGCCGAGTACTTCTAAGCTTGAGCTTGGCTCGTTTATTAAACGAGCTCGAAAATGAAGCTTGAGCTCAGCTTGTTTACTAAACGAACCGAGCTCAAACGAGATTTTATCGAGCCGAGCTTCGAGCATCTCGCGAACGGCTTGGCTCATTTGCAGCCCTACCGGCAGCCAGGGCTTTGACCATTGGAGCTCCGAGGCGGGCGGCCTCAGTGACGTCGGCTCAGCATTCCATTCCGATGCACCCTCAGCAGCAGAAGCAGAAGCAGTCTTCCGCTGTGGGATGTTCACACTGCGAGAAGTCAGGACATGTGGTATCAGAGTGTCGCAGAGCACAGGGTTTGTGCTTGGTTTGTGGTGCCCCGGACCACAGGATTGGGAATTGCCCGAATAGGAGAAGTTTATCGGCCTTCTCTAGTCCTTCAGTTAGAGGACCAGTACCAGTCCAGCAGCAGCAGCAGCTGCAGTACTCGTTCCCGAGGCCATTGTCGATGCATGCCCAGGCATTCCAGCAGCAGAGATCGCAGCAGTATGCCCAAGCCCAAGCCCTGATCCAGAGCAGACAGAGGAATTTTCAGCAGAGGGGATCCGTACCCAGAGGTCATGGTCAAGTGCTGGCTTTGACCATGGGAGAAGAATGAATAGCACCAGGTGAGGTAGTGGCAGGTACTATTCTCGTCAATACCTTTCCAGCTTCAGTATTATTTGATTCTGGTGCCTCGCATTCATTTATGTCTGCACGATTCGCGACACGGATAGGATTGGAGCCCGAGTCATTATCAGTGAGGCTCAATATACTTACTGGTAATGGACTTGTGGGAGTAGATAGGGTATTTTCCTCGTGTCGGATCGTAGTTAGCGGTAGAGAGTTCTCCGCTAGATTGATAGAGTTCCCGATGGCCGATTATGATGCGGTCTTAGGGATGGATTGGTTGAGGGACCAGTATGCTAGGATAGACTGCCACATTGGCAGGGTTGTTTTTAGCATTCCTGGCGAGCTGGAGTTTTCCTTCTCCCGAGGCAAAGTTGAACCTTCTCCTCCAGTATTGCGGATGGTAGTAACGGCAATGCAGTTACCCCGGATAGTTGAAGAGTTTCCAGATGTTTTTCCAGAAGAGCTTCCAGGGATACCGTCAGAGCGAGAGATCGAGTTTACCATCGACTTGATTCCCGGGACAGCCCCAGTGTCAGAGAGAGTCTACAGGATGGCGCCGTCAGAGCTAGAGATATTGTACAAGATGATTGAAGAACTCAGAACCAAGAGATTCATTCGTGCTAGTGGATCACCTTGGAGAGCCCCGATGCTTCTTGCAAAAAAGAAGGATGGTACGTCCAGATTATGTGTAGGTTATCGTACCTTGAACTCAGTGACAATCAAAAATATATACCCTCTCCCGAGGATAGATGACTTGTTTGATCAACTTAAGGGGGCAGCAGTATTCTCGAAGATCGACTTGCGGTCATGATACCATCAGCTCAGAGTCAGAGAGCAGGATATCCCGAAGATTGCTTTCAGATCTAGGTATGGGCATTGGGAGTTCCTTGTGATGCCATTTGGAGCAACCAATACGTCGGCTGTATTCATGGACCTCATGAATCGCATCTTCATGCCTTATTTGGATCAGTTCGTGATTGTATTTCTAGACGACATCCTGGTCTATAGAAAGAGTGAAGCGGAGCATGAGCAGGATCTCCGAGTTGTCCTCCAGATTCTCAGAGAGCATCAGTTGTATGCCAAGTTTAGTAAATGCGAGTTCTGGCTCGATCGCATTTCGTACTTGGGCCATATCATCACCAGAGGAGGAGTAGAAGTGGATCCCCAGAAGATCGTGGCCATTAAAACGTGGCCGGTACCTAGCACAGTGGCAGAAATTTACAGTTTTCTTGGCTTGGCCGGCTACTACCGGCGATTTGTTTCAGACTTTGCTCGGATTTCAGCGCCATTGACCAGTTGACCCGCAAAGATGTGCAGTTTGCTTGGACAGTAGAATGTCAGGATTCTTTTGAGAAGTTGAAGTGAGGTTTGATGACGGCTCCTATTCTCACGCTTCCAGATGGAACCGAAGGATTCTCAGTGTATTGTGATGCTTCAGGCAGAGGTTTGGGATGTGTTCTGATGCAGCATGGGAAGGTAATAGCTTATGCGTTACGACAACTTCGTGATCATGAGAGGAATTACCCAACCCATGACTTGGAGCTGGCAGCAGTAGTGTTTGTACTTAAGTTGTGGAGGCACTACCTATATGGAGATAGGGTAGAGATTTTCACCGACCATAAGAGCCTGAAGTATGTTTTCACCCAGAAGGATCTTAACATGCGTCAGAGGAGGTGGCTGGAGCTACTTGTGGATTATGATGTCAACCTGCAGTATCATCCTGGGAAGGCCAACGTTGTTGCAGATGTATTGAGCAGAAGAGCCGGAGTTTATTTCCTAACAGCACAACCAAAGCTGTTAGCCGATCTTCAGAAGATGGGTATAGAAGTTGTCCTCCATTCCAGTGTAGCATTGATGGCCAGCATGCAAGTTCAGTCCACTATAGTCGAGAGGATCCGGATGGCGCAGTCAGCAGATTCCAAGCTTCAGCGACTCAGAGCAGAGTGTGAGGCAGGACGAAGACCAGAGTTATATATCCATAAAGACGGTACACTTCGACATGGGAAGCATCTTTGTGTACCTAGTAGAGATATCAGACAAGAGATCATGGCAGAGGCTCACAGTTCACAGTATTCCATTCATCCCGACGGTACGAAGATGTACCGAGATATTCGTCAGCACTTTTGGTGGAATGGCATGAAGAGGGAGATAGCCCAGTTTGTCTCTCGATGTTTGGTTTGCCAACAAGTTAAAGATGAACATCAGAGGCCAGCTGGACTACTTCAGCCCTTGCCAATTCCAGAATGGAAGTGGGAGCGTATAACCATGAATTTTTTGACTGGATTACCTAGATCCCCGGCTGGAAGAGACGCTATTTGGGTTGTCATAGACAGACTCATGAAGGTGGCTCACTTTCTCCCGTTTAGAGTTGGTCAGACGATGGCTCAGCTAGCGGAGATGTATCTCCGACAGATTGTCAGATTTTACGGTGTACCAGTAAATATCACCTCGGACAGAGATTCCAGATTTACGTCGTACTTTTGGCGTAACCTGCAAGAGAGTTTGGGGACTCGCCTCCAGTTCAGCTCAGCATATCACCCACAGACATATGGCCAGTCAGAACACATGATCCAGACTCTCGAAGATATGTTAAGATCTTGTACGCTCGACTTCGGTGGTTCGTGGGAAGATCACCTGCACCTGGTGGATTTCTCGTACAACAACAGTTTTCAGGCCAGCATCCAGATGGCACCGTTCGAGACAATGTATGGTAGAAAGTACCGATCCCCGCTAGCATGGGACGATGTCGGAGAGAGACAGATGCTCGGTCCGGAAATGATTGTTCAGACCGTTGAAGTGGTTAGGAGAGTCAGAGATCATCTTCGAGTTGCCCAAGATCGCCAGCATCATTGGGCCGATTTTCATCAGCGACTCCTTGAATTCTCGGTCGATGACCATGTATTCCTGAGGATTTTTCCTAACCGTGGCGTCATTCGTTTCGACGTACGAGAAAAGCTTAGTCCTAGGTACTTAGGACCGTTCGATATTCTGGAACGAGTAGGAGATGTATCCTATCGTCTCGCTATTCTGTCGTCGTTACGTGAGGTACATAATGTGTTCTATGTATCCCAACTGCGACGGTATATCCCGGACCCGAGCCACATCCTGGATCATTCGAAATTGGTTGTTGGTACCAATCTTTCGTATGAGGAGAGGCCCGTATCTATATTGGACCGAAGAGAGAAGACACTCAAGAACAAACTATCAAGTTAGTCCGAGTTGCTTGGGGTCATCACTCTTTGGATGAGTCAACGTGGGAGCGTGAGGATGATATTCGATCGCGATATCCTGACATGTTTGACTCGTGAGGTATAATATATTTCTTATGCCTTATGCCTTCGATTCCTTGCTTGCATGAATAATTACTTAATTGCTTGATTAGTATAGCTTGCATGTGAATAGTATAGCTTGTTCTTATCCCTCTAGCCTCTTAATTAAATTCCGAGGACGAAATTCTTTTAAGATGGGTAGAGTTGTAATGCCTATAGTTCGTATTACGTATTTTGAAATATGTGTACATATTTTATCTTGTATTGCATGATTTTTTGCTTGGCTTATCTTGGCATTACATGGCTTGGTCTATTTTGGATTGGTTCGGCTAGGCTTGGGTTGCCTTGGTTCATCATGAACCAAGGGAAGAACCCTTACCTACCACCACCATCATCCTTTATTAACCTATTTCCTCATTCTCTCTCTTCATTTACTACTTCTTCTCCACCATTACTTCTTCAACCACCAGGAGAGAGAGAGAGAGAGAGAGAGAGAGAGAGAGAGAGAGCTTAGGCAAGTGTAGCTTGCTTCATGGAGGAACTTCATTTTTATTGTTCCATTCTCTTCCTCATGAGATTCTAACACACTTTAATATTTAGTATTTCTAATTTCCATGGCTCATTTTGTGTAGATCTAAGTTATTGTATTTTTGGATTTCTTGGATTTTGATCTACTTAATATTGTTATTTCCAAGTTTTGATAATTTTATGTTGTAGAAAATTTCGTTTTGTCCCATTTTGACCTATGGAAGTCTGAATTCCGACTTCGGATGAAGGATTTACGAGCTTTGGAGCCATGGACTTCATGGCTATTCTTCTCGGATCAGTGGAGAAGAAGAACAGTTTCTGAGCCGCATGGTAGCCTTAGCCGCATGACTTTCATGTGGCAAGTCTCCATAGCCGCATGGCCTTGTTGGTCTCCCAGCCGCTTAAGCTAATCACCCCCGCAGCCGCATGAAGTCAACTTCGTAGTTCAGCCGCATGAACTCAATCACCTTCAGCCGCATAAGGCTTGGGCAATTCCCTGCCGTATGAGATATTCTTTCGCTGCCACATAAGCCCCGACCCATCTCAGCCGCATAAGGCCTAGGCTATCTCCAGCCGCATATACTTATTGATTCTCCAGCCGCATAAGGCCTTGCTTCCCGACAACCGCATAAGCTGCCATTGGATCTCAGCCGCATGAGACTCCTATCTTTTCAGCCGCATAAGGTTGCCATCCCGCTGCCGCATGGGCCCTTCCACCCGCAGCCGCATAAGCTCGAGTTCTCGCTGCCGCATGCGCCCCCTTCCTTCTCCAGCCGCATGCACCTGCCCTCATTCCAGCTGCATGAGCACACAGTTCCCAGCCGTATAAGCGCGCAAGTCCCCTGCCGCATGGCTCCTTCCACAGTCTCGTCCTCTTTTATTATTATTATTATTAAATTGAAATATCACATTATATTTATTTTATGTAAATTTTGGCATATTTTCTGAACACGATAGTGGCCCGACGTGGCGCACTCCTGACAGTGAACATAACATGATATATATATATATATTTCTCGAATTATTGTTGCGACGGCCAACACGACATGACAAGAATAAATGACCTGGACACCGTAGACGATTGTGCTTGTACAAATGAACCAGTACTGTCTTGCATCATGTCCAGGATAGGGATCCCCGGGTACCACGGTCAGGGATACCTACAGTAATTGACTAAGGCTAATAAACTAGAATAATTCAGTAGACATGAAGAGATACCCAGCTACAGGCAATCCTGTTATCTGGGCACATTCAGTAGACTTGTAGCCTACCGACGAGTAGGGCACATTTCTAGCACACAGTCACGTGTTGTATTCTTCATAAACGGACATTCGACCTGGAAACCGGATGGTCTGCAGGGCTTGTGGCTTTTGGGATAATCTCATTGCATCTTACTAGTAACTAGGCCTGTGATAACCCTAGTTAGTTAAAAGTATCAAGCCGTACTCTTGATTGGCCGTGATTGATTGGATGGAGTTTATTCCAGCTTAGTCTTATCCTGATCCTATGCGAGATTGTGACATGACATGATTATTGATGCTTGCCTTAACAATAACGATCGGGGGTCCAGTTCTGTTCAGGCGAAGGGTTACAAACCCGGTCCTTGTTTGGTTTAAGGGTTGTAACCTGGCTCCCGGAGCAGTTCTGTGTCCTCTCTTCATTTATTGTCTTATTGCAACCCCATGCCATGTTCGTCATGTTTTACCTTACCTTAATACCATGATTATTTATACTGGCCTTAGCAATAAAGATCAGTGGTCCAGTTCTGTTCAGGCAAAGGGTTAAACCCCGGTCCTTGTTTGGTTTAAGGGTTGTAACCTGGCTCCTGGAGCAGTTCTGTGTCCTCTCTTCGTTTATTGTCTTCACTGTACCAATAGTATTTGAGACGGGTTTCCATTCAGGTGAATGGCTGTAACTCGGTCCTTGTTTGGTTTAAAGGTTGTAACCTGGCTACTTGAATGGTTTTCTCGTACTCAGTTTACTGTTGTTATCTCTATTATCATCTGTTCTTTATTTATTATCTTTAATATTCTATTATGATTTGCTGGTTTTAGTTCCTAAGTGAAGTCTCATTTGTGGTACTTGCTCTTTCTGGTGTCTGATCCAGCTGGTTTTGTGTGGCCAGATATCGGAGCAGCACCAGAGGATCCACCTGTCTTCCAGCCAATAGTGACCACCAGTCATAATCCTGGCAACGAGTGGGTTTCTTTTTGTCCTCCCACTTTATTGTAAAAAAAGTATTCTTTTAAGGCGTTTAGCCGGCGAGCACGTGTTAGCTCGTATTGCACCTTTACTTACTGTCTGCCTACGGGCTGTAATATGATTGATAGATCCTAGGGTTGATCATGTATGAATGAACTCTTGCTAGTCTTGACATTTTGTACGACTAGCTTCATGATCATCCAATATGTAATGTATGGGATGCCTTGCTATTATAAATTTGGTGTTCTGACATCTTGTAACTATTATTGCTTGCTTGAGATTGAGACAATAGGCTTGTTCACGACCATAGAAGACTGTTGGCTTGTAGTTAAACCCTCATGTATCTAGACAGCCGTGACCGTATAACGAGGTGGATTGTACTTCAATATACGTGGCTGGCTATGTACGCCCCCGCTCTCCAGTATTCTGGTTCTGGGGCGTGACACTGGGAGATCCTCGGGTGCTGCTCCAAAATCTGGCCATACAAAACCAGTTGTGTCAGACCCCAGAAAGAGCAAGTGCCACAAGGGAGGCTTTACTTAAGAACTAAAACCAACATGTCATAACATAAACAAGAATAATAATAGTAAAACATGAAATGTAAATAAGGCAAAAAATGACGAGAGGACGAGGAACTATTCTGGAATCCAGGTTACAATCCTTAAACCAAACAAGGATCGGGGTTGTAACCCTTCGCCTGAATAGAATCGGGTCTCTAGCCATTTATTGCTAAGAGTAAAGCATAAGCAAGCATGTCCTGAGATAGCCATGTACTGGATCTAGACAAGACTAGACAGGATTGGACTCCATCAAACATTCACGGCCAAGTAAAGAGTACGGATTGATCCTTTAACTAACTAGGGTTATCACAATCCTAGTTACTAGCAAGATGCAATAAGATGTTCCGACAGTCACAAGCCCTGCAGCTATCCAGGTTATCCAGGCGAGATTCATGTAAGAGTTATCAAGAATTATTAGGTGACTTGAGTGCAACACATGACAGTGTGCATATTACTTGTTTCGAGAAGTGCCCCACATGACAGTGGACTGGAAATGTGCCCTACTCGACGGCAGGCTACAAGTCCACTCAAGGCACCCAGATAACGGGATCACCTGTAACTGGAAACATCACTCTATATGAGCTACTTTGATCAATCTAGTAATTAACCTAGTCAGATTCAGCATGAATCCCTGACCGTGGTAACCAGGGATGCAAGTCCATGACACGATGCGAGACAAGACTGGTAGCTTATACAAGCACATTCAAGAACAATCACCCACGGTGTCAAGACGAGTTATTATTCAGCATGTCAAGATAGCCGTCGCAACAGCATTCAAGATTCTCATGCCAGGCTTACCTATCAAGATTACTTATCAAGAGTGCACCACGGCGAGCCATTATCAAGATTACTTATCATGTCAAGAGTGCATCACGACGGACCACCATCAAGAATTATCATGCCAAGGTTGCTTGTCAAGAGTGCACCATAACGAGTCACTATTTAAGAGTTATCATGTCATGTTGTTATATCGTGTTCATGTGATCATGTCGTGATCATGGTTCAACTAAGACAAGTTATACCCAAGATTCACAATCATCAAATCGGGTAGTCACAAGTTAGACTGAGTACAAGATGTAAGCAATTTAAAACATAAAATAATATAATAATAAAAGAACATGCAAGGGACAAGGGCATGAGGGCCAAGGAATACATGTGGCCCAAACATGCGGTCCGCAGGACTGCATGCGGCCAAGAATACATGCGGTCCGCAGGACTCATGCGGTCAAGGGGTTCATGCGGTCAAGGATGCATGCATGCGGTCCGCAGACTCAAGTCAGTCCGCAGGACTCATACGGTCAAGGGGTTCATGCGGTCAAGGATGCATGCATGCGGTCCGCAGACTCAAGTCGGTCCACAGGACATATGCGGCCAGACTGTACATCTTCTCCAAAGATTCGAGAAAGATGGCCATGGTGTAACTCCATTTTTCCCATTTTTAGTGGAATTTAAAAAATTTAATAGTAATATTTCATTCCTTTTACTATATTATATAATTTAGGAATATTTTTGGAGGGAAGGAAATTAGGAGCAGGAAATTTTAAATTTGAGAGTTTGTTAAAACAAACTTGGGACCCACACTCATTCTCCTTTCTAACTATTTTTCTGAATTTTTTGAAATAATGGAAAAGAAGAGGGTGATTTTGAAAATTTGCTTAATCAGAAGGGACTGATAGAAAAATGAATTAGGGCGGGGGGCCTAGTGCAAAATTAATTTTCTTTTCATTAAAACCGATTGGAGAGAGAGAGAGAGTCTCATCCAATTTTTCTTTTTCTCGCCGAGAGTTCTTCTTCCCCAAACCTGCATCTAACCCTAACCCAAATTCCTGAGCTAGCCACGACGCCGATGCCGACGACGATGATCTCCATGACAGCAACATCTCTCGGCAGTGCACGGCGTCTCCGGCGACAACTGTGTGGTGTTCATCCCCTTTCGTGATGATCGACCGTCTCCTTCCCCAGTGATCTCCATCTCAGCATCAAATTCCTTTCTCCATCGTGATTTCACTGTCCCGAGCCTTGTGTCAATAGTAGAGGTGAGTCAATTTCGATTCTCTGAAGAATTTATTTTTCCCAAATTCTTTCGATTGACCAACAATTCAATTATATGATCCGGAATCAAAGCTCTCTTTCGATCCACTTCTCCAGAGGTCCACGATGCTTGATGAACCCTTTCCCAGTGCCTCTATAGATCGCTAGAGTGGCACGGTGAGTTGAACACCTGAGTTCTTAGATGTCGACTGCCTTAAGTGATCATAATTAGATTTTCCTCTGTTTGGAATTTGTCGTGACGAGCTGTTCCATAGCTCGGAGTAATTTGGATCTGGATTGAAGAATCGACGTTTGGCCATCAGTATTAACCAAGGTATTTTGATTTCTAGAGACTCGTAATAATTTCTGAATGAGATTTTTCCTTGCTAAATCCCTTCTTTGTTTTGATTGGATTCTGTTGATGAATATTGCAGTAAGAATTTTGGACACGGAGCTTTGTGTCCGACATTGTGGATCGGGTTTTCAATTTCTGAGTCAGATTCCTTTCTCAGGTAATTGTTCCACCCTCTTTACTCTGATCACTTATTCAATCAGTGATCGTACCTAGTTAATTTTGGTTGTGATGCCAGCTGTGTTCGTGTCCGTTTGATACTTGATGTTCGTATCAAGCATGCGTGTATCTGCTCGTGACTGATATTATTCATGTCCGGGGGCGTGTACGTGTCCGGGGGTGACATAGAGGAGATTTGGAAGACAAGTTTTGAAACTGGTCCTGTTTGAAACAAGGGAGCCGTCTAATCTTCAGTTGGGTTCTATTTTGGTGCAATAGAGTTGTAAATTATATGGTAGATATTATATCTGTATGGTTGTGTGAACTACTAGTATATTGCGTGTGTGTTCAGTGTCGGGGGATCGTTGCAGGAATTGCTTGAAGATGAAGTTGGATATAGCAGGTCCATCTATTGGTAGAGTGTAGTCATTTTAAAATTGGTGTTGTAATTATATTCCTTATTTTTGAGTTGCAAATGGAGGGGTTATCAACTTGATTCTATTATCAATTGGGTTGTATATTTTCCTATTTTTCATTCATGATTAAATTTTAGTTGTGTTGAATTTTGGATTTTGTGGTGGAAGGTTAAGGCCTAGACTGTTGCAAAATGGGAGAAGGAAGTGTATGTGATCTCAGTTGTGTTTGGGAATGGCAGTAGAAGAGTTTAATTTGTGAAAATAGGTTTGTGTCTGTTGTGGAGTTTTCTTGTATTGTGGTAAAGCTTTTTGGGTTGGGTTTAATAAGTTGGGTCCTTGAAAAGCTTGTATAATATTGGACTAGGCCAAACCAAGACTAGGATTTTATTGATATTATTAGCATGACTAGAAATGTTATATTCATCTTTTCACTATTTCGTTAGTAAGGTTATTATTTTCTTATAATTTCTCTTTCAGTTTATTAAAATAATTTACCTAAAAGTCTATATTGGTTAATGTATACCATCACCTTGCCTATAAGTTAAACTAAATTAGTTATCCTAATATTTAGTAGAAATTGATTAATGGATAGATTAGTTAGTTAGGGAACCTCTAGCTTGTATCTATAATTATTTGATTAAATCTAATAATGAGCTAAACATCATTAGTTAGATTTTAATTAAATTCCAAATTGCCTCAGGTGGACTTAGTGATCATTATTGTGCCTACTCTTGATTTCCCGGAGCAAGGCAAGTCTTTTTCTACAGTCTTGTGCATTTACATATCCTATACTCTTCTTTTGACACGTTATGACACGATATCCTGTACTCCTGTATTTCTTGTTCTTGTACTTACTTGTGTCAGGTGGAAAAATATACTAGCTATATGACCAAACCCCGGATACTATATTCATGTAGATAGCTTAGGCCTCGCATCGTGCACGCGAGCCCTAAGTCGTACCTTATTCATGTACTCCTGTACATGCTCGTGTACTCACCCCAGCTGGTCACATAGGCTAGTTGTATTTCAAACATGATGCACTTATCATGTCTTGTACTTCAGGTTCATAGTTACATTCATGTACTTTACATTTCCTGTACTTTATATTCCTGTACTTTCATGTTCATTTACTGTATTTTCTATTCATGTTCTTCTGTACATATTTTCCGTATCATGATGTTCTTGTTCATTACCTAGAATTGTACTTCTTCGCTCCTGACTGGATATGTTGCAGGTGTACTTGCAGGATATCATTCTACCATATGGGCCAGAGTCCGGGACATTAGCTGAGAAGGATGGAGACATGACTTAGCTAGAGGATTCAGGTTTAGACTGTTTAGCTTTACTCTTAGATATTGTGTTAGAGTTCATAATACATTTCATTCTTGATGACTAGTACATTTATGATATATGGATTTGTGGATTATGGTTATCTTCCTGGGATCGTGTATAGATGCTGTGATTGTGTACATTTATATTTATCTTGTTAGATTTTCCTAGCTTGGTATAGCTTACTTCGTCGTGTCTAACGACGAAGGCTGGGCGTGTCCCACTCGTGTTCGATTATTCGGGAGTGGGTCGTGACATGTTTTTAGTAGTGGCCCATGCAGGTCTATCCTAATAGTACCTAGGTATTAGAGTACTATTGGGGGACTTGATTAAACTAGGAAAACTTGATCACATCATAGGAAATCGGGTATATTGATATTCTATAAACACTTGTTGTTTTAGGTTTAGGACATTTAACAGTTTTCTGTTTTTCAGATAATTCAAAAGCATGCAACATCGAAACGGTCAATCCACCTACACTTGAGGGTTCCGAGTTTCCACTAATTTTTATCACCCTACTATCCCTATGGGTAGTACGCATTGATGAAGATGTTTCAAGAGTTTCTCAATACCAAAGGGAGCAAGCTGTACTTCTCGACCCAGACTTGTAGATGCGCATTTCGAGCTAAAGAGGATTTTTGACTTCCAGACTCTCTGAGTTGGACTTCCCCGACACCGAGCACATATCTTGCACCGAGGAGCAGATCGAGAACCTGGAGCCGCCACTGAAGATCATCCAAGTCTTTGAGGATCCGACTCCTCTGAAGATTAAAGTCACCAACCGGGAGATCCAGCTCGTAGCACATACAACAAGATGGAAAGCTGAAGCCCAGGAGAGACATGAAGAATTATGACAAAGACAACAACCACCCTGTACCCATAAAACGTCGCAACACTCGGACAGTGCTTATTCAGTCGCATCATCAGCTGCATCATCAGAGGCAGATTTAGGCCACATTCGTTGTGCATTCTGCAAGAGGACGGGACATCATGATTGACAAGTGCCGCAAGAGGCTCAGACTCTGTTTATACTACGGAACTTTTGCCCGCCGAATGAAGGATTGCCAGCAAGTCGCAGATTACATTAGCCGAAGAGCAGCGGGATCTCAGCAGCCAGCACGCCAACAGCCGTATATTCCTGCCAGAGCCCTTGTACTTCAGTCCCAGCAAGAGATTCAGTTTCAGCCGACGATCATTTGTATTTTCTGTCGTCGCCCAGGACATCACTACGACGAGTGCCACAAGAGACCGAAGCTATGCTTGTCCTGCTAATCGCCTGCCCACCAAGTCAAGGATTGCACAGAGACCGTTGATCACACTGCCCAAGGACAAGCACGAGGAACATCAGGACTAGAGCAAGGGGACCCACTTCTCCAGATTCAGCAATCACACGGAGTACTACCACAGGGACCAGTCTACGCCAGGACAGTTGAAGAAGGTTGAAGAGATTCCAGTCCCGGAGGAATACTGAAGATAGATTGAAGACAGAAGGTTTCTTTTTGCATGGTTGGGAAAACCATGTATCTTGATTCGCGATCCAGTCTTTCCTTAAATTTCTCTTAGCATTTAGGTCATTTCTTGCAACTTCTCGTTTTCTATTTTTGAAACCTGGGATGATATTCGAAACTTATTTCGAGATATTATTTTCTATTCGGTAAACATGTTTCATATCCACAATTCGATATTTATTTGAAATCCGTACTACTCGATACTGTTTGCCTATTTCCTTTGATAATTTTGATTTTCTATTCAAGAGTTGTTGTTCACTACTTTTTTCGACCTTGTCTTCTATCCAAGAATTTGTTTGTTTTTCGGGGTACTTGTTCCTACTCGTTATTGATATTCTGCTCGCTAATCAAACTTGTACTATTCAAGATTTATTCCTACTCGAAATATCATTCTGAAACCGTGTTTTAACCTTCGCTTATATTGACGCTTGTTTGAGATTATATTTCCTATTTTGACTTTATTCGGGACTCGTTCTCCATTTACGACTTTGTTTACTATTAAGATTCGCTTGTTTTATATTACAATCCAATACCTTGTTTCCTATTGAAACCTGTTTTCTAGTTACTATTCAAAATCTTGTTTCCTCGTTGAGATTTTCTATTCGAGATATTGTTCCTTATGCATGACTTTGTTGATACTTGATTTTCTTTTTCACTGTGTACCCTATTAGAGATTTCGTTTTCTATTCGAGTTTTTGCTCGAGATTTCATTATTATTCAAGATTTTATTGAAACTTGTTTTCGGTATGAGATTTTATTTCTTATTTTGAAACTTGTCTCCTATTTGATACTTTGCTTCTGTTCATCCTTCGAGACTCTGTTATCCCTTCGGAATAATGTCCCATATATGGAATCTTGTTACCATTCCAGGTTTTATTTGAGATTTCGGTTATCATTTGAAACTTTATTCATTGTTGAGGTTTAAAATCTCCTCGTTGCCTTTTAGTACTACTACTTCTTGATTGGATCCGTTGCTGCTTTTCAGTATCTAATAAACCCCTGTATTCTAATAGGCAGATAATACCATTTTTGTGACTTGGGCTATAAGAACTCATTTTGAATTCCTTGAAACTCTTTTGAAATTCCTATGGATAAGGTCGAGAGACTACTCAATGACCTACTATGGTATGGCAGTTGCGCACTGCAGTCATTATTTGGATTATGGGGACTGAGGGTTCACTGCAGCCACCAGCGCACTGGCGAGACATGAACTTTAAGTTGAAATAATTTCAAGTATTTGTCGGTTTTCGAGTATTATCGAGACTTTGTCCAAAAACCTTCATATTTGATCTCTTTAGTCGTTTCGTTAACACTTGTTGGATTGATAAAGTTGATAGAGTATTCGGTAACATATCATTATTTGAGTCATGGAACTGAATGTTCACTGCAGCCAGATGTGCACTGGCAAGGCAGGGATTCTAAGTACGGTGATTTCAAATGGCTATATGTTTTTGGATACCCTGGAGACTATATTTTCATATAATTATTGATATTTCAAAAAAAATTGCAAATCCTTGCACACTTTCTTTGAATTGATACTAATACCTCCTGAGTAGTTCCATATGATTTTTCAAATCAACCATTAGAAATTCTCTTCTTGCATTTTATTGTCGGATCATTTGACTTCCTAGACTTGGATTCCATTCCATCAGATTTTATCATATCTATATTCTGATCATGTTTTGTCTAAACTTTGATCTGATCATACCTATCTAACAGTGATTCTCTTATCATGCTAAACTTTTAATCATGCCTAGAAGATCGTGCCCTCATGACTCATCCTCTAAGTTGTAATTGAAATTCATTCCACTTCGTGACTGTTTGATCCTCGATCCTTATCAAAGCGTGATATCTCAAACTTCTTGTATGTACTTGGTCTCAAGGCTCAGAGCGTCATGGGATCAGCATAAGCACTGGGCGGACAGCAGCAGATGGCCACTGGAGTTCGCAGTTGGAGGCGAAGTGTTCCTGAAGATCTCGCCGACCAGAGGCACCATTCATTTTGGCAGAGGCGGGAAGCTTAGCTATATACATCGGGCCTTTTGATGTGACGGTACGGATTGTCGAGGTACCATATCGACTAGCACTTCCAGCCAGCTTGGAGGGAGTGCACGACGTTTTCCACGTGTCCCAGCTTCGACACTACATTCCAGATTCGAGCCATGTGGTGGACTATTCAGAGCTAGAGGTAGGTCCGAGCTTGACCTACGAGCAGCCAGTGGAGATCCTTGATCGGAGGGAGAAGCAATTGCGGAATCAGACTTTTCCACTTGTCCAAGTCATGTGGAGACACCATTCTCCAGGAGAGTCCACATGGGAGTGCGAGGATGAGATGCGGGAGCGCTATCCTAGTTTGTTGCTTGATTGTATTCTGGTTTTCAAAAAAAATTAAATTCAATAAATGACTTGTGTTGAAACAATTTATTGTGTTTTTATTTTGTTTGTCTCTCAAATTTCGAGGACAAAATTATTTTAAGGGGAGGAGATTTGTAACTCCATTTTCCCCATTTTTAGTAGAATTTAAATTTTTTAATAATAATATTTCATTCCTTTTACTATATATATGTAGTTTAGGAATATTTTTGGAGGGAAGGAAATTAGGAGCAGGAAATTTTAAATTTGAAAGTCTGTTAAAACAAACTTGGGACCCACACTCATTCTCCTTTCTAACTGTTTTTCTGAATTTTGTGAAATAATGGAAAAGAAGAGGGTGATTTTGAAAGTTTGCTTAATCAGAAGGGACTGATAGAAAAATAAATTAGGACGAGGGGGGCTTAGTGCAAAATTGTTTAACTTTTTATTAAAACCGATTGGAGAGAGAGAGAGTCTCATCCAATTTTCCTTTTTCTCGCCGAGAGTTATTCTAACCCAAACCTGCGTCTAACCCTAACCCAAATTCCTGAGCTAGCCACGACGCCGACGACGATGATCTCCACGACGGCAACATCTCTCTCGGCAGCGCACGACGTCTCCGGCGACAACTGTGTGGTGTTCATCCCCGTTCGTGATGATCGTCCGTTTCCACTCCTAGTGATCTCCATCTCAGCATCAAATTCCTTTCTCCATCGCGATTTTACTGTCCCGAGCCTTGTGTCAACAGCAGAGGTAGTCGATTTCGATTCTCTGAAGAATTTATTTTTTCCAAATTCTTTCGATTGACCAACAATTCAATTCTATGATCCGGAATCAAAGCTCTCTTTCGATCCGCTTCTCCAGAGGTCCACGATGCTTGATGAACCCTTTCCCAGCGCCTCCATAGATCGCTAGAGTGGCACGGTGAGTTGAACACCTGAGTTCTTAGATGTCGACTGCCTTGAGTGATCATAATTAGATTTTCCTCTGTCTGGAATTTGTCGTGACGAGCAGTTCCATAACTCGAAGTAATTTGGATATGGATTGAAGAATCGACATTTGGCCATCAGTATTAACCAAGGTATTTTGATTTCTAGAGACTCGTAACAATTTTTGAATGAGATTTTTCCTTGCTAAATCCCTTCCTTGTTTCGATTGGATTATGTTGATGAATACTGCAGTAAGAATTTTGGACACGGAGCTTTGTGTCCGACACTGTGGAACGGGTTTTCAATTTCTGAGTCAGATTCCTTTCTCAGGTAATTGTTCCACCCTCTTTACTCTTATTACTTATTCAATCAGTGATCGCACCTAGTTGATTTTGGTTGTGATGTCAGCTGTGTTCGTGTCCGTTTGATGCTTGATGTTCGTATCAAGCGTGCGTGTGTATCTACTCGTGACTGATATTGTTCATGTCCGGGGGCGTGTACGTGTCCGGGGGTGGCATAGAGGAGATTTGGAAGACTAGTTTTGAAACTGGTCCTGTTTGAAGCAAGGGAGCCGTCTAATCTTCAGTTGGGTTCTATTTTGGTGCAATAGAGTTGTAAATTATATGGTAGATATTATATCCGTATGGTTGTGTGAACTACTAGTATATTGCGTGTGTGTTCAGTGTCGGGGGATTGTTGCAGGAATTGCTTGAAGATGAAGTTGGATATAGCAGGTCCATCTATTGGTAGAGTGTAGTCATTTTAAAATTGGTGTTGTAATTATATTCCTTACTTTTGAGTTGTAAATAGAGGGGTTATCAACTTGATTCTATTATCAATTGGGTTGTATATTTTCCTATTTTTCATTCATGATTAAATTTTAGTTGTGTTGAATTTTGGATTTTGTGGTGGAAGGTTAAGGCCTAGATTGTTGCAAATTGGGAGAAGGAAGTGTATGTGATCTCAGTTGTGTTTGGGAATGGCAGTAGAAGAGTTTAATTTGTGAAAATAGGTTTGTGTCTGTTGTGGAGTTTTGTTGTATTGTGGTAAAGCTTTTTGGGTTGGGTTTAATAAGTTAGGTCCTTGAAAAGCTTGTATAATATTGGACTAGGCCAAACCAAGACTAGGATTTTATTGATATTATTAGCATGACTGGAAATGTTATATTCATCTTTTCACTATTTCGTTAGTAAGGTTATTATTTTCTTGTAATTTCTCTTTCAGTTTATTAAATTAATTTACCTAAAAGTCTATATTGGTTAATGTATACCATCACCTTGCCTATATGTTAAACTAAATTAGTTATCCTAATATTTAGTAGAAATTGATTAATGGATAGATTAGTTAGTTAGGGAACCTTTAGCTAGTATCTATAATTATTTGATTAAATCTAATAATGAGCTAAACATCATTAGTTAGATTTTAATTAAATTCCAAATTGCCTCAGGTGGACTTAGTGATCATTATTGTGCCTAATCTTGATTTTCCGGAGCAAGGCAAGTATTTTTCTACGGTCTTGTGCATTTACATATCATGTACTCTTCTTGTGACACGATATCATGTACTCCTGTATTTCATGTTCTTGTACTTACTTGTGTCGGGTGGGAAAATACACTAGCTATGTGACCAAACCCCGGATACTATATTCATGTAGATAGCTTAGGCCTCGCATCGTGCACGCGGGCCCTAAGTCGTACCTTATTCATGTACTCCTGTACATGCTCATGTACTCACCCCAGCCGGTCACATAGGCTAGTTGTATTTCAAACATGGTGCACTTGTCATGTCTTGTACTTCAGGTTCATAGTTACATTCATGTACTTTACATTTCCTGTACTTTACATTCCTGTACTTTCATGTTCATTTTCTGTATTTCCTATTCATGTTCTCCTGTACTTATTTTCCATATCATGATGTTCTTGTTCATTACCTAGAATTGTACTTTGCTCCGCTCCTGACTGGATATATTGCAGGTGTACTTGCAGGATATCATTCTACCATATGGGCCAGAGCCCGGGACATTAGCTGAATAGGATGGAGACATGACTTAGCTAGAGGCTTCAGGTTTAGACTGTTTAGCTTTACTCTTAGATATTATGTTAGAGTTCATAGTACATTTCATTCTTGATGACTAGTACATTTCTGATATATGGATTTGTGGATTATGGTGATCTTCCTGGGATCGTGTGTAGATGCTGTGATTGTGTACATTTATGTTTATCTGGTTAGATTTTCCTAGCTTGGTACAGCTTACTTCGTCGTGTCCAACGACGAAGGCTGGGCGTGTCCGACTCGTGTCCGATTATTCGGAAGCAGATCGTGACACATGGAACTCACGAACTTCCAGATTGTAACACCCAGTTTTTGAAATGAGGGTAATTTTGAAATTTTGTATTTAAATTATTTAATTATGGTAATTAGTTTAATAATATGATTTTTGGTGATTTTAATAATTTTTTTAAAACAATTTAAAAACTGCTTGAGTCATGACTTGTGATTTTAGGTGTTTTGCTAGTGAGCCGTAGTGACTGTCTGCCCTAGAGCCTAACCATGTGGGTAGAGATTTTGTTTAGTACATTTAGCTTGAGGGTAATTTGGTTATCTTGAATTTATTTGAATTTATTAAAATTATTTGAAATTTAATGTATATTATATTAAATGGTGTGGTTTAATATTATTTAATTAATTGCCATGTGATTGTTTTAGCCCTAACCTAGAATTGACCTAACCTAGGTTAATCCTAGTTAGTCATGGTTAGACTAAGTTAGAAATTGAATTGGTCATGGTTAGTCATGACTAGTTAGAATGACTAGGTTGCAACTTGATTAAGGGGGACCTTGATTTTGACCTTTGAATATGCTAGATGGGATGAGAGCCCTTGGATTGAATCCCAAAACCCTAACCCTAACTTTATGACCAGCAAAGAGACCCCCCCTTGCCTATATAATGCCTCTTTGGGATTTGTGCCCATTTCTTTAATAGCTCTTCATTTCTTAAGGGTAGGTGAGTCTCCTTAAATTTCTTCCTAGTTTAATCAATAGGCCTCCTTTTTTATTGGAATTTCTTCCATCATGATCTAATTAATGTTTTCTTGCTGATGGTGGAGTCAAATCTCAGATTTACATCAATTTGGGGATTTCTTTGAAGAACTCATTAGAAGAGGCTTTTTGTGTGAAGAACAACCAATAGGTACAATCTATTCTACCCATTAAAACTAGGTTTAATTTGCATATTCATCTAGCTCTAGGTGTCCTGATTCTATAGGTATAGGGTTTCCCAAGTTTCGTGTCCTTTCGTGTCCATTTTGGACACGTATCAGTGATGTTTACATTGTGTTTGTCGAAATGCCTCAATGGACATTTCGTGTGCTTTTTAGTTTTTGTTTGAATAGGAAATTAGTATTTAACCTCGCTTACACGTTTTTGATGTTTGTGCCAGGTCTTAGTGTCGTGTCGGGCACGTGTACACACGGTCGTGCACACGCGCGCGCGGGCACAGTGCGTGCCCTTTACTTCGGGGGTCACTGCGACACGGACACGCAACATGGACGTGAAATTTGACACACGCCTTGGGGCAGTGTCTGACACGCCACATGTCAAATTTTAGGTGACCACGTGGCGTGTCGAGAGAGGAATCAATGTCGCACTGGTTTCTTCACTGTGCAGTGTCGCGTGTGTGCAGCGTTCTGATACGCGTGTTTCGACACGTCCGTGCAACTCGACACGGGGATTCAGGGTGATGACACCCTAGCCCTACCCTAGGCGAACCTAGGTGCACACCCACGTGTCGTGTCGTGTCGTGTGTCGCGTGTTATACGCGCGTGCACGCGTGCACGATGCTTAATAGTGCACTGTTTGGTTCTGTGTTCATGTTGTATTCTAGACACGATTCGTGTCCAATTCCTGGACACGAGGACACCCTACAGTACCCTCACATGTGTGACACTTAGTACCAACCCTTTGTTTGGTATTTAGATATGATTTTGATTTCGAATTTCCTGTTGAACACTGTCACTTCACTGATACTTGTTTTTTTCCAGTTTATTCTTCACTAAAACTCCCTGTTAATTTGATGTTCAGTCCCTGTTAATCTCCCACATGTTTGTAATGCATGATTAGCTAAGATTGTTCATTCGAAATTGCCTTTGGTTTTGTGAAAGAGTTATTGACATTTTGTTTAAGTTTCAAATAACTGATACATTGATTTCCAGTTCTAAACCTTTTAATTTCCTGTTTTGGGGATGATGTTTTCAACTGCAATTTATTCCTACAAGTTGTTAATGTAGGAAAGTGAAGTATCTTAGTTCGATTTGGCATTTGGTTTGGGATTCAAATTGTTGAGAACTGAGAACCTGAGATGACTGAAGTACATTACACTGTTTTTTTTTCATGGACTGAACTCTAGATGTTGTTCCCTGTTACACACTCTTGAGATGTTCACACACATGCCTTGGCTTAAATGACACACTTCACTCCACAAAATCTGAGATTTCCTTTCCTTGTATATACTGAGAATGAATCCTGATATTGATACCTGAGACACACATTCCACACACATGAAAACTGAGCTGCCATGTTCATTACACTCCATACACACACACACACACAAGTTAAAACCTGAGAACGAATTTGAACCATTTGCTACTTGTTAATTGATTCTCCTTTTCATTAGTTCAATGTTGTTCACATTAATTGATTTCAATGAGAGACTGCAAACTGATTTTCATGTTTAGTTGTAAAAGGCTTTGAACTGAAATTTGATTTGGATTATAAACCTGAAATGTGAGTACAAAATCTGAGAATTACTCTTCTTTAACTTTGATGTATGTTTGAGTTCCATGTAATAGTATTTTCAGTTTTCCTTATTACTTGAACTGGATTTTCCTCTTTTTCCTGGGATGTGATTCCCATGCTTTGTTTTGTAGTTTCAGTATTTAAATGGGGGGGGGGGGGGGGAAGGTTATCTAAAACCTGAATTGGTTTCCCTACCACTCAAACCTGAGAACACTTGGACTGATTTTATTTCCTAAGTTGTATTTTCCAACTGATTTGTGTGTTCATTTGAACTGAGATTTCTGGGTGTTATGTAGGACTCAATCTGAGATGGATTGGGTTCTCCTATGGACTGATTTGAAGGGGATAGCTCCCTCTTAACTGAGTTTTCATTCAAGTCACTGATTTTTCCCTGAACTTTAAACCTGAGATTTATTCCCTTGAATTGTATTGAATGATTATGTTGTTGATGTGATTTCATTTGAACTGAGAATGAGGTCCCTGTTTTCCAATTGCCAAATTGATTTCCCTTCCTTTATGAGAACTGCATTGTAATGAATTCTATTTCCTGGGAATAACCCATTCTTATACCACTGATTTTTACATTGATATAGCCACTGTTTTACATTGTCTAACAATATTGCTTCCCATTCCAGTTTACACAGTTCTATTGCCTTGTTTTCCAGTGACACACTCATGCCTCACTCTCACTCACATCCCACACACACATATGTTTCCCTATACATGCCTATGTATATATATAGAGTATAAATATAATATATGCATGTGTGTACTAGTATATATATGTATTATATAAGTACATGTGTGATATGAATATAGGTAGCCTATATGCTAGTGTATTCTATATTATAATATATATATATATCAATATTTGTTGTATTTTAGATTTGAATATTGTCATGTGATTATGTAATATATATTATAGGCATAGTGTAGCCTAGGGCCTAGGCTCTTAGCCTATGGGTGCGACTGTGTGTCAGTGTAGAGTCTAGATTAGACTTGTGTAGTCTTGTTAGACTTAGACTAGACTAGTTTGACCTAGTTTGACTTCTAGAGTAGACCAGAGTTGACCAAGAGTTGACTTGGGCCTAGATTGACCTAGAATCATGTAGAATGCATAGTAGGACTTCATTATATCATTTTAGACTTGTTGTGACCTGTGCTGTTCTGATTAGGAGCCAGACACCTCTCCTCGGACAGTACATTTCATCCGGACACTCAGATACAGGCGAGTACATTCTCTGATCATTTCATAACTTGCTTAGAATTATATTCCTGCTCTAGTTTACCTTATTTGATGCTGTCACGACATTATCACGGATTGATACTATATGGATCCTTGCTTGAGATGTTATCCCCTTCGGGAGCATCGGATACATTGTGCCATGTGTTTCATGTACATCGTGTATTCCTCGCTCTCCTGTTATCCATGTTTATCATGTGCTTCATGCTCGTTCGTTCTTGCTTGTGTACTCTCATGTGCTATCATGATCGGTCGTGTTTCCCATGAATCTCATGTATAACCTATATTTCATGTGCACCCTTCGTGGGCCTTCGTGTGGAATTCATGTGCACTCAGTTCTCTGAGCCTCGTGAATACTTCATGTATACCCATCTATGGGCTTCATGTGAAAATCATGTGCGTAACATAACCTGTCTGGATCCTTGTGTATTGATTGGGGCTTGGGGGAGTATAAATAGTCATGTGAACAATTCCAAAGTAGAATAGCCATGTACACCTCTTTAGTATAGCCATGTGCAAATCAAGCCGTTCACATGTCGACTTTGTACTCTAAATCACTAGTCACTGGTAGCTCTCTACTTATAGTAGATATTTATATTACAGTTCTCTCCCTGTTTACATCATGTATCTTCTTTCAGTTTCATGTATCGTACTCTCTTGCATGTTTATATTTTCTAACCTGTTATGATCTGCGTGAGATGTATTGTGCTCGCTCCCGTCCTGACTGGACTTGTTGAAAATTTTACAAAGGATGATGAGGAACCCTGCACCCCTTACTTTGGAGCTTGCCTAGATGACACTCGCGACCTGGACCCCTGGGGAGGTTCAGGCAGCTACTGAGGATGGCACCCTTGCTTAGTGTAGATAGCTTAGCCTGTTCTCTTTCATGTATAGCTGTTGTTTTATTTCCAGAGTTGTATATTCTTAGAGATATTGGACTGGTAGATGTTGAGATTGTTATTCTTCTGTTGTGCCTCAGTTGAGGAGTTTCTTATCTATTTCCATTCGTGCTACATTCTACCTTAGTTTGTGATTGAGTTGTACCTCTGTATTGGACTCCCTTTGGAGAGTATTACATGTTAGCTAGTTATAGTTCATGACCTAGAACAGCGTTCTACCGCCGACACTGCGGCGTAGGCTGGGCGCTGTTACGTACTCGTACCCTCACGGTGGGTGCAGGTCGTGACACAAAGTCCATAAATCACTCAAAATAACTCGAAATTCGGGTTTTCAAAGGTCCATTTTGAGTGAAATCGAATTCTCTACAAACTTAGATCTACAAAAATTCCTTCATCTAACCCTAGAAAATCGAAAATGATACAAACTTAGATCTACAAAGATCCCTTCATCTAATCCAAGAACTCCAAGTTTTAAACAGGCTTAGAATCAAGAGAGGGAGATAATAAAACAATAAAATCTAATATCCATCATGAAGCAAGATTACACTTGCCTAAGCTCTCTAGGTTGGTGGGAGAGTAATGGAGAAGAAGGTGAAGAAATGAATGAAAGTAATGAAGAGAGAGAAAGGGGTGGTTGGGTTTTATAAAAAGAGGGGATGGTTCAACATGTTGAACCAACCATCAAAATAAACCAAACCAAGCCATCCAAAGCAAGTCAAGTTGGGCCAACCCAACCCAAGGTCAACCCTAGTCAAGATACGTCAAGGCAAACCATAAAGAAATACGAAAATACAGTAAATAAAATACGGATCGAAATCCATATACGCACACTGGAATACGTATAACGGAAAACGGGAGTGACACCTTGCACGTTTAAAAAAAGATTTTAAAAAAATCTACATTATGATTGAAATATAAAAAATTATTATATTAGAATATTTTTAATATAATTTTGAATATATTTTAGTTATAATTTATTATAAATATATTTTTAAACTTTTGGTTTAGGTGTTTAGTTAGATAATATAATTTAGTTAGTTAACTATAATTTAAATTCTAAAATATTTTACAATTTATATATATTCATGCAGTTAGGAGAATTTAAGGTTTTAATTTTAGTTTAAACTACGTGAGGAAATAATTACGGTTATACGACTTAATTATTTTTAAACGAAATAGTTGATGAAATACACATGGCTTTGACGGCTCAATCTTGAGCCGTTTTGAAGCCCTCTTATATTAGTAGAGATATAGTAGAAGATGTCCTAATTTTTGTGTTATGATATTTTGTGAAAAAACACCAGAGGAATTCATGAATTCTTAATTTTTGAAACTAGGTCATTAACAACCGCTGGATATATATATATTTTTTTACACGTGTCATAACGGGATTGTTTTACCCATGTGATAACGGGATTGTAAGTTTTCATTTTTAGTTCTTGTATTCGAACTCTATTTTGTACGCTTATTGCCACCGGAATCTAAAATCTCTACGACTATTCTATAAAATGAATACCACTCGTTCAGAACTGATATTAGTTGCCCAGAACTTGGAGTCATAGGAATCAAACAGGTAGAGGTCTGTTACTATTTGTATTCAGAGACAAATTTTAATCGTGTCGGAGTAGTAAAAACTGAATAAATCGATTTTTAAAAAAAATCAAAACAGAACTAAAATTAACCATAACTAAAATCAAACAACCGATAATCAATACGGTTTATTCGATTTGTTCGATTGGACTATTTTTATAGTTTAATGGGTCGGACAAAAATTAAAATTGGGTGTTTAAATTATATTTTAAAAAAAATTTATACATACAATTATTGTATTTCAAAGTTAGACTAATTGTTAACTTATCTAAGTTGGACTTTAAACACACATACATACAGTTGCTGTTGTCAAAATATACACATTTTTAACCATAAAATATTCATAAATTTGAGATTATTTACATAAATTTGTAGGTTATATTCACTTTTTGATTTTGGAAAAAATCCAAAACTAAACCGAAAAAAAACTTTAATATTAAAATCAAAATCAAACCTAAATATCGAACTGAATTTTTTATACGGTTCAATTCTTGAACCAAAGTTGAATTATGCTTAACCCTATATATTTGTACTTGTATTATTGACAACATGTTAGGTTTTTATACTATTCTAACTAAAACTTCAAGAAATGTCGATGCTCTTGAATGTTCAAAATCTAGGCTAAATTATAACTTGATATGTTCAGTTATTCGAGTTTTTCAACTTGATATTCTCAACTTTGTTATGTACTAACTTTATAACATTTTCCAATTCTTGTCCTACCGGTGTTAGAAAAGACAAAAATATCCTCACCTCCTCTCTCTCCCCTTTTTCTCCATCTTCCCCTCTCTCTCCAGCATTTGTAGCCGGAGGGAGGCGACGCAACAACAACAGCCAGCATCAACAACAGTCAGCAAGCAGCGACAACAAGAAGTAGAGGAGTAGGGGGCTCGGGTTGTTGGTTGGTGGTGCATGGTCGAAAGCGGGGAGGGTGTTGTAACGCCCCAGAACCAAAATACTAGAGAGCGGGGGCGGACATAGTCAGCTACGTATATTGAAGTGTAACCCACCTCGTTATACGGTCATGGCTGTCTAGATACATGAGGGTTTAACTACAAGTCATCAGTCTCTTATGGTCATGATCAAGCCTATTGTCTCAATCTCAAACAAGTATAACAGTTACAAGATATCATAGCACCAAATATACAATAGTAAGGCGTCCTATACATTACATATTTGGATGATCATGAAGCTAGTCATACAAAATATGAAGACTAGCAAGAGTTTTAGTCATACATGATCAACCCTAGGATTTGTTCATCATGCTACAGCCTGTAGGAAGACAGTAAGTAAAGTGCAATCACGTGCTCGTCGGCTAAACGCCTCAAAAGAATATTTTTACAATAGAGAGGGAGAGCAAATAAAACCTACTCGTTGCCAGGGTTATGCCTGGTGGTCACCATCTGGCTGGAAGGTAGGGAGACCCTCTGGGACCGCTCCGGTATCTGGCCATACAAAACCAGCTGGGTCAGATCCCAAAAAGATCAAGTGCCACAAAGGAGACTTCACTTAAGAACTAAAACCAGCAATTAGCACAAAACATAACTTTATAATAAAAGACTGAAAGTATAGAAAATCATGATGATATACGATAAGATAACCATAGGACTATTCAGATAACCAAGTTACAACCCGTAAACCAAACAAGGACCGGGGTTGTAACCCTTCATCTGAACGGAACTTGGTTTCCCACCATTTATCGATAAAGTAAGCACAAGCATTCAGGTCATGCTAACGATCTTCTACAGGATCAGGATAAGACTAGAATGGGGTAGACTCCATCCAATCAATCACGGCCAAGCAATGAGTACGGCTTGATACTTTAACTAACTAGGGTTATCACAGGCTAATTACTAGCAAGATGCAATAAGATTGTTCCACAGCCACAAGCCCTGCAGACCATCTAGTCTATCCGGACGCAAATTAGGGGTTGAATTCATGTGGCTACATCGTCCAGAAAATGCATGTACCCTTAAATAGCTTGAAGGGTGCAACACATGACAGTGTGCAGGAAATGTGCCATACTCAACGGCAGGCTACAGATCCCAGGTGGGCGCCCAGATAACGGGATTGCCTGTAGCTGGAAAATCTCTTCATGACTACTGGATTATTCTAGTTATTAGCCATAGTCAAGTTCAGTAGGTACCCCTGACCGTGGTACTCAGGGATCCCTGTCCTAGATATGATGCGAGACAATACTGGTTTATTTGTACAAACACAATCGTCCATGGTGTCCAGACCATTCATTTTTGTCATGTCATGCTAGCCGTCGCAACATCATTCAATAGTTTCCATCATGCTTGCTTGTCATATCTTGTCATGTCATGTCATATCAGTTACTTGTCATATCATGCCATGTACAATTACCATTCCAAACATATTAAATAAATTCGTGATTATCAAGTTCATGACAAAAGGCGTAAGAATATAAAAGGGCAACGGGGTACGCCATGGGGACTCAAAGTCTCTACGCGAGCAAGACTACGCTAGGCCAAATAGACCCCGAGCGTAAAACAGCTCTACGCGGGCAAGACCTAAGGATAGACAGCTCTACGCGAGCAAGAGAGCAGGTGGGTGGGATTCTACGCGAGCAAGCGCCTTACGCTAGCAAAGCAGCATACGGGCGAGAATCTACGCGGGCAACCCTCTACGCGAGCAGGAGTTTAGCCTCTGCGTAGAGCTCGGTTCAGCTCGCGTAGAATAGATTATGCGGTCACGTGAGAACATGTGCGTAAAGGGTAATTAATACGCGGGCACGTGAAACGTGTGCGTAAAGGGGGTAAATGATACGCTGGCACGTAAAACGTGGACGTAAAACTAAATACTACGCTAGCACGTAAGAACGTGTGCGTAAAAACTTCATCTTCTCCCCAAGGCCAAGACAAGCAGGCGTAAAAGCTCAAGAGCTCAAGAAAGCCCCATCTCGGTCAAGACTTGGTGAAATCCATCCATTCAAAAGCCAAACTTGCGTAAAATCGAAATTCCCACCACATAGAACTCTCCATTTCGAAAACAACCTAGTTTAATAGATCAAAACCATGAAGATCAATAATACTATAACTCAGATCTACATGAAATGAGCCATGGAAATTAAAAATGCTAAGTACTAAAGTGTCTTAGAATCTCGTAAGGAAGACAATGGAACAAAAAAAGTGAGTTCCTCCATGAAGCAAGTTGCACTTGCCTACTGCGGGTGGTCGGTGGAGAAATAAAGAAGAAGAAGAGTAGTAATGGGAAATGAATGAGGAAAGAGAAGGGTTGTTGGGTTAATAAATGGGGAATGGTGGTAGGTAGGGGTTTGCATACTAACCCCAAACCAAGCCGAACCAAGCAAACCGAAATGCCAAAATAAACCATGCAATAAGATATGTAATACGCGTCAAAATACGTACACGTATACCAAATATGTAATATGAACTACGGGCGTTACAGGTGCCAGCGACCGAAGGGGGGAGGGGGCGACGGTGGTGGGGAGGGGGCGTGGAGGGGGTGGAGGGAGGGGACTGGGAGTGGGCTGGAGAGAGGGCGAGGGTATTTTAGTAAAAAACAACGGTAAATTTAATGTTGACTCACGAAGAGTATCAAGACGAACATTTAAATAGTTGATGCTATTAATTTCATACATATCAAAATTGAGGTATCAAGTTGAAAAATCCAAACAGTTGAGGGTATCAAGTTGCAATTAGCCCAAATTCTAGTATATATTTATGGGAAAAAACTTCTTTTTTATGTATCACTGTCGTCTTCGTCGATGTCGAGCATAAGCTTCGTTAATGAAGTACACCACCACCTTAGTCGACGCCGAGCACGACCCCGACTCTATCGGTGATGTTGTGGTCCACCGTACTCTGTAGACGAGGATGGCACCGCCATCGACACCCCAAGAAAACCCTAAAAAGATTTATAAGAAAAAAATACCAAACAAAATATTTGAACTTCTATTTCTTAAAACTATGTTCCAGATGTTTGTAATTAAACATAAGATAAAAATTTGTAAAACTATAAAAATAATTTTATAACATTTTAAAAAAATATTTTTAGAACAAAATATCAGAAACCTATCCAAAAGGACCCAAGGATAGTATTAGAGCGATTTCTCTGGACCTGAATTCCGAGAACATAGCTCGGATTGCTTACGTCATTTACCTCGAAAGTAGAAGCCAATCACCCTCTAGTGGCATAAATTGCCTCTATACCGTTGCTCGTAAATAATATTTTATCCATTTATAATAATACTAGAAGAAAAACAATACAAATGCGACGAAAAAAGAAGAGTGAAAAGAAAATGAAAAACTAGCAACCTCTCCCTCTCGTAAGTTAAAACCTCTATTAAAAAATAGTAGAGGAAGAAGATTCTTACGAGTAGGAGCGGAGTCAGGAGTTAAATCATGGAAAGACCATGCTGCTATATATAGAAACCCTTGAAATGGTCATGTTAATTAAAATTCAATACCAAAAAAAATACTAAAATTCAAACAAAACTGAGCGAAAAGAGAGAGAAGAAAGTCAATATTTTTAGAAAGAGTTAATTACACTGACCTTTCCTATGTTTCATGAATATTACATAAATTACCAATATTCCGAAAATAATTACACTGACCACCCCTCTCATTTGTAAATTTTATTAACCATAGGGTGTTGTTAGTTTTTATCAAAAATAAAAACTATAGGGGGTATCGATGTAATTAGTTTTAAAGCAAGGGTGGCCAGTGTAATAAGTGTAAAACATAGGAATAGTTAATGCAATTAACTCTTTTAGAAAAGAGGAACAAAAAATTTGTACATATTCAAAATGTAACAAAAAAATAAAGATGAGGCTCGAACTCATGCTCTCTCATTAAATAATCCAAAATATGACAACTAAAACTAGTTTAAAATTTATACATTAGGAAGTCAAAATAATATATATTTAGAAACTACATAAATTTTTTATATAGTAATCGATATTTTTAAAAAAAATTGAGGGCCGTGGCTTCTCTTGGACTCGGTATGAATCCGTCCCTCACATTGCAGCAACCCCTCCTTAGAGCATCTCCAACCCTATTGTGACTTTGGAAAAAAGTTGTTGCCACATAGGAATGACAAAATTTTATTCAAAAGTTCTTCTCCAATGCAATTGTCAAGTCAATTGTGAAACTTATGTGGCAAAAATTAAAGAAGACATTATGAAGTTGATTGTCTTGTTTTAGACAATGCACTTGACAATGTCTTCTCTTCCATGTCATCAATTATGAATAAAAAATATTAGAAATAAGAAAGAAGATGAGTAGTTGTCTTAAAAGTTGCCTTGGAAGTTGGAAACAATACTTTTTTATTGTCTTCTCAATACTTTTGCATTGGAGAGAGTTTTTCAATCTCATTGTCTTTTGAGATATAATTTTGCCACATAAACAAGACATTGTCTTGTGGCTCATGCCACATAGGAGCCACCTAAGACTCACAACACTTAACAAGACAATATGGTTGGAGATGCTCTTATAGTGGCACAACAATACAATCAATATGTATTGTTTTTTTTGGCATATAAATACAGAAAGAAAAAAAAAATCTTATCTAAGGTTCTCATTCTACGAAACAAACGTGTCCTTAGACCATCTCAAATGGGGGTTTCTATCTTCCCTATTTCTATGGAAGAAATCTATTTTAGAAAAAACTTATCCCAATGGTGATTTCTATCACCTTTTCTATCCTAGGTGGCAATGATGTAGGATGGAAACTTTCTAGGAGGGTTTCTACACGTAGAAACTCTCATAAAAATTCTCCTATCTCTCATGACAATTATTATTGGGCCCCACGCCATTAAATTGGTCCTTTTACTATGTGACACATAGGATAGAAATGGAGAACCATTGGAGAGTATTTTTGTATGTCTACAACTTTTATGTATAAACTCTTCCAACTAGGATAGAAATCTCCTTAAAGTACAATGCCAAGTAGGATAAGAACTCAATTTTAGAAATCACCATTGGAGATGGTCTTAGGTTACCGCTCCCGTTAGTTTCTTAGTAGGTAACAAGCTTCGATATGGCTAAAAGCCCATTCGTGGTTTAAAGCAAAACAAAAATAAGCGAAGAAAAGAACATGGTGAATGTTGTGAAACCCTTATTTATTCACTATTATGTCATGAGTTACACATGACCCTTGGGATCATGTAACTCATGACCCTTGGGTTATGTAACTCATGACCCTTGGGTTGTCCCTTATCCCTATATATATGGCCCTTGCCATATGATGAAATGAGAGGAATAAAAAAATACTATTCTATGATATCTCGTCTCCCTTCAAACACGTTATCAGCACGATTGCTGAAGCAAGGAGAATCGACGTCCAGATATCGACGTCATCCTTCCTCCTTCCCTAGTCGATCCGACGTACCGTTAATTTTTTTACCTTCTTCCACCGTACGGTAAGAAAGGTAAATTTATTTTTAAAAAATCCATCTTATTCATGAGATGTACTACTTTCTGAATCATGTAAGTACTTGCTCATGATACAATATTCAATTGGATAATTTTCTAGATAATATCTAAAATTTCATTCGAGAGTACGATACTCTAGAGAAATGATAAAATCCATTTCCATATGCTATAATTAATAGAGCTCCTAAATCGGCATATTCATGTGGTGTGTCTGGACATGTTTAGATTTTCAACAAATGGTTTGTAATTTATAGCTTTATATTCGTAGTTGGGATCTTATATTTTCAACAAATCGTGTTATCTCTTGAGAACCGTCAAATCACTTAATTCTGATCAAGTGGTTTAATCCATTAGTCGAATGACTGTCCAATTTAGAAGGACTCCACTTGACTGCATTATTGCTATTAATCATCCTTGTGATTCGAACAATCGGTATATGGTCCGAGGGTATAAATAAATTGCCTAATATAACAGTTTAATCTTGCAATATGTTACAGTAATCATTTTGAAATATTGTATTTCAGTTTATGTGGTTTTGTGTAACATATATAATAGACAAAGGACCAACAAATTCTTTTGAAGCCGTCCACCATTAATGGAGGGTGGACCACACAACTTGCAACAGTAGTGCTTTATGTTGGGTAGGCATTTTTTTTACACCAAAGAAAGATGGATCAATTCATGGGAAAGATTGGATGTTATTTCCAACTTACAATCTAATTCTGAGACTTTCAAGCATGCATATATGCATGTTGGTACTAAATAGTAGATATCTGTCAAGGATACTAAATAGTAATGCTCTTAGCTTCTTCTTCTTTCCAACTTTCATAGTGTTCATTACAGTAGCATTTTGAGTCCAGCAGGATCGGCTATCTCCTGGAATGGATAAGGATATAATTGCATAAATGAGACTAAACTTTAAATCTTTTGTTTTAAACTTTAAAGTTCCATTGATTAATGGAAAGGAAAAGTTTAAGAAAATTAACTCAATAATTTTTCTTTTCTTTTTTGGGCATGATTGATCTAAAGATAAAATGGCCAAAAAAATAGCAAGTGTCGATTTTGTTGTACTAGACGCTGCTATATATATATATATATATATATATATATATATATATATATATATATATATATATATATATATATATATATATATATATATATTTGAGCTGGCACGTGGACCTGAAGTTCCATTTACGTGCCCAGGACTTATTAGCCATCATATGACATGGCATTTCAATGGCTATATAAACTTATATATTACAATACAATATGCTACCATATATATAATATACATACATAGCTAAGTTAACTATATTCATAAATACTTATTTAAGAGGCTATGTGTGTGTATGTGAACAATGGCAAAGGGGCAAGTGAGGGTTAAATGGGCATACATAGTGTATACATATCAAAGAGTGTCAAAGTGTAAGTGAACAAAGTGTCAAGTGTGATAGTGTCAACATAGTGTAAGGGATACATGAGGTAATATAGGATTTGTGTTAACATAGAACATTACATCTCATTAACTTGTATATTGCATATATTACATCTATTATTACATTACATTCATGCTTGCATTCATTCATCATTCATTTATTCACTTACACTACTATATGCACCATACATTACATACTATGGAACCTACATATTCATTACAAGCCATACTTATACATGCTTACATTAGATAGGATACTTACACCTCATACATCATTTATTTAACCATTTACTCATGCTTGCATTCTCTATTTAGTTACATAATGTATATACATTAACATGGATTAAAATCAAATAGAACATTATATTACACACAAGGGTGCACAAAATGCATATGCCGAATAGTAACTCCTACTAATAATCAATACTGTACCAACTCAGCATGAATTAAATTCTAGGATTAAAGTATGTTATAGATCTATGTGTTAGCTTTCCGAAACTTCAAACGGATCGCGTTTTCGTTTCCGAAAACTCCCGGAATCGCAAAAACACCGAGAACGCGTTTATCTTTCGTACAACTGACACTCAAATAATTCTCTAGAAAGTTACAGAAAGAATTAGGCCTATTAATATTTTTTTTTGGAAAGCTAACTTTAGTACGCTTCTTTTAAAAAAACGGGAGATTAAACCGAGCTTTGAGCTAGAAGTTATGACATTTCTAAGTTAGGGCTGAAATTAAAAACGTGGATAAAAATCATGACGGATTTAAATAGTTTGAGCCAAAAGAATACACAATATATATCCTAATTATCCACAACAATAATAGCAATAATAATATGAGGAACTACACTCACAAACTTGATTATATAATCATCATGAACCATTTATTACATATATAAATATAGATACACTCTCATTACAATATATATATATATATATATATATATATATATATATATATATATATATATATATATATATATATATATATATATATATATATATATATATAACATGAACACATCCACAACACAAAGGACACTCCTATGACCTCCAAATGGACACAAAATGGACACAAATGGAGATACAACCATGGAGATCATTCCTATGGGTTCAAAATAGACCTATATGCATGAGAAAATGAAAAGGAGAAGGAATTTATACCTCCCGGTAGATCGAATCGAAGAAAAGCCTTCCCGGAGCGACACCGACACGTAGAGATTCCAAAAGGACACGAACGAGCTCCGAATCCTTCCAAACTTGGGTAGCTTCCTCCTTTTCATGGAGTAGAGGAGAAAAGAAGAAGATTTGGTGGAAGAAGGAGTTGATTTGGTGGAGAAATGATAGGGATTTGCTCTCTAGAAATTTGGGGAAGAACAAGAGAGAGAAAAATAGATGGATAATGACAAATGGGAGGCTCAGCCCTATCCTTATTGTGGCTGGCCATAAAGGTGGTTTTGTCCTATTAGGAAAAGTCCAAAAGTTCCTTTTCTAGTCTATTTACTAATACATTGGTAAGGGGTTAAGTCAGGGGTAGTTTGGTCAATCCTAAAACACTAATCCATATTAATACTAACCAAAATAATTAGTCTAGTCACTAACTAAAATTAATATCATGTGGACTAAAATTAATATTATGTGGGCCATGCCTAACTAGTGTGTGGGCCCGCTAGAGTCAAAACTACCCCGGGTCCCCGATACAAGTCGGAATGAGTTGAAATTCGAACCCGACTCAAATAACCCCAAAATATTACAATAAATAAATAAATAATTCCAAAATAATTTAAAAATGAAAAATGACAAAAATACCCTTGTTTCTGGAAACTGGGGGCGACAAATCTATCCACCTTAAAAAAAATTCGTCCTCGAAATTAAAACAAAGCAATCACAGGAAACACATGCAGAAAACAATCTCATTCAAATACTTTTCAAAAAAAAAAATCAGCAATAAAAAAAAAATTCTTGAGGCACATCAAACATTTATAAATAAAAACTGATACGTATCCGATACGGACACAAAACCATCACACCTATCAAAGGTCAAAATTAACAATCATCAACGCAATAAATATCAAAATAATTCAAGGAGGTCAAATGCAAAATATCCTTAGGCCAGAAATGACATTTAAACATCCTAATCACATTGTTAGGCTCTAGGTCAAACAGTCTCTAGGATTTTACTAGCAAAATATCAAAATTACAAGTCAAGATTTTAAATAGTTTTAAAATAATTTAAAAAATTACCAAAAATTATATCATGATTTAAATGTCAAATCAATAAATGATTAAAATTTCAAAATTTCAAAATTACTCTCATTTTAGAAAATTGGGTGTTACAAGTCTACCCACCTTAGAAAAATTTTATCCTCGAAATTAAAATGTCCATACTCCCTCTAGGTCAAACCCCCACAAATCAAAGTCCCAGATTAAAACAAATCATGTGATCAAAAGGACGACATACAGGGTCATTGCATACGGTGGTAGTGAAAGTCTCATCTAGGTATACTAGTCATTCTAAACCAAGACGGTCATAGGATATCAAACACACAAGAAATCTAGAGTGCTAAACTGGAAAAGATACATAAATAACAAATCATCAAAACTGTAAGACAGTCTACCATCCTATGTGAAAGCTGGTACTCAAAAAAACATATAAAAATAAGAAAGGTAACTTCCAATAATCTAAAAGGGTACAGAAAAATCAATTTCAAAGTTAAAGAATTGAAAGTCACTTGCATTGAAATCCAATCACAAAAATATATATATATATATATATATATATATATATATATATATATATATATAGAGAGAGAGAGAGAGAGAGCGTTAGAGAGGGAAAAGCTGGCATTATGTAATGTTATATGGTTTGTGTGTGTATGGGTGTATGTGAACAGGTTAATATGGTAAGATAGTAGGCATATGTGTAGACGAAATATACATAAAATTGTATATGAGAAATTGGGTTTCGAAACAACGGCTATCAAGTTACACTAATCATGACATATTGGTTAAACAATCTACAATACGCAACTTATTTACTCATAACATGCATGGCTAACCTTATACATATATATAAAGAGAGTGTGTGTGTGTCCTTGTACAGGGTTATAGCCTAGTATTGAAAGGTTAAACCCAGTTTTAGTTCAGCATTTACATGCAAAGTCTGAAAATAAGCTAACATTTAAAACAGTGAAATATTAACATAATGCAGTCTCAGATTTTAGGGTTTTGAAACATCGCAACCCATCTCAATGGTCCTAATACATCCTAACATGATAGAAATGAAACCTAACATACTATCCATACATTTATCTATGCACACAGTTCAATATTACATATTAAATCTGAAATTTAACTAAACATGGAAATCTATGTAAAAATGTTAACATGTAACTAGTTTTCAGGATTTTGGATAAATTTGAACATTAAAAACCAACTCAATGTTTATCACAACTAACATGTAAGAATATGAAACATAAATTTATATCCCTACTTCCCACAAGGTATATAGCTCAAATATTACATTTAAGAAATAAAACAGCAATTTGAACTAACATTTGGAATCCCGCATCAAGGGTTAACATGCACACAGTCTCAGATTTTACAAATTTAAACACAAAACTCAACCAAAATTTTGAATTGAAACCCCACGTATAACATACATGTGCAGTGATGTAAACATAACTAATAATATAAAATTTATATTTAAATTACGAATTTAAACATGGAAAAGCAGAGAACCAGAAATATTGGGGTTTTGACAATTTAAACATCAACAACATATTAATATGCATTTAGATAGGTGGAAAAATCAAGTGTAGCATGTATACGTGTTAGGCAAAGTGTCTGCTATATATATTCATATACATATTCTCATGTCCTAATATAAAAAAAATTATTTCTACGTTAAGACTAACATTTAGATTCCTACCAAGATTGCAAGCAGGTGATTGACGTAATCAAGACAGTTTTATTATTATTATTTAATACAAGAATAATAGCAAGGAAGAAATAACGATAGAATCTGTTTTGCTTATCTATTTAAAGAAGAACCATTTTGAAATCCAGAGCTAAATTATCAAATCCAAGATAAAGTCTAGCAAAATTATCGATTAATTGCATTAAGAAGAAACTCATAGCAAGAAGTTACGCAAAGGTTTATAAAACAGGCAAACCTATCTTAAATTAAATAATGAGAAGCAAACAAAACAAAACAATTAATAATTAAAAAAAAATTGAAGGACAGAAACAAAAGTAGAGAAAACATGTTTCGAAAACATTTAAGGTATAATCTGATAATCATATGCGTCTGTCCAAAATCATGGTACACTAAATCCTCGTCATACTAGTAAGTAAGGCTACGATAATTACAGAGTCCTCGACTTAGGCACATGTCTCTAAAATTATGGTATTTAACATTTTCGCGATGCCGCTAGCTTGGCTGCGAAAACCTTAAATTCCCACACCCGAGAGATATATCCAAGTAAAACTATATGTCCTCACCATGCTGGCTAATATGACTGTAGAAGACTAGACTCCATAACTTAGATGGCCTAGCCCATATAATTTCATCTTGACAAAATTAATTTAAATCAACAATGAATACTCAAAAATCAATTCAAATTTATCAACGAACATCTAAATCCAAAAAAATGAACAAAAATCCATGAGAATACAAACTCGAATGCAGCAGTTATCATCAAAATTTAAAATTTAATAATCATCCTACAAAATCAATAAATACAAACTCAAATTCAATAATAATCCATCAAAATCAAATTCAATAGCAGAAAGTAAAGATAAATCAATCAAGAAAAAAGAGTTTTCAAATCGAAGTTAAATAAGATTCTCAAGGGTCGTCCCGGGAATCTCTCAAGGGTCCTAACTGTGATTGAGTACCTTCAAAATATATCCTAATCCTACTGCAGGCTGTAGTGGTACTCTAGTTCGAATACCACTACACTTTTAGTCTCGACCTGCATGGGCCACCACTAAAAACGTGTCACGACCCGCACCCTAGAATTAGGGCACGAGAACGTAACAACGCCCAGCCTACGCCGCAGTATCGGCGGTAGAACGTTGTCCTAGGTCTCAATGCATCTAACAGTATAAGACTAAACAGTTTATACTCCCCGAATGGGGGTGACATAGCTAATGTAAATTCAATCACATCTAAGGTAGAGCATAAAGGAAGATAGATACAACATGAAATCGAAAAGAGATACAACAGATAGAAGTCTAAGTGTCTAAGGTACAAACTCAGAATATATCTCAAAGCTCAAATACAATAATCCATAAAATAAATACAACTCCAGACAACTGAGGATAGCTAACTAAACAACCTCTAATGTGTCTCCTCTAGGCTAGCAGGCAATTTCCAAGTTATCTGTAAAATTTGTCAACGTATCCTGTCAGGAAAATGAGCAAGTACAAACACCAACAGCAGTTCTATATGAATTGACAAATACTATAAGAGACAGTAATAATGAAATACATGACAAAGATATCGGCGACTTGGGAACCATTTGAAAGCCGCGTTACAACCCTTAAACCAAACAAGGACCGGGGTTGTAACCCTTCTTTCGAACAGAACCTAGTCCCATCATCATGGTACAGTATAAAATGTAGGTAGAGCATATGAGAAATGAATCATAGCATGGTGAAAGTACAGTAAGTAAAGGTGAACTGGAATGTAAGATATGACAACAAATAAATAAAAAGTGATTTGAACTATTAGGGCGAAATGTGATCGGCTGGGAAATACGGAAAGGTTATCCACTTGGCCCGTCAATCACACGAAAATCTCTGGAAAGGGTCATGCCGGCCAACCTGGATAACCGGCACGGGGTATCTGCTACACCCTACGTGAGGTGAGGGTGGCGCTAGCAATATATAGTAACACACGGAGGCTTTGATCACATAACCCCTAATAATTCCCCTCTATCCCCCGAATAGTATCACGGATCCGGACATGGTACGTCATGACACAGGTTTCGAGAGCAAGGGGCCAGCCCACTCCCAAATCAATGTCTATACAAGTACAGGAACACGAAAATATCTCATACCCATATACCAAGAAAGTCCAGAAATAACATCTCATGACTGGATCCGACGTATACTAGTCCGTGAACCGTCGTGTCGGGAATCAAGTAAAACACTACGACTGAATCGGATATAGTAGATATCAAGACAATGAAAACTATCAGTGAATGTACTCGCCTACGGTCCTGAGCTGATAAGTATAGAGGGTCCAACTGAAGCCACAGAGTCCTATTTAAAGCAACACAGGTTACAAGGTATCTGGCTCCTAATTAGAACAACACAAATCACAACATGTCCAGAAGGGTAATATAAAGCACTACAATACATTCTACATGAATCTAGGTCAACTGGGCCAAAGTCAACCCTTGGTCAACTCTGGTCAACTGCACTAGTCAAACTAGGTCAAACTAGGTCATGTCCTAACCCAGCAAGTCTTACTAGGCCTAACCAAGACTATCCTAGCAAGCACATATCAATACAAGGCTATACAAGCCAACATACACCCAACTCTATATAGCATGCAATTATTCAATACTCAAATAGGCAAGAATTCACATTAGATATACACTAGGTAATCTATTACTTTAAGCTATACATGTCTACACATATATACACATGCATATATTGGTATTCTACATTAGGTCTATTATCATGGCATTTCAATGGCTATATAAACTTATATATTACAATACAATATGCTACCATATATATAATATACATACATAGCTAAGTTAACTATATTCATAAATACTTATTTAAGAGGCTATGTGTGTGTATGTGAACATGGCAAAGGGGCAAATGAGGGTTAAATGGGCATACATAGTGTATACATATCAAAGAGTGTCAAAGTGTAAGTGAACAAAGTGTCAAGTGTGATAGTGTCAACATAGTGTAAGGGGTACATGAGGTAATATAGGATTTGTGTTAACATAGAACATTACATCTCATTAACTTGTATATTGCATACATTACATCTATTATTACATTATATTCATACTTGTATTCATTCATCATTCATTTATTCTCTTGCACTACTATATGCACCATACATTACATACTATGGAACCTATATATTCATTACAAGCCATACTTATACATGCTTACATTAGATAGGATACTTACACCTCATACATCATTTATTTAACCATTTACTCATGCTTGCATTCTCTATTTAGTTACATAATGTATATACATTAACATGGGTTAAAATTAAATAGAACATTATATTACACACAAGGGTACACAAAATGCATATGCCGAATAGTAACTCCTACTAATAATCAATACTGTACCAACTCAGCATGAATTAAATTCTAGGATTAAAGTATGTTATAGATCTATGTGTTAGCTTTCCGAAACTTCAAACGGGTCGCGTTTTCGTTTTCGGAAACTCCCGAAATCGCGAAAACACCGAGAACGCGTTTGTCTTTCGTACAGCTGACACTCAAATAATTCTCTAGAAAGTTAGAGAAAGAATTAGGCCTATTAATATATTTTTTTGGAAAGCTAACTTCAGTACGCTTCTTTTAAAAAAAAGGGAGATTAAACCGAGCTTTGAGCTAGAAGTTATGACATTTCTAAGTTAGGGCTGAAATTAAAAACGTGGATAAAAATCATGACGGATTTAAATAGTTTGAGCCAAAAGAATACACAATATATATCCTAATTATCCACAACAATAATAGCAATAATAATATGAGGAACCACACTCACAAACTTGATTATATAATCACCATGAACCATTTATTACATATATAAATATAGATACACTCTCATTACAATATATATATATATATATATATATATATATATATATATATATATATATATATATATATATATATATATATATATATATATATATATATATATATAAATCTATATATGTAACATGAACACATCCACAACACAAAGGACACTCCTATGACCTCCAAATGGACACAAAATGGACATAAATGGAGATACAACCATGGGGTCATTCCTATGGGTTCAAAATAGATCTATATGCATGAGGAAATGAAAAGGAGAAGGAATTTATACCTCCCGGTAGATCGAATCGAAAAAAGCCTTCCCGGAGCGACACCGACACGTAGAGATTCCAAAAGGACACGAACGAGCTCCGAATCCTTCCAAACTTGGGTAGCTTCCTCATTTTCATGGAGTAGAGGAGAAAAGAAGAAGATTTGGTGGAAGAAGGAGTTGATTTGGTGGAGAAATGATAGGGATTTGCTCTCTAGAAATTTGGGGAAGAACAAGAGAGAGAAAAATAGATGGATAATGACAAATGGGAGGCTCAACCCTATCCTTATTGTGGCTGGCCATAAAGGTGGTTTTGTCCTATTAGGAAAAGTCCAAAAGTCTCTTTTCTAGTCTATTTACTAATACATTGGTAAGGGGTTAAGTCGGGGGTAGTTTGGTCAATCCTAAAACACTAATCCATATTAATACTAACAAAAATAATTAGTCTAGTCACTAACTAAAATTAATATCATGTGGACTAAAATTAATATTATGTGGGCTATGCCTAACTAGTGTGTGGGCCCGCTAGAGTCAAAACTACCCCGGGTCCCCGATACAAGTCGGAATGAGTTGAAATTCGAACCCGACTCAAATAACCCCAAAATATTACAATAAATAAATAAATAATTCCAAAATAATTTAAAAATGAAAAATGACAAAAATACCCCTGTTTTTGGAAACTGGGGGTGACAAAGTAGGAACCTCATAAGTTTCAAGGACATTCGTTTAAACGGATATCACTTAGAAACAAATGAAATAAATGAGGCAGAATATCTGTATGTTACTCGTCTAAAAGATGGTTCAAAAACTATCTTAGAACGATTCAAGGGACTCCCGTCGGGTCTCTATCATACTCATATTCAATCAACAGAAGCTAACATGATTGTGCACCGGAAGTGTCATTCATCGCCAAAATTTAAACTTTGGCATAATAGACTGGGTCACCCAGGATCAGCTATGATGAAACGAATCATAAGCCAATCCAGTGGACACAACCTGCATAACCTGAAGATTCTTCAGAAGTATGATTACTCGTGTCTACCTTATTTTCAAGGCAAAATTATAACGAGACCATCCCTTTTGAAAGTGGGACTAGAGTCTCCTAGCTTCTTAGAGAGAATTCATGGAGACATTTGCGGACCTATTCACCCCGCAAGTGGTCCATTTAGGTACTTTATGGTACTTATCGATGCATCTACTAAATGGTCTTATGTGTACCTTTTGTCCACCCGCAACTTAGCTTTTTCTAAGCTATTGGCACAAATAATTAAGTTGCGGGCTCATTTCCCCGATAACCATATCAAAAAATTAAGACTTGATAATGCGGGTGAATTTACTTCACATGTCTTTCAAGACTATTGCCAAGCAACTGGCATCGAAGTTGAACATCATGTAGCTCATGTTCACACCCAGAACGGGTTAGCAGAATCTCTTATTAAGAGATTACAATGGATTGCTCGTCCATTGTTGATGCAGTCACAGTTGACTGTGGAAGCTTGGGGTCATGCTATATTGCATGCCGCATCACTTATTAGAATACGGCCTTCTGGAGGTCATATTCTATCTCCGATGCAGCTCGCTTATGGTTTACCTCCAAATATCTCTCATTTGAGAGTATTTGGTTGTGCTGTTTACGTCCCCATTGCTCCCCCACAGAGGACCAAAATGGGTCCACAACGTCGATTAGGTATCTATGTTGGGTTTGACTCACCCTCTATAATTAGATACCTAGAACCCCTGACGGGTGACGTATTTAAGGCACGTCTTGATGACTGTGAGTTTGATGAAGGATTATTTCCTAAACTGGGCACACAGTCTAAGAAGCCAGAAGCTTCTAAGACAATTTATTGGGACACAAAAACTTTGTCTCATTTTGATCCGCGTACAAGTCAATGTGAAGATGAGATCCTGAAGATATTACATCTTCAGAACACTGTACATCTACTTCCGGATACATTTACTGACAACCAGAAGATTGTCAGATCACACGTCCCAGCTGCCAACACGCCGGCTAGGATTGACATCCCCAAAGATGGATACAATCCGCCGGCAGCAGAAATGGCAATACCTCAATTAAAAAGAGGACACCCACCAGGTTCGAGAGACAAAGTCCCTCGTAAAAGAAAAAACCCTGGAGAAATTAAGAAGATCCCAACACAGGATGCTGAGCTCAGATCAGCTACCTCTCCCCTCCTAGTTTCCCCTGAAGAGGAACAAACAGGAGAAATATCATTAAATTATGTACGTACTAGAGAGGTACTGAACAAAAAAAGCACAGTCGTCGACGACGATTTTTCGTTCAATATTGCCGTTCATGTCACTGAAAATGACGATGACATCGATCCACGGTCTCTAGCGGAATATAAACGCAGAGACGATTGGCCAAAGTGGAACGAGGCAATAGGAGTAGAGCTGGACTCACTCTTGAAACGCGAAGTCTTTGGACCAGTAGTCCAAACACCCAAAGGTGTAAAACCTGTGGGATATAAATGAATCTTCACAAGAAAAAGAAATGAACACAACATAGTTGTGCGCTACAAAGCACGCCTTGTAGCACAAGGTTTCTTCCAGAAACCGGGAATAGATTATGAAGAAACATATTCTCCGGTCATGGATGGGAATACCTTCAGATTCCTAATCAGCCTCTCTTCTCTGAAAAGCCTAGAAATGCAGCTCATGGACGTTGTGACTGCATATCTTTATGGCAATATAGATAAAGATATCTATATGAAACTCCCTGAAGGATATAAAATTTTACCAGAGAAAACAGATAGACCTCGGAACACCTATTCTGTAAGGTTACAAAGATCATTGTACGATCTTAAACAATAAAAAAAAATATGGTATAACAGACTAAGTGAGTTTCTTGCTACGCAAGAATTTACTAATGATAAAGTCTGTCCGTGTATCTTTATAAAAAGATCGGGAACATGATTTGTTATAGTCGTCGTTTATGTCGACGATTTAAATCTCATTGGATCTCCTACAGAGATCTCTGAGATATCTGAAAGCCTTAAGACAACTTTTGAAATGAAAGACCTAGGCAAAACAAAGTATTGTCTTGGCTTACAGATCGAACACCTAAAGGGTGGTATCCTGTTACACCAATCTACATATACACGAAGATTACTTAAACAATTCCACATGGATAAATGCCATCCCCTTAGTACACCAATGGTCGTTCGATCATTGGACGTAAAGAAGGATCCTTTCCGTCCACTAGAAGAGGGGGAGGAATCATTAGGTCCTGAAGTACCTTACCTAAGTGTCATTGGGGCACTACTCTATCTGGCTAACTGTACACGTCATGATATAGCGTTTTCAGTTAACTTATTAGCCAGATACAGTGCAGCGCCCACAAAGCGCCACTGGAATGGAGTGAAGCATCTTCTGCGCTACCTCCAAGGGTCTATAGACCTAGGACTATATTACCCGAACAGTGGGTCTTCCACTTTACTTGGTTATTCAGATGCAGGTTATAGATCAGATCTCCACACAGAGAAATCACAAACTGGATTTGTGTTTACTTTCGGTGGTACGGCTATCTCTTGGAGGTCCGTCAAACAGACCAGTGTGGCTATCTCATCCAACCATTCTGAACTCCTGGCAATCCATGAAACAAGCAAGGAGTGTGTTTGGCTTCGCTCTGTCATTCAGCACATTTTGGCATCTATTGGCCTGAAGACCGGTGAACTTGAGCCTACTACCCTTTTTGAAGATAATGCAGCATGCGTAGCTCAACTTCAGAAAGGATACATAAAGAATGACAAGACGAAGCACATATCCCCTAAATTCTTCTGGACGCACAACTTTCAAGAGAAGGAACAAGTCAAAATACAACAAATTCAATCTTGTAATAACTTAGAAATTTGTTTACCAAAACACTGCCACGATGTACTTTTGTAAAGCTTGTAAGAGGAATAGGGATGAGGCAACTAAAAGACCTGCAAGCCTGAAGCTTGTATAGATCAGGGGGAGTAAAACTATAGGATTGTACTCTTTTTCCTTAGGACTGATGGTTTTTTCCACTGGATTTTCCACAGCCAAGGTTTTAACGAGGCAAACCAAGTTTACTCTGGATCCAGCAGTATCCACCCCATTAGCTTATTGAACCCTGAAGTATTTCATAAGTGGATCCAAGGAAATGGATGAATAAGTGGGAGTGTTGTGAAACCCTTATTTATTCACCATTATGTCATGAGTTACACATGACCCTTGGGTTATGTAACTCATGACCCTTGGGTTGCCCCCTTATCCCTATATATATGGTCCTTGCCATATGATGAAATGAGAGGAATAAAAAAATACTATTCTACGATATCTCGTCTCCCTTCAAACAGTGAAGACAAATAACAAGAAAAAAAAAGAAAGAAAAAAACTGGCCCGGGTCCAGTACATATAATAGGTTACCCGAACCGAACCGGTTAATATATGATGGGTTCCACACCGCTCGCTTTTCCCAAACCCTAGCAAAACAACAGTCGCCTCACCCACTTTCCCCAAACCCTAACCCTAGCCCTAGCTTCCCATTCCAATCTCGTGATCGCTCTTCGGATCTCCTCCTCCGTCGGCTTCGTCGTGGCGTTGGTAACCCACTCTCAACTCCATCACAATCATCTACGAATAATTAGAGCCATTTGATTCCCACTTATGAACCAAGTAATCCATACTAATCTTTGCAAAATTTGTTTCTGTGTGTGTTTTGTTTGTGCGATTAATCCATGCTTGCTGCTTATGTCGGAAAACTTGTAATTATTGTTGCAATTTGGAGTCTCTATGTGTTGTATCCGTGTCGGGCATGTGTCGGATGCGGCCTGGGACACGCTTAAATCGATTCCCGTGTCTGTTTCACGTTGTCAGTACTGTGTCGTGTCGTGTTTGTGTCCACGCAATGTATAGGTAGCGGGAAGGTTGCGTTTTTTAACATATGATAGTACTCTGGTGTCTGCACGTCCGTTATATATACGAATATTTATGCCGAAGTCCTTTTTTTGCTTGTTTATTATATGTGACTTCTCTGTAATCCCTTATTTGTGTCGGAGAAGTGCATTTTGTAACCTATGATGTCACTCTCTTGTCTGCACGATTGTTATATATTGGAACATTTATGACAAAGTTCATTTTTTGCTTGTCTATTACATGTGAGTTCTATATAATCTTATTTTTGTATTGGTTAATCAACATTTTCTTACGGAGAGACATCATACTGTCTTAATTTTGGGTATTTTATCTAGATAGCTTCTCCTGAGGTGGAGAACTTGTTACCAGTATGGGTTTCGACAACGAATGCATTGTAGACATCCAGTCTCTACCTGGTGAATATTTCTGTCCGGTTTGCCGCACCCTCATCTACCCGAACGAGTCTCTGCAAGCTCAGTGCACCCATCTCTACTGTAAGCCTTGCTTAGCTTATGTTGTGGCCACCACTCATGCCTGTCCTTATGATGGTTATCTGGTGACTGAAGCAGATGCCAAGGTCTCTCCTTCCATCCTTCTATTTCAGCGCATTTTTTTTCTTTTTCTTTTCATACAACTTGTTTGCTCGACCGATTTAACTATATTATAACTGCTACAGCCTCTGATAGAGTCGAATAAAGAGCTCTCCGAGTCCATAGGCAAAGTGGCGGTTCACTGTCTTTATCACAGGAGTGGGTGCCAGTGGCAGGGGACTTTGGCCGAGTGCACCACCCACTGTACCGGGTGTAATTATGGGAACTCCCCTGTCGTTTGCAATCGTTGTGGAACTCAAATCGTACATAGCCAAGTACAAGAGCATGCACAGATTTGCCCTGTGAGTTCAAAGTGTTATTTTCAATCGTTACTTGTGTTTACTAAACGTGTGTAAATTTCTCTTGTAGTAATATTTGAGAAATTGCCCAAGTGCAGGGTGTACAGCCACAAACACAGCAGGTAGAGAATGCGCAACCTCAAGCCGCAGCAGTTCCTAATCAAGCTGCTGCTCAAGATCCATCTGCTACAGCTTCCATTGCTGCACCTTTGACAGCAGCTGCTCCTACCACCACCACTGCTGCTGCTGCTGCTGCTTCATCATCTGTTGCTGCTCCAGCTGCCATGTCAGCCCCTGCAGCTGTTCCCTCTGCGGCAGCTGCTGCTCCTGCTCAGGCCCAAGTTCAAGGCGGTGTAGCTGTTTATCCTCAACCTCCAAGTGCTGAACAGTGGTACCAGCAACAACAATTGCAATACCAACAGTACTACCAGCAATATCCTGGGTACGACCCTTACCAGCAGCAGTATCAACAGTATGCACAGTATCAGCAACAAGCCCACCCACAATACATGCAACCTCAAATGCAAGCTGCTCAGCATGTAGTTCCTGGGCAACAACAACCCCAGCTTTACATGCACCCGCAACCCCAGTCTCAACCTCAGCCACAACCACAACCACAACCACATGCTCAACCTTTACCACCGCAACAAACAAAACACCAAGTTGCCCAACCACAACAGCAGCAGCAGCAGCAACTTTCTCTTCAGCCACACCAGCAACTTCACCCCCAAACCCAACTTCAGCCACATCAACATCCACTACCACATCCACAGCCGCATATGCAAGCTCAAATTCCCCAAATGCAAGCACAACCACATGTTCCTGCTCAGCAACCACAAGCCCAACCACCTCCTCACGGGCAAATTGCAGGGCAACCTCATCCTCAGTCCCATCAGCTCCATCCCCTGCCTCAACCTCAAGCAAGGCCACCACAGCTTCCTGGGCCACCACAACAGCAGCAGGCTGTGCCACCACAGCAACATCCACCCGCCCAGATGCCATACCCTCAATCACACCCCCAACAACAGCTTCGCCCACAACATCCACCCCCACAGAACCAACAACTAGCTATGCAGCCGCAGCAGCATCCTCAGCCTCATCTCCAGACCATTCCTCAGACACAAACTTCACATCCGCCTTCTCATGCTGTGTCTGGTCACCATTCATATCCACAACCTATCGCTGGTGCTCCTCAGCCGCGTCCGATGCAAATGCCTCCCCCACAGTCTAGCATGCCACCACCATACCAACAGTCTCAACACCCTCCTCAGATGCAGGGCCAGTTTCCACCCCAACAGCCACCCCAGATGCGTCCTCCCCATGCTCAGATGCCCATGCAAGTTCAACAACAGCCAGCCATGGCACCTCCTCAAATACCGCCCGCCAATCTTCATCCTGGTCAACAACAAGTTCAACAGCCAATGCATCAAGCTGGTATGCAACCACATGCACCGCAGCATGGGTTTCCTCATTCACAGCCACAAGGTCATTTGCATCCTGGTCAGATGCAGCAACAGGGAGCAGTTCCTCCTCAACAGCTATACCCGCAGCAACCCTTCAGGCCCCAAGGACCGGCATATATGCAACACCAAACTCAGGCTAGACCAATGGTACCAAATCAGGGAGTGCCACAACAACCGTTTCAACAGTCTCTTGCTGGTGGTACTAAACTCATACAACCTGGTCAATCTCCAAATCATGCGTACCCGGCGAGGTCTACTTCTCAAGTGCCACAATCGTCTGAATTGCATCAATCTCAGGTACCACATTCTGGGAACCAAGTGCCTGCATCCCCTGCCACTTCAAAACAAGGAACATCCTTGCCAGGTAACTCTGGTCAGGTGGCTCAGTCGGAGTCTGGAATGACTATAAAAGCTGCTGAAGGGGCTGAAACAGGTGAGAATCTTCCTGATCATGTTTCTGATCACAAGTCCACTGGCAAGGAGGACAAGCTTACTGTGGGGGTGAAGGAGAAAGGTGCTCAAGCTGAGAATGATAGCAAAGAACATCTGGAATCAGAAAAGGGCCATGAGTCACTTGTTACCAAGGAAAATGTAGATGGAAAGATGACTAATCAGGTAAAGGGGAAAGAGGAAGAAGTTACAGAAACATCTAATGAAGAAAATAAGGGACATGACCGAAGACCAAATGAGAAGTCCGTTGCACAAGTTCAAGGGGAGGTTGCTCATCCCATGCAAGATGGTAACTCAAACGTACACCCTCACGCAGGTGCGGATAAGGTTCTCCAGAGGCCTAATCTTGATAACATGCACACTCAGCAGATGCCTGCACCTGGTGGTTTAGCTAGAGGTCAGTCTGGTCAGCCTGCCAATCAAACTACCCTTCCTGCTCAAGAAAGAGGAATGTCACATCCTGGCTATCATGACAGAAATGCTTCCCAATTTCCTCAGCAGTACCCACCTGCCAGGGGCCCATTTCCCAATCAAGAGAAGTTCCCGCCACAACAAGTTCCGCATGGGCATCCTCCCAATATGACAGACCCAACAATAGTATCCCAAAGGCCGCCTGCACCTGATAGGATGTTCCCACAACCCATGCAGGTCCATGGACCGACGAAGCCTCCGACACAAATGAGGCCTTCTCTCCCGGGGCATAACCAGATGGAAAGTTTTCCTCAGCAAGGGCAAACCACATTAGCCCCAGAGCCTTTCTGGCCAAATCCACATGCTGGTGGCCCAGGTTCGGGCCTGCCGCCACCTCCAGCGGGGGTACCTCTTCATCAAGGATTACAGCACAATACTTTTCACCAGCAATCTATGCCTCCTGCAGGGCAATCACACTCTCATATGCCTCCACCTAATGCTGGAGGGGCTAGAGGTGCTCCTGGTGAGCCTTTGACACGGTCTGCTATGGTTGGGCCACCACCTGGAGCATTGGAGGCACCAAGTAGGATGCCTGGGGGAGGGGTCGGCCAGTCTCCCCCTGTTAATCCTATGGAACCAGAATCATATGCGATCAGGAGACCTGGAGTTCATGACAGCAGGCAACCTGAACCCCACAGACCTCTACCAGATGAGCATGCTCCATATAGACAGCCAGGTGATTTGAAGATGAATGGGATGCCCAACAAAGCTTATATTGGTGGAATGCATGATTCAACTTTTGGACCTGGTATGGGAGAAGATAGATTTAGGTCTTTGCCTGAAGAAAGGTTCAAACCTTTCCCTGGAGAAGGATTCAACACTCCACAGGACCGGTTTAGGCCTTCTACATTAGATCCTGGTAGACATGTCAACAGGAGGGAGTTTGAAGAAGATCTAAAACAGTTTCCTAGACCAGCTTATTTGGATGAAGGTCCTAAATTCGATGGATACATGTCTGACAGAGCCCCACATGTATCTGGAGGGACTAATTTGACAACTTCAAGGCCATTGCCTTCCTACCAGTCAGGTCCCCCCTTTCCACCTAGGAGTGAGGGAGAAAGGGACAGACCTATGTTGCATGAACATATGGGAAGGAAGCATGACACAACAGTTGCCGATCACCTGAATGCAACTCCTGAATTTGGTCGTCCTCGTATGGATGGTTTGCCACCTATAAGGAGTCCCAGGAGAGAATATGATGGCTTTTCATCTAGTAACTTTGGTTTACGTGGGCAGTCTCACAGAGAGGACTTTGAGGAAAGAGACCAACATGGTTTTGCTCCACGATTTAAATCTTCGAATTTCCCACCTCCAGGATCTGCTTATTTTGGTAAAGATATTCCTGATGGTTCTGGAAGTCTCCGTTCGAATCAGCTGAGGGGTCTTGATGGCCCAGATATTTCAAATATTCACCCACATGCTGGCGGAGCTCCAGGCCATGGTTTTGGTGGCTCTGGAAGCTTTTCAGGCATTGGTGAGCATGGTAGACCTGGAAGTTTGCCTTCTCATATGCGTTTTGGTGAATCAGGAGGATTCAATGGTTACTTTAATTCAGTGAGTCTTTTCTCATCAACTTCTTAATGAGTTTACTTATTCAGCTACTTATTACGTAACATGCGGTACACCATGTAGCATGTCCCCTTTATCCTTGCTTATATTCATCTTTCCAAATAATTGTAATATGTCAAACTTCAACATGTGTATGATATTGTCCTTTTTATGTCCAGGTTTCTCGTGAAGGTGATGTTGACAGCTTCGAACAGTCAACAAAGAGGAAGCCTGGTAGCATGGGTTGGTGCCGCATATGCAAGATTGATTGTATGACTGTGGAGGGTTTGGATCTGCATTCACAGACAAGGGAGCACCAAAACATGACCATGGATTTGGTTATGAGCATTAAGCAAGACAATGCCAAAAAGCATAAGCTGTCAGTGACTTCCATATTTCCTTTTTACGTGCCCTTTTTTGGCTTATTCCATAAAACTTTCCGGCTCTAACACTTGGAGATTTCTTACCTTTTTATTCTCTTTGCAGAAATTCCGAGAAAGCTATATCTTTTGAAGATGAAAACAGATCAAGGAAGATGAACTTTGAGAACCGTCGGAAGAGACAGTAAATTCATGGTAATGTACCGCAACGCTAACTAATTTATTATAATCGTATTATTTGGTTCCTTTGCTCTTTAGGCATCTAAATCTCGTCTTTCAGCTTTCTTCAGTTAGCTTGCTTGTTTTGCAGGTGGTTGTTCGATTTGCAGGTTGCTGTTTTACTACGGGAATTGCCTTCTGAAATCTGAATACCATCTTCGTTCAAAATCTGGTTCTAAGATTCTCTGGTTATCTTGCAATAGGATATTCTATGCAATGTTTTTGTCATTTTGCTGCGTAACTCTATTACTATTATCTTTTGCGTTAGTGCATATGGTGTTGTGTAGCTTATGACGTAGCTTAATATTTTTTTTCTTGCATTGGATATTGTAGTGTTGCTTTATGAGATGTTGCTATTTGAATTTTGTTGGTCAAAATGTTAAATCAACTGTCATGTTCTCTTATTTCTTCCATTTTCTTTTATCTTGATGTAAGATGCATATTTCAGATACCATGCGACTTTGGGAAAGGACTGTACTGTATGTTCTTGTCATACTGTAATGCTTCAAGTCAGTCTTCTACCGTATAATCTCAAATCATAATAATGTGCTAGATGCTTAGAGACTAATTGTCCAAAACTTACCCAACCAAGGTGTTTGAGTTCAATATATTATTTTTCCATACTATCATGATTGGTTCTTTCCCCTAACCTGTCTGTGAATCAAGTTTTAGCCTGTCCAACAGAAAAAATGGGTTGTATTCAGTGTTCTAAAAGTCGGCCTAGGCAGCCGCCTAGGCGTCACCTGGTGCCCGCCCGATGCCTGCCTAGGCGCCCTCCTAGCCCCCCACCCCTGACTATGTATGGTTTGGGGTTTTATGGACTTTTTTTTGTTGTTGCAAATTTCAGTAGTTTTGTTGGGGGTTTTATTTTCTTTTGAATCGTGGCCGCCTAGGCAGGCTAGGTGCTAGGTGCCCGTTGCCCTCCTGACTAGCGCCTAGCGCTTTTACGACCATGGTTGTATTTGGAAAACCCCAGTGCATTAGATATAGAGTCATAGACCTTCCTAGGTGGAAACCTTTAGCTCCAAGGCAGGTTTATTTTATTTAAATATATGTGCTTTGAGTTGAAGCTTCTGCTTTTAGGCTGATTAGGGTTTTATATGTTTTAAGGCAATTTTTTCCATGCCATTTTGGTCAGGAGTTTAATGCTACAAGGGTTACAAGTCTCAGCTGAGACCAATACTCTTTGGATGGTTTTGAAAGGGAGTGATATGAAAATGAGCTAAAAAGGGGCTTCAGCCAACTTTCATTTGGTTGACTTTGAAAGCACAGGGAAAAGGTGTATCCCTCATTGATTAAACAGAGAAAATTCTGAACCCCTATTCCAGTCCTAAAAGACGATGGAAAGACTTAAAACTGACTATAATAAGAAGAAATACGAGAGAGAAAGGGAGAGAGATTGACCTAGCTCAGTGTTGCCTATGCTTCTTCCTTGCTTTCAAGATATCCAGAAATGATGCTACAGCTTGTATCCCAGTCTCCTTTCTCACACCGAAGGGGATCTAAGTTATTTTTATAGTGTCTCTGCACATAGACCCACATAGCTTATATTTAACTTGTATGTTAAACTTAAGTTAAATGTGATGGTTACATGATCGAATTAGTCATCTATTTTCATGCTAACTTTGAACTAAAGTTCTTGATATTAAACTTTAAGCTATGGATATAAAACTGAACTAGTCATTTTCCAAACAAGTTACACTACATGTTAAACATGGGGTTATTAAACTATAATTAAACGTGTTTGGGTTATTTATTTCCAAACAACTTATGATCAATAATAAATTACTTGGTTTCATTACTCGCTTGGTCCGGGGCCTTGGAACGAGTAATCAAATTACTCATGTTAATAATTCAAAGACAAAAAAATAGAAAAGTATATATATATATATATATATATATATATATATATATATATATATTAGAAAAAGTATATTTTCTACTGAAAATTGTTGGTGCACATCCCTTCTCTCCTCTGATTCTCGTCAGAGAATTTTGGGATGGAAGGGAAGAGGGAGGAGGTTAGGGTCGAAAATTTTGTGAAGGATGGGAAGAGAGTAAGGAGGCTAGGGGTTGAGAATTTGGGAAGAAGAAGTTAGGGTTGACGATCCGGAACTTGGGGTTTCGACCTGGTTTATCCATGAAATTGGACGGGTTGGGTTTCGGGTATTTGACTCTGATCAAACCCGCTTTCAATCAAACTTTTTAAACAGTGAATAATCAGATTGTCATAAACCAGCTACTCGTTTTTTCGGCGGGTTAAGCCTTCTTGCCAATTAATTGGTCCGATTGATAGAATTTTAACCGTTCAAGGGCCAAAAACTTGTAACCGGACATTTAATCAACCTTGTAAAGTGATTTAAATAACGCTGCTCCGTTTCGTTGATAGCCTTAGCTATTTTGATTGTTAATGCAAAACAGATAGTATATTTGTTCTAACAGATGCTAGAATTGTTCTAACACGGGAGAGAAGCAGAGTATTATATCTAGAAGCATCATTGAATTTTGATATCTTCCGGGATATGGCCTGATAACATCTCTCTTAAACCATTGTATACTTCCAAAGTTTCAATGGAGCCTATTTTATGCAAAATGTAACCTTTTGGTATGCTAAGTACTTAAATATAACCAGTATCAAGTTTAAGCTTCTTGCGCTATATGTACAAAATTTCTAAAATGCTCAGTTTATAAAAGATCAAGTGCAAGGGTATTTGGGAAGCTGATTAACTATGTGATGCTCAACAGAAATTCTTTTAGTGCAAGACTGAAGATATCTACCTTGATCTGGATAATTCTTGAGTGGAGTTTGTTTTGGAGATGATGTATCAATTTTGGCTCCCGCTACCATAGATTGTTCTTGTGGTTTGACTGCATGAAATATAAATTTAGATGGTGAGTTTCATGCAACTCCTTTTAAATTTAATATTGTCGGATAATGTTGAAATATTTAACTTCTTGCGATTCGATTTATCTTCTATAAGATTTGGATCTTAATGATTGAAAACATCTTCAATATTCGGGTAGTGTTTACTCATTTTTAAGTTATTGGAGTAGACCTGTTAGGACGTTTCACTTGCCAGCTGAGTGATAAATAGTTTAAGCCCATCTTTTCTTGTATTTTTGATGGAATGAGTTGGAACACTAAACTAATATTTGAATTTTTCGGTAAATTATATAACAGCTCTTGGGAAATAGTAGTACACATCAACTATAAATGGTGGTTCAACATAAGGATGGTTGATAGGCGAACATTTGTCTCTCTTACATAATATCAGCGGAAGGCAATATACAAATGCATATATGTAAGTGCACCTCGCTAATCTTTGGATCCTTGACCGAGCTTGTTTTGGAGAAGTATAAGCATTTAGTTCTCTGTGTTGCGTCACTTAACTTTCTGGACACCCCCCTAGAACAAACAAAATTAGTTACAGTTCCAGTCCTAAGCAATCAATAGGATTTTTTTTCTGAAGAATATTTTATCTAATTATTGTCGGAGATACTGTAGGTGTTTGGACAGGATACAATGTAAATGGATGAAATTACATTTTTAGGTGTCCCATACTGTGTTACCTTGGTTGTGTTTCACTTCACTACTTCCCTGATGTGTTACGAGGGGGAAGGATAGGTTTAACCGGTATAGTCGGGATTGCAAGTGTCTTAATTCCTTGAAAGCAAGCTGTATGTGTGTATTTATTTGCATATCATAGTCTGATAGGTGGAGTTATACCAAATCGCACAAAGGTCTGCTCTTGACAAATAATTGATTTTATTCCCATCCCAATTACAATTTTATATCTTTGTTACCCTTCATATTTAAGATCTGGGTCACATGGATTGACACTTTTGGTCATCTGGACAAGGACTCGTCATCTAGGGTCGTGTGATCTGGATCACTGTTCCTGTGGGGCAGAGGAAACCCATCAACAATGGTTTCATATTTAATCTATATGGCATGAACATACATTGACAACACTTGAGTTGAATCATTTTCCCAAATTTGATTCCTTACCTACACTTGTCTGGTATTATGGAATAATTTTACTCAAATCCATTTGGATAACTTTTGCAAGTCTGCCATTTCACTGAAAGTCTTGATCACACGATTCTGACACTCTTCACCCTTCAGTAAATGAGGTTTGAGAGAAATGTCATAAGGGAGTTCAAATATTAATAGACCTTTCACCTTCAATCTGCTTACTAAATTTAGTTGAAATTGTTTCACTGCATCTATTTGATGCATTAAGAGTGTTGCATTTTCCTAATCTTGCACTGGCCATGCCTTAATTGAGTGCATTTTCCATTTGAACCCTGATCTTTGCAAAAAGCTGTTTTTCTTATAGGCTGCCTTTCTTATTTGTTATGTTATACAACCAAGTTTATGCCCCTGGTACGATCAAGCAAAAAGGGAAACACACGAGTATGAAACACATTCTAAATTGCTCATATTAAAATTTTTTCGTCGAACAACAAAACTGCCTATCCGACTAAATACCAAATAGTTAACATGATTTGGAAAAATGTAGAGGAAGAGAGCTGAGAGAAGGAAAAAACGATTATAGAGAGGGTAAAAGGGTATGTGGTGGTTGCGAGTTTTGTTTGATGTTCTGTTTCTAAAATTGGCTGTGAAGGAGATACGAGGAAAATGTGAAGGATAGAGTTATGAAAAAGAAGAAGATTATGGAGGATAAAAAGTGTTGTGCTTTATGAGTTTGTTTGATGTTCACTTTCTTCCTTTAGGTTCAATGTTGGTGATTTGCTTCCCAAGTTTTGTTTGATGTTTACTTTCTTGCTTTAGGTTCAATGGTGGTGAAGGAGACACACAAAAAGTGAGTGCATAACTCACACTAGTGATATGCAAAGAGAGGATAGGGGCCATTGTGCTAATGATCTGTGCATACTTCACTCTATTAGAGAGACACAAAGTGGGTAAGAGAGATGATCGTTGTTGGCAACAAAGTTTGGTTGCAGACAAGACTTTGGGTGACGATGTATAGGAGGGAAGTGGCTGCAAGCTGGTGTGGTGGAATAATTTTATTTGTAACGGTTTAAACTTCAGAAATTTTCGTATAGAGGGGAATATTTCAGTTGAATTGTACGAAAGAGGAAAAGTTTGAAGAATTTGTAAATAGAGGGATAAGTCGCCAACTAGGATGACGCGGTGGGGGAGAGAGGAAAGCAAAGCGGGGAGAGAGGGGGGACCGCCACTATACTTGGCGGGATGAAGGGGGGACCACCACCACCGCAGTTGGGGGGGGGATAAATTTCACAGAGAAAGTGATAGAGAGATAGAGAGGGGGTGGCAATATCGAGGAAGAAATAGGGAGGGGGTGGGAATATCGAGAAACAAATAGGGTGGGGGTGGGATAGCTTTGCAGTGTTCGAAAACCGTGCTGTTCGAAGACTGTGTCCATTTTTTTGGAGACTGCTCCATCTCCATGATAAAATGCAAGTTTCTCCTCTTCACTTCACATCCCTACAGCAGCAAGCAGACCCGAGAGTCTTCCTGTGTGAACAATCTCATCTTTGCAAGCAAACCTCCTCTCCTCTCTCTAATCTTAGAGGTGAAGAGAAGAGGTTTGCTTACAGAGAGGAGAGGAGGTTTGCTTGCAAAGATGAGATTGTTCACACAGGAGAGAAAAAATGGAGAAGGAAGACTCTCGGGTCTGCTTGCTGCTGTAGGGATGTGAAGTGAAGAGTAGAAACTTGCATTTTATCATGGAGATGGAGCAGTCTCCAAAAAAATGGACACAGTCTTCGAACAGCACGGTCTCTGAACACTACAAAGCTATCCCACCCCCTCCCTATTTCTTACTCGATATTCCCACCCCCTCTCTATTTCTTCCTCGATATTGCCACCCCCTCCCTATCTCTCTATCTCTGTGAAATTTATTCCCCCCCCCCCCCCCCCCCCCAACTGCGGTGGTGGTGATACCCCCCCTTCATCCCGCCAAGTATGGTGGCAGTCCTCTCCCCCCCCCCCCCCCCCCCCCCCTTCGAAAATCAAAACTACACACACACCGCCAAGCAGGGTGGCGGCCTCCCCTTCCACCCCGCCAACCTACTTGGCGGTCCCCCATCTCTTCCCGCTATGCTTTCCTCTCTCTCCCCTACCGTGTCATCCTAGTTGGCGACTTATCCCCCTATTTACAAGTTCTTCAAACTTTCCCTCTTTCGTACAATTAAACTAAAATATTCCCCTCTATACGAATTTTTTGTTTAAACTTGTTTACCCAAGAATTCTCGATGCTTGGCAGCTGTTTAGTGGCTTAAATGATCTGCATAGCCCCTTATTTGGGTTTGGGGTAGGCTGGTGGCCAATGTAGGTTTGATATCATTGAGAGCTGCTACTCTTGTGTCTAAGTTACACAGGCCTGGGCTTGGGCTGCCTAGGCTTGTATACATTTGCGTTAGAGAAGAGGAGAAATACGAGATTTCTTTTGCACAGAAGGGATATATGGAGTCAGGAGACTTCTATACATTTGCGTTAGAGGCAGGAACTGTAGTTGCTATAGTTGTAGAAACACTTAATTAGGTTGGTGTTTGGGTGGTGGTGGGGTCATGGGGTTGTACATATGGAGATAGGGGTTGTCAGGGCCTCGGCACTCTGATAAAGCTCCAACGTGAGAAATTGTAGATTTTTCGTTCATAGGAAGGCGAGAAAATTTGTGATGAAGTGTATTTCACATCATGTGAAAATAGTAGTACGAACTGGGCCAGATACTGTAATGTAATGGCTTTGTCCTACAAGTTACTTGGTAAGGTGCATTCTGTGTGCTGATAACTGCACTAATGCAGTTTAACAACAAATCCAGAACATTATTTTGATCACCAATTCCATTCCTTTGCATGAGCTTGAATATACTCTAATGAACTACTTCAATTGAACTTTTGTATTTCAATTGTGTAGAATTAAATAAAGTAGTGTTCTTTCATCGGTTTAAATTGTGTAGAATCAAACAACTTCTCATGATATATTTTCCAAATCCAGCTTGTAGTTTGCTACAATTGCAGACCACATTGCTAAGATCATAATTTGTTCTTGCCTTTTCATGCATCCCGTTCTTTATATTCAATGTATCAGTTGTATGTTCAACCAAATGGTTATTTCAGAAATATCCATTGTTTTTCATTGTATGTTTTACTTTCAGCCTTTCTACAATTTTTTACCCATTGGTCCTCTTTAAAGAAAATATGCTTTAAGATTTCTTTTGCTTAGATATCCTAATTTTCATTCAATAGCTTTTTTAAAATCAAATACCCGGTACCATGTATGATGTATTCATGTGTATTGCATATATGTATATAGTATTGTGTTTGCATCTTTGTGCATACTGTGTATATATGGTTAGTGTCTGTGCTCTTTTCTTTTATATAGGAATTAGTCTTTACTGGATACATCAACACATCAATGCATTATCCCAAAAATTTGGGTTGGTTTCTCTGGAGAGTCTAAATCAAATTTATTTTAGGCCAGCATGGTTCCTATTTGAAATGAAAAGTTCCATTTCAAATAGAAAACTACAACCGGTGCCTCCTCGAGCATTTTGCGTTTTCAGTTTTCCCATACAAAATGGTTGAAACCAGTAAATGTTAGTAACCAAACAGATCTTTTTTATCATTAAGATGCCAGATGCGGACAAAGGTGGAAAACAGGAACCGGAAAATGGGAACCAAACCGCAGTTCATGGTATCAGCTGAAACTGATAGCGAAAACGCAGAAACTACCAAAACCAACCGATCCAAACCAGTGGAACCCTCCAAAACCTCCCCAAAACCGCCAGTTAAGAAGGATCCAAAAAACCGAGTGGGTGATCCAGTGTTAACACAGGTAAGGGATGGAAGGAGTGGGCGTGTGTTTGAATCGAAGCCCAGACAGACATAAATTTAGTTAAATGGGAGGGGGTCTTAGTGCTGGTGCCCAGGACAGGGATCATCACTAATGAATGGCCTCATCGGAAAAAATAAAGGGTTCAATACCGATTCAGATGCCGTTACTGCGAACCATGACGAAATTTGCCCTTAATGACAATGCAAGTGAAGTACTAGTTGAAAATTCAAGCAGTTAAGGTGTCACTGGTAACTAGATGATTTAATTGCATATAGCCAACTTTAATACATATGCAGTTTGATTAGCAATATCCTCACATAATTTCCATCTATATTAGCATGGTCCTATGCTGTTAATATCTTACAATACATGATACATATGTTACGGTATGATACAATACAATATACTACCATTTTGTTATTTATCGGTTGATTGGTATGATACATGTAGGCTGATAGGTAGTATTTTTTTACTTGGGTCATGTAATGTATACTTAAGAACGGATTGTGGAACTATGTAGACGTGTAAAGATGAAACAAGTAAATTATTTTTAAGAAAATCATATTCCTAGATGGACTTAGTACTATAGAGACCTAAACTCCTAGAATTATTGTATCATACAATACGCGCCATACGGTAGGATATGCAAACAAATCAATACACGATACAGTACACGAGTAGACAACCTAGGGCCATGGTTATTTAACTCGCAAGGCGTAAATCAAGGTTCAGAGTAACTTGTCCACAGCTCATTTGTAAGTGTAGAAAACATAAATGTATGTTTTACTGGTGATTCCTTGAAATTAAGAAGGTTTCGATGTACGTGATATAGGGTATCAACATCCAAATAACATGTTAAGTTATAATATAAATGTTTAAGCGGTGGCAAGGATAAATAGAAATATCAAATTGAATTCTTGAAACTTGAAAGGATACAACTGATTTAAAAAAAATTATATCAAGGATATTACTTCTGATTATAGTGTAATGTTTGCCCATTTTGTTGATGTATGCTAATATAAGCGTATGCATTGCCATAGGCAACTAGTGTACTATCAAATGGATAAAATTTACTCTATCCCAATAATACTTTGGCAACCGACTGTCATCTATGATGAGCCTTCACGAAATGTACAGAAAGCTGACATGGTAATTTTGTGAATGAATCGTGAAACTAACATAGTAGGTGCCGCTCCAGGAGGGAACAAGTAATTAACAATGACTATCTAGGATTAATGGTCTCCTAGATTGACTGCAAATTAAGTTTGTATATTGATTTACCCGTGCACATCACTTTGCATTGCTTGGTGCAATTGCACTGCGGCATAGGAAACAACTCTAGCGTATCTGCTGATAACTGCAAATTAAGCTGCAGGAAATATGACCTCAAGTTGCAGGTATTCAGTGTTTAGTAGCCTTGTCAAACTCGATTTTTAGATTATGGGTGGTTCTAATCCCATTGTCTCTCTTTCGGTCATGGTCCACCATAAGTACACAGACCCAACAACTGGTGTTACTGAGCGTGGATGGAGTCCGTTATATCAGCTCCACTCGGGCAAGACGCCCGAAGGAAGGATCCCACTGTGAGCGACACAGTCAAGTGTTCAATTATTTACCCACTAACCTATTATGATCTGCTGCTAATTGTCCCACCTTCGCGCTGCATCCGTCTTTGCTTGCACATTTTGCAACAACAATATCTTAAGTGATGCTGCACTGCAACTGTTATAGTGCTGCCACAACAATTTTGGTCATCTAAAAAGACACTCATTGATGCATGCTGCGGAAGATGAAGCTATGTTTTCTAGATTAGCAATGTTTTAATTATCTTTTGGTAGAGAGTTTGTCCCAGTTTTATTTATACACTAGAAATGCGTTTTAAGAGATCTTCCTGACAAATAGGCAGAAAACTTGTGAATTGGATGGTTTCTTTTTTAACTTATCGAAGTTGGTAGCAACCAAATCCCCAGCATGATATATTTTGTATTTTGTAGCCCTAATTGAGGGGTGTTATTCTCACATTTAAATCCTCTGAATGCAGCCAAAAGTAAAGAACAAATAAGTATTACAATTAGGAAATGACAGTAATGATTACGAAATTAGAAGTTTGCATTCACGATAAGGAAGAAAGGTAAATTAATTGATATCATTCAGCATTTATAAGTAACAGCTAATGATTGAACTGTTTGAAAGTAGTAACTAAACACGTTAACCACGATTTTCTGTGGACATCTGCAACATCAGTTAGGGAACATCATCATATAAAGCATGGTTCCATAAAAAGAAATATCAGTAAATCTGTTGCCGACACAACCATCTTGCTGTAGTAGCTGGAATTTGCTTCTGCTATTTGGAATGGCCGTTTCAAGTAGTTTTTGTGAACTCAATGAGCGTAAGTGGACCAACAGGGTATGGTCGCATATACAATCTATTTTATTATTTTTATCCTGTATTATAATTATCCAATTAACCATGTCTTAGAGATCTAGAGGCCAATGCTTATGAACCTTGTTGTATTATGGATTTCGAGTAATATCTATATTATGGAACCCCCTCAATCCAGTTCAAGACGATCTTATGAAGAAAGGTAATAGTAACATTCTCATACTAAAATCCTTTGTTATTGCGCATTGCAATTATTATACAAACAGAAGGCATTCATCTAGGTGAACTTATCAGGATCCCTACACGGGAAAACATAAGGCAGCATACAACCTGACCAATTAGCTGTCGATTTTGACAAGTATAGAGTTAGAAGGAATCCTGAAAAAACAACTATGACACATTGACATTCACTTTGAGACCACCTATGGAACTTTAAAAATCTGAATTTCATGGTATAAATACCAGTATTGTCTTGAGAATTTACGTAGACCAGAGACTGGCTTTCCAATTTGACGGAGCTAGAAAGTCTGGTTTTAAGTACCTGATCAGGCTAGGGTTTGGCTTTTGGCATGACTCTTGGGTGCGAACAAAATAAGCTCTAACCGTCAAAAGGTCGACTAAAAGTAGTGGAACTTTTAAATATGAAATTCATGATATTTATCCCAGCATTACTTCATAATACACATGGATCAAAGAATGGTTTTCAAAATTGGAGGGGCTAGAAATGGTTTTTAATACTTGATCCGGCCTAGGTTTGGCTTTGGCATGAACATCGGTTGTTTCGAAAATAGTCTCTATAAAGTATAGAGATGCGGTTGGGATATGCACTTTTTGTCTGTTTAAAAGTTTAGTTAGCCATTTATGTTCTCGTTACTACCACATGTAGTATTGGGCACTTCAAGATACACAAGTATGACACATTGAATAAAGTTATATCTACAACGATGTTTCATAACTTGGTAGTTTCGTTGGGAATACTTTTAAGGAAAGGGTCTTGACTATCTGAAGATACCATTAGTATGAAATAATAGTTGGGGTGGAAGGGAGAGACCAGTTGCATTAGAAATTACTTAGAAGAGAAATGCGACAGACAAAATCTCTGTTAGTTGAATAAAGTTTTATCTACAAAGATGTTTCATAACTTGGTAGTTTCGTTGGGAATACTTTAAGGGTCTGGACTATCTGAAGATACCATTAGATGACATTCATATGAAATAATAATTGGGGTGGAAGGGGAAGGGAGAGACCAGTTACATTAGAAATTATTTAGAAGAGAAATGCGGCAGACGTAATCTCTGTTAGTTCTACTGTATAATTATAGACCTTTTAGTCGGGATGTATTTGCTCTTAGTCTCAACCCTGGATGTGATTACTTTTTTTCAATTCTAGAATTTGTTGTGTTCATTTCTGTAGGGTTGGGATCCTTCCAAATAAATAACTATTGTGGTTCTCCATAGTTGATTTGTATCCTTAGTCCTTGGCATCTGCTATGTTGTTTTTTACACATTCTAATTTATTCAGGATTTGGCAGTTGATGTCATTCACCCTTGCATTTTTTAATTAGGCTTCCTTGTTGACAAGATACATGTATGAATTTTGTGTCAGAAATCATCCTCGTCAACATATCCTTTTGGCAAGAGGTTTGGGCTATTAGGGACTCCTTCACTTGCTAAGGTTAGCATAGATAGAGCTATTTCCAAGGACGTAAATTTATTTCTTGGACATTATTTTCTTTTTATTCTGCCACATGATACCTATTTATTCCATGTTCCACATACTAGACAATATGATTTCTTCTTTTCATGTTGGTGCCCCGAATCTTATTATTGTATACGTTTGATTTTGAGGTGATGATTTTTTTTTTTCTATACTCCATGTGGACACAACGAACCCTGTACCTACTCCCCCATGAAACACACCATCTTATAACAACCTGGACTGATACACACCATCTTATAAAAACCTGGACATCGTTATTGTGCTATCTATCATGGAGTTGGAACTGAAAGTTTTTATAAGTCAGTAAAAGACTAGTATTTGGGCTCAATCTACCTCTTAAGGATTGTAGGTGCAATTAGTTTGAGGATTTTAAGGCAGTTTCTCGAGTGTTTTTAGGAAAAATTGAGTTGTTCCTCAGATCTTATAACAACCTGGACTGATACACACCATCTTATAAACACCTGGACATCGTTATTGTGCTATCTATCATGGAGTTGGAACTGAAATTTTTTATCAGTCAGTAAAAGACTAGTATTTGGGCTCAATCTACTCGTACTCGTAAGGTTTATAGGTGCAATTAGTTTGAGGATTTTAAGGCAGTTTCTCGAGTGTTCTTAGGAAAAATTGAGTTGTTCCTCAGATCTTAAGTTGCACACTTCCTACATGAAGGAAGAAGAGCATTCTCTTTCTGTTATTTTCACTATTCCTTATTGACAGAAAATGTTAGGGATCCTCAAAGTGACTCGTTCATATTTGTAGACTGCAATTCTATCTTATTAATCTTTATGTTCTCTGGTTTTTTTACCTGATGATTTTTCTTCTTCTTTATCCGTTTATACACGATGAAACTTCAACTGCGTACCATCTTATAATACCTTGGACATTGTTATTGTTCTTTCATGGATTTGTGGCTGAAAGGTCTCATCTGTCACAGTAAAAGACTAGTATTTCAGTTCAATCTACATCTAAGGCTGGTTTGATTGAGCTTTTTTTCTTCCATGGAAAATATTTCCATCACAAATTTTCCACCACTTGTAGTGTTTGATAGCTTATATTTTCCATGGAATTATTTTCCAAAAATCTATCATTTTCCATATTTTCATTGAAAATGGTGGAAATAAAACTGGCCCAGCCCATAGGAAAATATCAATTTTCATGGAAAATAGCTATTTTCCATGGAAAATAACGACAATCAAACACCCAAATTAATTTAATGGAATTTTTTTCTAGTAAAATAATTTCGTGGAATCAATTTATTTTCCACCTTGTAATCAAATGCATCCTAAGAATTTACAAGTACACTGTAATTTGAGAATATAAATAGTGTCTTGTGAGTTGGGAAAATTTGAGTTGTTCCACAGATGTTAAGGTGCACATAGGTGCCTGCATGAAGGAAGAAAAAGTATTTTCTTCCCGTTATATTTGTACATGAGGACGGTCACCCCAATTACTGTTGCCAATAACAATTTATGTTGACGTGGATGTGTATGGCCTAGATATTAGGTATTTGATTAATGGAAGAAAAGTATTTTCTTCCTGTTGTTGTCGTACGTGAGGATAGTCACACCCCAATTACTGATTGCCATGAACAATTTATTTTGATGTGGATGTGGCTTAAATATTAGGTATTTGATTACTTTTGATTATGTGTGTTTATATAGGTTTTCATGTTTTTCCTCATGTTTTGTTTGGTATAAGAACTGCATTATTCCTGACAATTATATGTTCCCAGGAATAAAATCCTTGGGCATCCAATTCATGGGTGATTTATATTCCATGTTTGGTAAGATGTAGTGGTGGTCTTTTTATCCTATAAATTTGTTGTAGTCTACTACTTGGTTAGGAAACTAGTCAACTCTCAGCAATGGTAGATACTATATTTAGTTTTCAAAATCATTTTTACTGAGTTAACCGGTGTTACCTTTACCCAACCTGACTAGAACCCCTGAAACTGACATAAGTAGGACTCTGCCTTGACCCAACCTAACCTTACCCAACGATGTTAACCTGGTTGGTTCAGACCTGAACCTGATCTGGACCTGGACTCTACTGACTGAAACTAGGGTCCGGAACTGAACTGGATCTAGATCCACATGGGATCTGAACCCGGCCATTCTTGATGCAAACCCGACTGACCCAGACCAGAACCTGGTAAAGGTAACACCGGTTAACTCGGTATAAATTTGTTGCAGTCTACTACTTGGTTAGGAAACTAGTCAACTCTCAGCAATGGTAGATACTATTTTTAGTTTTCAAGATCATTTTTACTGAGTTAACCAGTGTTACCTTTACCCAACCTGACTAGAATCCCCGAAACTGACATTAATAAGACTCTGCCTGGACCCAGCCTAACATTACCCAACGACGTTAACCTGGTTCGGTTCAGACCTGAACCTGATCTGGACCTGGACTCTACTGACTGAAACTAGGGTCCGGAACTGAACTGGATATAGATCCACATGGGATCTGAACCCGGCCAATCTTGATGCAAACCCGACTGACCCAGACCAGAACATGACTGACTAGGACTCTTAACCCATACTCGATCAAACATTCCCTTGAGGAATAAAAATACCTGTGTATTTTGGAGAACTAGTTCTCCACATTTGGGGAAATTTTGTATTTTCAGGAATAAAACATGCCCGGGTAAAAATCTTATAACATCAAACAAAAATGTTAATTATTTTCTAATCAGTTTTTCAGAGAACACAAAAAAGAACATCCTTTAACAATAGAGGCACACAAAGTTCTATTTCTTAATGCTTCGGGCATTCACTTTGGAACCACATTATGTCATACACTTGAAACTCGGTACTTTGCAATTGTGCTCGGTGTTTATTCGTGCTCCTATTGCTTTCTGTTTATCTATATAGAAGTTCTCTCAATGATTAAAAACACTGTTATTGGTAGCTGCTCATGTGACAGCCCTTTACTGCTGCCATGGAAGGCAATTTATTTTAGACCAACATAGCTTGGAGTTGATGTATTATATGGAGTGACATGGTTATGTAAATACTGTCAAGCATTGTGGAATGTAAAGAATGTCCTATTTGATATTTTATTTTTTTCTGTTTATCTTTCATTCATTTTGTAGTATTTGATATGTTATTTTTTTCCTGGTCAAAAAATTATCATTTTTATGTTTTTTGTTCAAATGTTGGAAAATGGAACTGTCACGGTCCATGGAAACATATTATTTTAATGAAAAATACTTGTTTGTAGAAAATGATGTCAATCAAATACCTAAATCAAGTTTTTCATAAGAAAATGATGAATTTTGAGGGAATTTTTTTTCAAGTAAAATGATTTTGTGGAACTATTTTAATCCACTTCTTTTTATCTATTTTACATATTGCTATCAAACATACCATTAGGCGTTGAAGGAGGTTTGTATTTTCAGGACGTTCATTTTCCATGGGAAAGAGTTCGATATTCCTATATCAATATTTTTAAATGTAGTACGAAAATTTTAATTTTTTTTATTTCTATGTTTGGTACGAACATGAACAGGAATTTTTTTTCAAGTTTTTTATAAATATTATATTATTAAATTTTTTATATTACCATTATCTAAGTTAAGTTTGTGTTGAAGGTATCGTCATCCAAAGAAATTGTAATTAATGCATTCAACTAAAATTTTAGGAAAGTAGAATTATTTTCAAGGGGAGGCTCGAGTACTTTCCAGTGTGGTAATTTAAAAGCCTTCTACATTTTTAATCCAAAATTTATTTTCAAGACTCTCCTGCTTTTGAACAACAGGGCAATCTCAAGTTTTCGGATCATTCGGTACAATATTTATATAAGGGTAGGAGTGGTTCTCTGTAAATAGTTTCATCAGTTTTATAGTAGAGAGTTTCTATAATAAGTACTAATATATGGATAGTTAATATAAAATACAAGAAATAATGTAGATATAGGGAAAAACAAGGTGAGATTGCTAGTTAGCGACTATAAACATCATTACCTTCAATTTATTCTTAGACTACTATCGGTTTTCAATAAAATTAATAGATAAAGGGTAATACTATTAATTTTTTTAAAGTGTTTCTCTAAATTATTCTTTCTATGCGGCAGCTGATGTGACATTTGACATGGCAATTAATTCATGGTTTCTGGCAGGACAGATCGAACGGGGGTCGCATGCGTAAATCGAGGATACGTTGCGGCCCTCCATTGGTTCGGGTCCGGACCCAGAAAACCTGAGCCCCTTGTTAACCTTGTGGTCTGGTTTTGGATCAGGGTTGCCACGTGTTTTCGGATCACGTTTGCGGTCCCTTGTTCGATTCACGCGTGCGGTCCCACTGTTCAGTCTTTGTGGCAGAGTTTAAATTTTTATCCAAAAATTAATCATCCATTTTTAAAAAAATATTAGTGTTCATAATAATATTACTTTTAATGTTAACTTTATTGCTAATGATCTTTTTAATTATAGTTTTAATGTTAAATTTAATATTGAAATTTGTTATGTTAGATATTATGGCAGTTTAATTGTCACATGGTTTGGATGGTTTTTTGGGCTAATTAGACTGAGATTAATAGCATTATTTTGGGCTAATTAGGGTCTAGATTCTGAATTTTTATATTTTGTTTTATATTTTCTATTATACCATCACTAGCTTATATATAAAAAATTTTATTGTCATGCATGGAGGGAGGCTATAATAGGGAAAACAAAAATATCTATGGTCTAAACTTTTCAATTAGACATGTTAGGACTTGAACTTTAAATTGGTATAAAATTTAGGGTCTAAACACTAAGACCTCATTTGGTTGTGATTTCCATTAGGAAGGAAAATAATGGAGAAAAGTGGTTTCCCATCCAATGAAGGATAAACTTTTTCATTATAGAAAATTTAATTTAATTTTTTTCTAATTTTCTCATCTCCATAAGCCGTAAAGATGGAAATTGTAATTTTTTTAAAGAAATGGAAAGAACAAGGAATTAATTTCCTTTCCTTTTCGCAATCCAAATGAGGCCTAATTAGTCCTTTTTTTAAATGTTATATGTTTGAGGGTTATTTATAATAGCCTCCTATGGTTTGTACGTATTTTGGTAACTGTTTTCGTTGTTTTAAAAACACAGAACATCTTCTAGCTGCTTAATTTTTTACTCATTTTTTTTATGCACCAAACGATTGCAACTAATTAACTCTATAAATTAGGGGGACGTTCTTTATTTTTAAAACAACGAAAATAGTTACCAAAATGCGTACAAATTATAGGGGTAAAACTAATTAACTCTATGTTTGAATGAAAGTGGTTGCCAGAATTGTGTAAACAAGACTAACCCAATAGTAAACTGGCTTTGCATGAATACATATTAATTGGTCACCCGACAATCCGGTTAATTTCGAATCGATGTAACAATTTATGTCGAATAGTTTAATTTGAAATATTATTCTCTAGTCCGTGCTAATATAAACGTGGTTCATGACTTGTTAATTATTACCAAACAGGGGGGTCTTTCCTTATTTATGTTTACTTTTTCAGAAGGGCACGTGGATAAATGATGTGAAAAAGAAGTAGAAAAAGCAATTGGGAATGTCTACACTCCATAGCTCAAGCTCTACTTTAGCCAATCTTTCATTCCAATTTAAATTATTTTCCCCCGGAATATTCTAAGTCCATAGATTTCTTTTTCAAGTTTAATCTTTTACTAATCTATTCTATATATATTGTAAAAAGTAGATCATCATGATTTTTTTTTTCTTTCTAAAAGTACCTTTCATATATATACTAGTTAAAAAAATAGTTGTAATAAATTTCAATGACAACCATTTAAGATATGCATTTTGGAGGAATTAATGTATTACTGAAATCGAAAGATTCATATTACTTGCTAATAAACTAACTCTCAACATCATTCACTTCAAGTGTCTTTTAATCTTTATAAATACAATCTATGAATAATAAATACGCACGTGTCATGCTTTGTTGTCGATTTTTCTAAATCTACAATAATTCTGATTTTTTTTTTTCATTACTTTTAGACGTCGTCTAAATAAACTAGCTTATTAAAAAAAGGAAAAAAAATCTTTTTGTTATTTTTCACAATATTTAAGCAAAGTTGTCTAGAAAGCTGGATCAATACCTGTCCTAAGTTTTATAGAGTATGTTGTGAACTTAGCTTATGTAAAGCAGAAAAACTTTCATACAAAATAGGAGATTGTTGTGATTAGGCTCAAGTCATTGTCTACTTTAAGATGGAATCACTCTCTAGTGCAAATCCTTTATTTTTTTGTCTTCATTTTAAATCATACTATCGAATGATGCTCTCTATTCTTATGTTTGAACTCGTGACCTCTTGCATAATATTGTCCTTAGTTTAGGTTCACCGACGAGATTATCTTTGCTAAATGATTATTGAAGGCACATATTTATATATAACTATAAAATTATATAATAAACAATATACATGTATTTCTTTTAATGTAGTAGGACTTGCATAGACCCAACACTCTTTCCGGAGGTTTTGCCACCATTTCAATTCTTTTATGGTAATACCCTCAATGACACCAATTGAATTTATATATAATATAATAATAAATAATGAAATAATATTTATGAAAAATTAAACAAATTAAAAAAAAATCTATCAAAATGAAATATAGGAATTAAAAAATTAAACTTTTTCAACTACATATTTCCAATTTAACCAAATTTAGATATAGAAATGTCAAATTCCTTTTCGATTAAAAAAAAGTTTTAATTCCTAGAGATAAAATCTCTATACAAACGTCCCTTAAAGACTAATCTGTCTACTGTTTGACATAATGATACTATTTATAATTTATGTTGTCAAAATTTGACCAAAATAGTAAAAGAAATATGTTTTATTCTTAGCTTATTGTTTGAACTATATACATGACCGCCCGGAGGGTTGGATTGTCCTATTCTGGAGCTAATTTCGGTTGTCGCTTGATCTTTATTGTCAGTTGGTCCTATCGGTCATCCGTGACCCTGATCTTTAGTGGGATCATGCTGAGTCCGGAGAGTTGCCTTAGCAGAGGGGATTGTCCAAGCCCTAAGACTTATCTGGCTTACCTCAGCGCCGGCCCGACTATATACAACAATTTAAACTATATACAAAAATGACTAAAAACGTGGATTGTAGTCTTACATTTTTAAATTAGTGTATTTAATTTTCAAATGTAAGTAAACTAAATTTAAATATAAAAAATTATATACATAAATTTAATCTGTGGCACTTTAGTCTGGCCCAGTTTGAGCCTGACATGCCTGTAAGTATTAATTGCGAGAGACCAAAAAAAACGTGCCATACTGTAATATAAAATGATGTAGATATTCCCACATTCATCTATACTTTATATTTCCGTGGTCGGTGGTAATTGTGAGATATATTCCTACACCCAAGGGAATGTTCTTAGCCTTGGGAAAAAACAGAAGTCAATATTCTGAAAGAAAAGAAAAAAATCATTAAATTTCAGAGAAGTTACTTAGCAATATTATATATACAATAAAACTGGTTGGCTAGAATCTATCCGGATAGAGAGGGGTAGATTTGGTATTTTTTATCTTTCTCTTCATGTCATATTTTTTTATGTCCAGAATACCCTTTTACTCAATTCAAATAGTTGATTTTGAGCTCCAATAGGTGTTGGAGTTCCATAGGTGGTTTTGAGTTCCAATACAGTTAATAACTGAAGAAAAGGTTTTAGCCTCTCAATCCTATTATTCTTTCTCTTCCATTATCAGTCCAACGTGTTTCTATTGATTTTTTTATACGTATTTACTTTGGTTGGAGTGGAGAGTAACAAATTGTTAACAAACTACTTACTATTATCGA
>JANAVB010021600.1:35035152-35060464 GCA_029216955.1 Iris pallida | reverse complement strand
ATTCCCAACCTTTTGTTTTCTCTATTTTTGCCAACAGTTCTAGTAAGTTGGTTTCAGAGAATGCTTAGGCTGATTTTGTAGAGACTCTTTGCTCCAATTTCCGTTACCTGGGGTCTTCTCTTCGGTTGGGCCTTTTCTATAGATAAACATTTGAATTTTCGTTTTTTGTTGCCAAAGCTCTAGATTTACGAGAGAGGTGGGACTCATGGTTTAAATACCGATATGGTTTGACATATTCCGATCCGATACCGACCGATACTCGATACTAACCTTTACCGACATTGAGGACCTCTTTTCCGGTCAATTCGACAAAAAAAATTAAATGAAAAAGACAAATCAACAAGGATTTAAAGCATAATAAGGTTGAAAAAAACATGTAAAAGAAAAAAAATCAATTTATTGTATATAAACCAATCGGTAAGGGTGACTAATATTTCATTTAATTTCAATACTACTAAGAAATAACACTGAAAATACTTAAAATTATGCCTAAATGTATAAAATATATGTTTTTAAATGTAAATAATTTATTAATGATTATTTGTTTCTGATACCAAAAAATTTCATACTCCGATCCGACTACCGATATCGCCGACACCAATACTCATAGGAATAGTCCGATATCGATTCCTATACCGATACTGTGAACCTTGGGTGGGAGTCGATGATCAAAAGTGGAAGAAGTAATGAGCAAGGAATACTGCTTTAAATATTTTATCCCATTTATTTCAAAAAAAAAAAAAAAAAATCCACGTCTAAATTATTATTAGTTTTTTCAAATATTTTTCCATTTCTTTAGCTTCCAAAAATTCCCAGAGTTATAGTTTCCACTTTTACAAACAATGCCCATCTTTTCTTTTAAAAACAAATTTGACTGATAATTAGGGTTTCTGTGTCCCTTCTAAAGCATCTATGGATGATGCATCAGAATCAAAACAAACTCCAAAAGTTCAGTATCAAAATCTTTAATGGCTTTTTCCTGTGATATTTGTTCTTCTCCATCATCTGTACTTCTATAAATATTCAATTCTCTACCATGTTTCTTGCAATGTTAAAATATGTTTTTTTTGTTGATATATCACTTGCCATCATGATCTTCTAAGTAGATTATCGATTGAAGATGTTATGGTTCTCATATTATGTGGTGTGATTTACTCTCTTTCTATGAATTTTCTTTTACACTTCTATTAGTCGTATCATAGCTTAATTAATTCTCATCCAAAATTTGATCTCCCATCTATGAAATTTCAAGTATAGTATATGTATATTTTTACATATATAAGTTATATAAACAAGTCGTAGACATCGTGTCCTTTGAATTATATAGGTGTGTCAACTTCACTTGTAAATCCTAAAATCATAATATATATATATATATATATATATATATATATATATATATATATATATATATATATATATATATATATATATATATATATATATTATAGCATAAGAACTTATAGGAAAAAGTGAGTGGCTCCGTCATAATCCTCAAGCAACTAAAATTTTTTTTTTCAAGTTTTTCCTTCAAGTGTTTTAAAATGCTTGTCATGAACGTCGAGTTTTTTTTTTACAGCAGCATCAAACGCAACACGAGAAACGGGTTGGTGGTGGTTGTTGGTCATTGTAGTCTTTTCCTGTGAAGATCAGAGAACAAACTACAAGGATGTCTAGTTGACATGATCCGTCGAATTTCTAGGTGGGTGGGGGAAATCACTTTTCCTTGAAAATCAATTTTCTTTCCCAAACATTTTCTTTGGCATCAGGGCCGGTCCTGGCCTAGAGCGGCCAGGACGACCGTCCAGGACCCCATGAAATATTGGAACCCAAAAAAATTAATTTATATAAAACAGAACTAATATGTAACATGACCATTTTGTAATATAAAACAATTGTGATGTAGTGGTTATTATGTTATACTTGCACACTAGAGGTTCCTAGGTTCAAGTCTTGGTTGTAATATTATTTTAATTTAATTTACTTTTATTTATTATATTTATATATATAATTGGGAGGATTTATGAAATGTCCAAAAACTAAAAAAGTTTTATGTAAAACCCACCGCTAAAAAAACTTTCATCGCGTGCCCAGAATTAGAGAAACTTATCCAAAGCGGGATCCAAATGACCATTTTGCCCTTCCTTTTAATTTATTGAAAACACCCACGAAACTGCTCTTAAAAAAAACGTTTCGATACTTCATCTTCTTCCATACGCTGCTCACTTTCGAATCTAGGTTTTCTCCTAAAAAATCTTCAAAAACTCGTCGAAAAATTTCGGAAAGACCGGGACAAACGGCAAAAGTGCTAAAACGGAGGTCCAAACATCATTTTTTTTGCGATTCTAAAATTTCGGAAGGCCGTCTAACGGTGAAGCTGTTTACTTTCAGTCTCCTCGACGATACGCTCATTTTGCGACAAATGGGACCTCGTTTCGACCTCCCAGTCAAAAGTTATGGCTCTCCAAAGTTTCAGCTGACCATAAAATGCAGGAGAATGGTCATTCTCCGTGTTAGAACACGAAAAATGTTAATTTCGCATGAGGGTGGTCATTCTCCGTATTAGTAACACGGAGAATGTCATTCTCCGTCTTAATTTACACGGAGAATGACATTCTCCGTGTTACTAACACGGAGAATGGCATTCTCCGTCTTAATTTACACGGAGAATGACCATTCTCCGTGCTAATTTACACGGAGAATGACCATTCTCCGTCTTAATTTACACGAAGAATTGTCATTCTCCGTGTAGTTTATCACGGAGAATGGTCATTCCAGTGTTAAACACAGGAGAATGACCATTCGCCGTGTTAGAAACACGGAGAATGCCATTCTCCGTGTTAAATAAAACGGAGAATGTCATTCTCCGTGTTAAATAAAACGGAGAATAGCATTCTCCGTGTAATTTAGCACGGAGAATAGTTATTTCAGTGTTAAAACGCAGGAGAATGGCATTCTCCGTTTGAAATAAAACGGAGAATGACGTTCTCCGTGTTAAATAAAACGGAGAATGGTCATTCTCCGTGTTAAATAAAACGGAGAATGGTCATTCTCCGTGTAATTTAGCACGGAGAATGGTCATTTCAGTGTTAAAATACAGGAGAATGTCCATTCTCCGTGTTAGAAACACGGAGAATGTCATTCTCCGTTTTAAATAAAACGGAGAATGGCATTCTCCGTGTTAATTTACACGGAGAATGGTCATTTCCAGTGTTAAAACGTAGGAGAATGGCCATTCTCCGTGTAATTTAGTTTTTTCAGGAATAAAGAGTTTCGTTCTTCTTTCAAAGCGATGATAATTCTTATGGAAAAGAAGAAGAAAGATCTTCTCTCCACAATTGACGTCGATGAAGATGATGACGATGGTGATGATGATGACGAGCGATGATCTGAGTTCGACCGAAGAAAAGCACACCGAACTACGAACGATCTTTGCGATCTCTGCTGAAGATGAGAGCAATGGAATTCAGATTTTTCGTGAAGAAGAAGAAGACGAAAATCGCAATCCAGATCTGAGTTTTTTGAATTCAAATACATATAGATGACCAATTCGCGCGGAGAGGTAGTTTCGGTATTATAAAAATAGCAGTTTCCAGCGGGTGGCATCTAAAAGGAAATCTTGGAATATTTAACGTGAAAATACTTAATTCTGGACATTTCATAAAACTCATCCAGCGGGTGGACATTTCATAAAAGTCCATCCCGAAATTGGGTTTCTCAGCAATTTCCAGTATAGGGAGGATTTATGAAATGCCCAAAAACTAAAAAAGTTTTATGTAAAACCCACCGCTAAAAAATCTTTCATGGCGTGCCCAGAATTAGAGAAACTTATCCAAAGCGGGTTCCAAATGACCATTTTGCCATTCCTTTTAATTTATTGAAAACACCCACGAAACTGCTCTTAAAAAAAAATATTTCGATACTTCATCTTCTTCCATACGCTGCTCACTTTCGAATCTAGGTTTTCTCCTCAAAAATCTTCAAAAACTCGTAGGAAAATTTCGGAAAGACCGGGACAAACGGCAAAAGTGCTAAAACGGAGGTCCAAACATCATTTTTTTGCGATTCTAAAATTTCGGAAGGCCGTCTAATTGTTAAACTGTTACTTTCAGTCTCCTCGACGATACGCTCATTTTGCGACAAACGGGACCTCTTTTCGACCTCCCAGTCAAAAGTTATGGCTCTCCATAGAATGGTCATTCTCCGTGTTAGAACACGAAAAATGTTAATTTCGCATGAGGGTGGTCATTCTCCGTCTTAATTTACACGGAGAATTACATTCTCCGTGTTACTAACACGGAGAATGGCATTCTCCGTCTTAATTTACACGGAAAATGACCATTCTCCGTGCTAAATTACACGGAGAATGACTATTCTCCGTCTTAATTTACACGGAGAATGCCATTCTCCGTGTAGTTTATCACGGAGAATGGTCATTCCAGTGTTAAAACACAGGAGAATGACCATTCTCCGTATTAGAAACACGGAGAATGCCATTCTCCATGTTAAATAAAACGGAGAATGTTATTCTCCGTGTTAAATAAAACGGAGAATAGCATTCTCCGTGTAATTTAGCACGGAGAATGGTTATTTCAGTGTTAAAACGCAGGAGAATGGCATTCTCCGTTTTAAATAAAACGGAGAATGACGTTCTCCGTGTTAAATAAAACGGAGAATGATCATTATCCGTGTTAAATAAAATGGAGAATGGTCATTCTCCGTGTAATTTAGCACGGAGAATGGTCATTTCAGTGTTAAAACGCAGGAGAATGGCCATTCTCCGTATTAGAAACACGGAGAATGTCATTCTCCGTTTTAAATAAAACGGAGAATGGCATTCTCCGTGTTAATTTACACGGAGAATGGTCATTCTCCGTGTTAAATAAAACGGAGAATGGTCATTCTCCGTGTTAAATAAAACGGAGAATGGTCATTCTCCGTGTAATTTAGCACGGAGAATGGTCATTTCAGTGTTAAAACGCAGGAGAATGTCATTCTCCGTCTTAAATAAAACGGAGAATGGCATTCTCCGTGTTAATTTACACGGAGAATGGTCATTTCCAGTGTTAAAACGTAGGAGAATGGCCATTCTCCGTGTAATTTAGTTTTTTCAGGAATAAAGAGTTTCGTTCTTCTTTCAAAGCAATGATAATTCTTATGGAAAAGAAGAAGAAAGATCTTCTCTCCACAATTGACGTCGATGAAGATGATGATGATGGTGATGATGATGACGAGCGATGATCTGAGTTCGATCGAAGAAAAGCACACCGAACTACGAACGATCTTTGCGATCTCTGCTGAAGATGAGAGCAATGGAATTCAGATTTTTCGTGAAGAAGAAGAAGACGAAAATCACAATCCAGATCTGAGTTTTTTGAATTCAAATACATATAGATGACCAATTCGCGCGGAGGGGTAGTTTCGGTATTATAAAAATAGCAGTTTCCAGCGGGTGGCATCTAAAAGGGAATCTTGGAATATTTAACGTGAAAATACTTAATTCTGGACATTTCATAAAACTCATCCAGCGGGTGGGCATTTCATAAAAGCCCATCCCGAAATTGGGTTTTCTCAGCAATTTCCAGCGTAAAAATCGCCTAATCGGAGTATAACATGTTAGATATTTATTGGAAAAATTTATCAAATGTCCAAAAATCGTAAAAGTTTTATGAAAAATTCACCGTAAAATAATATTTTATCGTGCGTCCAGAATTAGCGAAAAATATATAAAAGGGTGCGGAATAACCTTTTTGCCTTTTAATTTATTGAAAACACCCACAAAACTTACTCTTCAAAAAAACGTTTCGATTCTTCCTCTTCTTCCATACGCTGCTCACTTTCGAATCTATGTTTTCTCTTCCAAAATCTCCAAACCTTATTTCAAAAACTCGTCAGTGACTCTATTTGCAATCTTCACACCATGTTGTCATCATCAGTTTCCACTTCATCATCGTCATCAGCATCAACTGGAACCTCACTTCAGCAGCATCAACTGGAACCCCACTTCATCATCATCAGCAGCATCAACTTGAACCCCAGTTAGAGAATTAAGAGCTTTTTGTCATTCTCCGTGTTAAAATCACGGAGAATGTTCTTATTTCAAAAACTCGTCAGTGATTCTCTATTTGCAATCTTTACACCATGTTGTCATCATCAGTTCCCACTTCATCATCGTCATCAGCATCAACTGGAACCTCACTTCAGCAGCATCAACTGGAACCCCACTTCATCATCATCAGCAGCATTAACTGGAACCCCAGTTAGAGAATTAAGAGCTTTTTGTCATTCTCCGTGTTAAAATCACGGAAAATTGACATTCTTCGTGTTAAAAACAGGAAGACACGGAGAATGGCCTTTCCTCGTGTTAAAATGAATGAGAATTGTCATTCTCCGTGTTAAAATGACGGAGAATGACCATTTTTTGTATTAGAATACAAGAGAATGGTCATTCACCGTATTAAAATCACGGAGAATTGTCATTTCCCGTGCTAAAATCACGAAGAATGGTCATTCTTCGTGTTAAAATGAATGAGAATGGTCATTCTTATTGTTAAAATTACGAAAATTTTTCATTCTCCGTGTTAAAATGACGAAAAATGGCCTGCAGGAGAATAGTCATTATACTGAGCCCTAGGTTCATCCCATTAATTTGTATTTACGACTTGGTAAAATGAACCTATTAAATAAGATTCATTATACTGAGCCATAGGTTCATCCCATTAATTTGGACTTAGAACTTAGTAAAATAAACCTATTAAATGAGATTCATTATACTGAGCCCTAGGTAATAGTTATTCTCCGTGTTAAAATCACGGAGAACGGCCATTCTCCGTTGTAAAATCACGTAGAATGGTCATTTTTCATGTTAAAATCACGAGAAATTGTCATTTTCTATTGTAAAATCGGAGAATGGCCATTCTCCGTGTTAAATAACGGAGAATGGTTACTCCCGTGTTAACATGCAGGAGAATAGTCATTCTTCGTGTTAAAATTACGGAGAATTAATGGTCATTTGAGAATGGTTATTCTCCGTTGTAAAATCACATAGAATGGCCATTGACCGTGTTAGAATGCAGGAGAATGGTCATTCTCCGTGTTAAAATTACGGAGAATGGTCATTCCCCCGTGATAAGATCACGGAGAATGGCTATTCCGTGTTAACGTGCAGGAGAATAATTATTCTCCGTATTAAAATCACGGAGAATGGTTGTTATCCGTTGTAAAATCACATAGAATGGCCATTTCCCGTGTTAGAATGCAGGAGAATAGCCATTTCCCGTGTTAAAATCACGGAGAATGATCATTCCCCGTGTTAAGTTCACGGAGAATGATTTTTTTTTTCCTTTTTTTTAAAATGTATATTGATTGATATCGTACTTTTTATTGTTGTTTGTTTTATATCAGTGCAAACAACCGAGCACAGTGACCTAATCGTCGAAAAACTTCAAATCTCTCCAAGAAGATGATGATGCTGATGGTGATGATGATGAGCGATGATCGGAGTTCGACTGAAGAAAAATACAGTGAACTAGGAACGATCTTTGCGATTTCTGCTGAAGATGAGAGCAATGGAATTCGGATCTCTCGTGAAGAAAAGAAGACGAAAATCGCAATCAAAATCTGAGTTTGTGAATTCAAATACATATATATGACCAAATTTGTGCGAATGGATAGCTCTGATATTATCAAAATAGCAATTTTGTAAATACAGAACATCTAAAGGGAATCGTAAAATATTTAACGTAAAAATATATAATGTTGGATATTTCATAAAACCCATCCTACGAGTGGGTTTTTCATAAACACCCACCCCAAAAGTGTATATCTCAGCAATTTTCAGATATTTATTATGGGCAAACATCGATTCTATGCTACATTTTTATTTGTATTTACCAGGGTTGCAACACCAGTTTGTGTGGAGGATTGTTTGCACATGAAAAACCTTTTATCGAGATGGTGCTCAAGCCACATTTTATTTCTTTCCCTAGTAGTGTGTAGTATCAGTCAGAAAAATAAAAGAAAAATTGTGAGAATAATATGCATGTTTTTGAAAAATCAAAATTTAAAATAATTGTCGGAAGGACGGAATTTTTAAAGAGGAGCTATGACAAATATTCTCTCTTCTGAAGTGTATTATATCATCTTCTTTTTTGTCTGGTGTATGTGTTTTAATCTTTGGTGCTAAGTATTTTCCCTCCTGTGTTCCAGTTGAAAACAAATGCCATCAAACTGGAACAATGTTTTAGTCAAATTATGTTCCACTTCTAGTTATGGTTGGAGTAAAAGAAGTGCTTCTACCCAGACCGCGTCGGAAAAGCGTCGGAAAATTGACGCGTGAACCGACTCCACATGTCGGCTTTCCATTGGCCGATTATTTTTTTGAATTAGCAGGGAGGAGTATTTTTTTCCTAGCCAATTACGTGTTGACACGTGGCATGCAGATTTTTTCCCGGTTTACTTTTTCGGGTTGTCAGAATTTTTTTTAAAGAAAAATAAAATGGTTATTTAGTTTTAGGGTCTCACATATATATAGAATATTAGAATTTGGGTCTCGAAATTGATCGATGTTAGGATTTGGACAGGGGCGGATTTATTGGTGGGCTGGGGTGGGCTCCAGCCTACCACGCCCAATTTTTTTTATGTATGTAATGTGGCCCTTCAGGAGCAGCCCAGCCCACCCACCCACACCCTAACATTATTAAGACCCAAGCGAACCAAACCGTTCACTAATAACACCCCAAATGTTAGGGCACACTCCTCTGGCGAAGCAGCCCGCAGACCGCAGTGAAGCAGCCGTGCCGCGCACGCGTGCAATCACGCAGAAGGATGAGACTCCCCGTCACGGCGCCGCGACGGATGGGACTAGTCGACAGAGGCTCAGAGCGGCAGAGCCTAGGCGCCGCCGTGCCGCGAGGGAGTCCCATCGCCGAACGGCCCGAACCGAAGTTAAGTCTCTGTCTTATCTCCTCTCCTCTCCTCTCCTGTCTCCCGAGTCCAGACTCTATATAAGGATGTTAAAATCCCAATTCCTATATTAGAAATTTGGATTTAATTATTTAAGATTAACAAAGGATCGTCGATTCTTGGCCGAGCCGCCGAGTGCTGTGCAGGGACCAGGGACTCAGGGTCAGGACTTAGGGAGGCAGGAGCCAGCAGACCAGCCGACAGCCGTCGCAGCCGCGCAGCAGGCCCGCACAGGTTTTTTTCTCTCCAAGTAATTACTTGCAAATTGCAATTGAAAGAAAAAAATATGTGTGTATGCCTGCGTTACTGTGTACTGTGCTAAATGCATCAATTTATATTGCAATCCGAGATTCTGAGTGTTAAATCTGTGTGTTAATCACTCAATTTAAGTTTCTTGCAATTTAATCACTCAATTGATCACTCAATTTCTTGGCCGAGTGTTAATCACTCAATTGATCACTCAATTTGGTTGCTCAAATTAAGTTTATTGTAATTTATGTTATGCCTCTGGTTAAGTTTCTTGCAATTTATGTTTCTTGCAATTTATGTTATGCCTCTGGTTAGTTTACTATCCCGAGGAGTTAGGATGTCTCTTGCAAATTATGTTATGCCTCTGCAAATTATGTTGCGCCTCCAATTTAGCTTATGCTTATGCCTCTGTTACAATTTTAGTTGACATATATTTTTTTTCCTTTTGTTATTGGACAAGTAATGTTTGTTTCTTGCAAGTAATGTCTGTTTCTTGTAATTTATGTTATGCCTCCAATTTTAGTTAATCCATAAAAAAGTGTAAAACGAATCCAAAACTTGCAAATCTAAATCCTATAGACAAGAAATGTTTGTTTCCTTTAACTAATATAAACTTATCTTCTATTTTATTAGGATGGAAAATCAAGAACAAAAAAAAAAACGAAAACTATGTTTTCGTTCTTTAAAAAGAAACTTGGAAAAGAAACATCAAAAGTGATTGTGAGTATGCATACTATGTTCATTGTTTTGCTCATCGTTTAAAACTTTGAGATGATTAGTTTGATGCGAGGTTTTGTATCTTGGTACAAAAGTGAGAAACAAAATTCATGAGGAAGTTGGAGATGCGAGGTTTTGTATCTTGGTTGATGAAGCAAAGGATGCGTCTAATAAAGAACAAATGGCGATTGTTCTTAGATTTGTAGATATTTATGGAAACTTGCAAGAACGGTTCTTTGAGATTGTACATGTTAAAGATACTAGTGCTTTAACTCTCAAAAAAAATATCAAAATTTCTCACTCGGCACAATTTGCACATCCGAGATTTATGAGGTCAGGGATACGATGGTGCCAGCAATATGCGCGATGCCTGGAATGGGTTGCAAGCTTTATTTCATAGTGATTGTGAGTATGCATACTATGTTCATTGTTTTGCTCATCGTTTAAAACTTGCATTAGTTGCAGCAGCCAGGAATCAAATGTCAGTTTGGCTATTCTTTTCAAAATTGACATGTATTATCAATCTGATTAGTGCATCTCCTAAGCGGCATACTGAGCTACGATCTGTGCAAGCTATTGAGATTGAATGTGAGATAGCTAGTGGTGAACATGAGACAGGTAGAGGGGCTAATCAGATGGGTAGTTTGTATCGAGCTGGTACTACTCGTTGGAGCTCACATTTTGACTCTATTTGTAGTTTGATAGATATGTATGGTGCAACTATCATTGTGCTGAAATCTTTGGTTGAAGAAGGATCTACAAATACAATTCGGGGGGAAGCTGGTGGTTCTATAATAGCAATGAAATCCTTTGATTTTATATTCATATTACATCTTATGCAGAAGATTATGGGGATTACAGATATGCTTTGTCGAACGTTGCAACATAAATCTTTGGATATTTTGAATGTAGTGAATTTAGTCTCATCGACAAAAGCATTACTTCAAACACTACGAGAAGTAGGTTTGATTACCTCATTGTACATGTTAAATCAATTTGTGTGAAATTTGATGTCGATATACCTGATATGAGCAGCCGGTACAAAGAAGCTACTGGACGTTCTTGCCAACAGATTGATCACATCACAGTTGAGCATCACTATCGCATTGACATATTTAATGCTACGATTGATTATCAGTTGGATAAGTTACATTCTAGATTCAATGAAGAGTCGATGGAACTACTTATGCTTAGCTCTGCTTTGGATCCTAGGGACAACTTTAAAGCTTTCGACCCTGATCGAATTCTTTTACTTGCCGAGAAGTTTTATTCAGGTGATTTTAGCGGGCAAGACATGCATCATTTGAAGTATCAGTTAAATCACTATCGACTTGATGTGGTTCACCATGAGAACTTTCAGAATATCTCAACAATTTCATAATTGTGTTGTGGATTAATTGAAACAAATAAGGCGGCAACTTATAATTTGATCGATAGGTTGATTCGTCTTGTTTTGACTCTTCCTGTTTCTACGGCAACTACAGAACGTGCTTTTTCAGCTATGAAGCACATCAAAAGTACTCTTCGTAACAAGATGGAAGATGAGTACTTGAGCGATTCAATGGTTGTCTACATCGAAAGAGAAATAACAGAAATGATCGATACAGATTCGATAATAGATGCTTTTGCTTCTTGGAAGGATCGACGAGTCCAATTTTGCTAGTAAGTGTTCTACTTTTATTATATTGTTCTCTTTCATTCTCTTTATTTGTTTGTGATTGAAATTTATTTTGTGATAGATTTTTTTTCCAGGATATAAGAAGATGGAGGAGAGTTTTGGAAGGCAGAAGCAAAGAAAGCAGATCATTAGCTCTTATCTTTATTCTAATTTTTTTTTTCATTTTTCATCTTATGTATGACAATGATGTTTTGACTTTTTGTAATTGCCTTGAGCAACATGATCACTTATAAAATTTAGACATTTGGATTATGATGGCATTATAAGAAATATTTTATGTGGAATTTTTTTTAGTGTATTTTAACTTCAGCCCAGGATAAACTTAAATCCTGGCTCCACCCTTGGATTTGGGTCTAGAAATTACTGTTCATTAGTGTGAACAGTGATTTCGAGACCTAAATTATAACATCGGTCAATTTCGAGACCCGAATTCTAATATTCATGTATATGTAAGATCCTAAAACTAAATAAATAAATAAAAAAGAAAAAAAAGAGTTGCTCCTCTTTGGGCCTATATATTGATCTAGACTATGATGAGGAGGTGGTACAGCAAACCAACCAGAAGGATTGGCTAGGTTCGGCTACGCCATTTTATTTAGTACTTATAATCTTTCTCTATTTCAAAAGCAAATTGAAAGGCCAGTCTCATTGAAAGTTAAAATATTAAAAGGAAGTCCTTAGGACCTTAGGTGTTTGAGGTTAGTTTGTGGGTTGGGTTTGGATAGGGGGAGAGAATTTATTAGCATAATATTGACAAGTAATGTGCACGTGCAAGAAAAAAGTTAAAAAAATTTAATAGAAAATTTATTATAGAAAATTGTCATTCCTAGAAATTGTAGTAAAACAATCAAAAAAAATATATCTCCTACCATAACCAAATGAGTTAGAATTATTAAGTTATAAATAAATCATATTTAGATAGTTAAATACTTAATTAATTATTTTAATAATTAATAGAGTATTTATGCTGTTATTTAGTTATATTTTATTAATTTTTTAATATATTTAAATAGTTGATGATATACATACGGTTTAGACGACTCATTTCTGAACCATTTCCAAGTCGCATTATATAGTAGAAGATAACTTATAATTAAGATATTTAATTAACAGTAATGAACTATTATTGTTTAACTAATTAATCGTTAAACAATAAATAGTATTTTTAAATTAATACTAAATAATTTTAATAATTAAGTAATATAGTTATTTTTAGGTCCGGACTTGGGGATCAGATCTGCTATTCGAAAAAATACCGTCCCAATCCTGTCCCCACTTTGTTGCTTTTGAGTTTTTATTGTTGGAGTGGGTGGGGTTCCCACCTATGTGGAGAATACCCCGGAGAGCGACGAGCGCCATCCGTGTGTCGGAGAAGCTTGGGGAGTGCATGGATTTTATTTTGGTACATATATGGTAAGGAAATATATGATTGGATTTCCATATTTACTTTGATTATATATTTATGATTGGACCCTTCATATAGTAGCTTTCCATATTATTGGGTTTCCAATTATGGTAAGCTAATTATGATTGGATTTTTATTAAATATATGATCGATTTATATTGGAAGTTTTCATATATATTGGCCTTCCATGTATGGGTTATCAAGGGCTTATAAAAGGGTGATGCATGCTAGTTGTAAAATCATCTCAAAACAAAGAGTGCTTTACAATCTTTGAGAGAGAGAGGATTAAGGACTATTGTGAAGGAGAGATTGCTTCGAATAATTTTTCGGCATCTCTTGTTCTTCGGAGTCCGCAATCAAAAATTTTCCTCTTTCAAGTGAGTTGTGGTGATCCGTGTTGGATCGGGAGGAGCTTGTAGAGGGTGTATTCTCTTTATTCCATTAGTGGAGGTTCTTCAGGGTTGGACTCCGATCGTCCCGTGGTTTTTCCCGCAAGGGTTTTCCACGTCAAAAAATCTTTGTGTCTGCGATTGTGTTTGGCATTTTTGGTTTGTGTGCTTTTGCTCGGTTCTCTCGCAGGACTTTCTGGTTTGGGGGAACGGTTTCCGTACTTCGTTCCCAACAGAGTGGTATCAGAGCTTTGGGTTCAAAGAAGTGTCAGGAGTTGACAGTCAAACCAGGAAGCAGAGATGGACGCGAAGCCGGTGCGCATGGTGAACCTGAACGGTACCAACTACCATTATTGGCGGAGCAAGATAAAGGATTTGATGTTCGTCAAGAAGCTGCATCTTCCAGTATTTGCATCCGAGAAGCCCAGTGACAAATTCGATGAGGACTGGAACTTCGAGCATATACAGGTGTGTGGGTACATGCGGCAGTTCGTTGACGAGAACGTGTACAACCACGTTGCCAATATTGAGCATACGAAGATGTTGTGGGAGAAGCTAGAATCTTTGTACGCGAAAAAGACCGGGGTAAACAAATTGTTCCTGATCCGGACGATGATGGGTCTGCGGTACAAAGATGGTGCATGCATTACGGATCACGTGAGTGAGTTCCAGGGCGTGGTGGACCAGCTATCCTCGATGGAAGTCAAGTTCGACGACGAGGTTCAAGGACTTTGGTTGCTATGTACATTGCAAGACTCGTGGGAGACCGTACGAGTATCTATGATCGCTTCTGCTCCGGAAGGCGTAGTCAGTCTGGAGTTTGCCAAGAGTGGGGTACTGAATGAAGAGATGCGGAGACGTTCTCAGGGCACTTCATCCACATCCTATCACTCAGAGGTACTAGTTTCGGAGAGCCGCGGAAGGGGCAAAAGCAGGGGTCCAGGCGGTGGCAGAGACAAGAGCAGGGGGAAGTCCAAGGGTTGGTACGAGGACTCGGAGTGTTACCATTGTGGCAAGAAGGCCACATCAAGCGAAACTGTTTCGCTTGGAAGAAAGAGAAGAAGGGCGACAAGGGGAAGCAAGATGAGAACACTACAGCGGCGGCTTCGATACATGGAGGCGATGTGATCGTCGTAGGTGATGAGGTTATCACAAACCTCGCCTGCGATGACAATTTTTTGCTGGTGGACTCAGGGGCTTCAGCGCATGTATCTCACAACAGGGCACTATTTGCCACTTACACGACAGGCGACTGTGGAGTGTTGAAGATGGACAATGGAGATGTGTCAAAGGCGGTTGTCGTTGGAGAGTGCATTTGAGGACGAAGACGGATGCAGTTCTTGTTCTCAAAGATGTTCGTCATGTCCCTGATTTTCGTTTTAACCTGGTGTCGGTTGGAAGGTTGGATGATGAGGAATTCTTCAATCTCTTCGGAAATAGTCAGTGGAAGCTTTCCAGAGGTTCGATGGTGATTGCCAGAGGAAGCAAGAAGTCCGGTCTCTACTATATGGAGGAGAGCGCACAGGGGGCACAGGAGGTGAACGCAGTCAGTAATGCGTCTACCGAGTTGTGGCACAGGCGGCTCGGCCATATCAGCGAGAAGGGAATGAGCTATTTGGTGAACATGAAGGTGATTCCAGGGCTCAAGTCTACAAAGTTGGAGAAATGCACGCACTGCTTAGCTGGGAAGCAAAATAGGGTGTCTTTCCAAAGTCACCCAAGTTCAAGGAAGCCGGCGTTGCTCGAGTTGATTCACTCGAATGTTTGCGGTCCTATGAAGGTAAAATCTATTGGTGGTGCTTCTTACTTTGTAACTTTTATTGATGACTGTTCCAGGAAGGTTTGGGTCTATGTCTTAAAGACCAAGGATCAGGTGCTGCCTACTTTCAAAGAGTTTCAGGCCTCTGTTGAAAGAGAGACGGGCAAGAAGTTATTGTGTGTTCGGTCCGACAATGGCGGCGAATACATCGGTCCCTTTGATGCTTATTGCAGAGAGCAGGGGATACGACACCAGAAGACTCCGCCAAAGACACCTCAGCTCAATGGTGTAGCGGAGCGCATGAATAGGACACTGATGGAGAGGGTACGGTGTTTGCTGTCAGAAGCAAACTTGCCGGGCAGTTATTGGGGTGAGGCTCTTCTCACAGCCGCTTATGTTATTAATTTGTCTCCTAGTGCTCCTTTGCAGGGTGATGTGCCTGACAAAGTATGGTACGACAAAGAGCCGTCATACAATCACCTGCGAGTGTTTGGCTGTAAGGCCTTCGTGCATGTACCGAAGGACGAAAGGACCAAACTTGAGCCGAAGACGAGGCGATGCGTCTTTGTCGGCTACGGTCGGGATGAGTTTGGCTATAGACTCTACGACTCGGTGGGAAGAAAGCTCTACAAAAGTAGGGACGTGGTGTTCGTCGAGGATCAGACCATGACCAACACTCAGGATTCCGAGACACCTTCTGAGGCTGAGGAATTGCCTGAGTTAGAGTCATTTCGCTTCGAGCAGTTTCCAGAGGACATCGCAGAGGATCCAGTTATGGGGGAGCCAGTACATGGAGTTGCTCCCAACCTTGATCATCAGCCTGCTGATGGTGGTCAGGGTATCCCTCAGGAGGATGAGCATGCCGGGGAGGCAGTTCCTGAAGGGGAGAAGGCTGTTGGTATACAGCCAGCACCAGTGGCTCCACTGAGAAGGAGCGACAGAGATTGTCGACCATCTACGAGATACTCACCGGATGAGTATGTGCTATTGACTGACGGGGGAGAGCCCGAAAGCTTTACAGAGGCTATGGAAGACGAACACAGGCAGGAGTGGATGGAGGCCATGCAGGAGGAGATGAGTTCCTTGCACACTAATTCCACTTATGAGCTGGTGCGATTGCCAAAGGGCAAGAAGGCTTTGAAGAATCGATGGGTGTTTAGAGTGAAGCAGACGGATGATGCTACTCGCCCTCGATACAAAGCGAGGCTGGTAGTCAAAGGCTACGGTCAGCGAAAAGGCATGGATTATGATGAGATCTTTTTGCCTGTCGTCAAGCATTCGTCTATTCGTGTGGTACTAGCATTAACAGCCAGTCTCGACTTGGAGATCGAGCAGATGGACGTGAAGACGGTATTCCTCCACGGTAATCTTGAGGAGAAGTTGTACATGGAGCAGCCAGAGGGATTCTATGAGAAGGGCAAGTCACATTTGGTCTGCCGGTTGAGAAAGAGCTTGTATGGTCTGAAGCAGGCTCCGAGGCAGTGGTACAGGAAGTTCGAGTCGTTTATGGGAGAGCATGGTTATGCACGGACGACATCGGACCATTGTACATTTGTGAGGTATTTTACCGAGGATGATTTCATTATTTTATTGCTCTATGTAGATGATATGCTATTAGTGGGTCGGAATGCCACTAGGATAGCAGAGTTGAAGCGCCAACTGGGCGCGACCTTCTCTATGAAGGATTTGGGCACAGCGAAGACTATTCTTGGGATGGAGATCAGCCGAGGAGAGAGAGTCCAAGCTGCTACATTTGTCCCAAAAGAAATACATTCACCGGGTACTTCAGCATTTCGGTATGGACGGGTCGAAGAAAGTGAGTTGCCCCCTTGCGGCTCACTTTAAGCTCACTAAGGAGCAGTGTCCATCTACCGAGGACGAAAAGGAAGATATGGAGCGGGTTCCATATGCCTCAGCTATGGGAAGTCTTATATATGCTATGGTGTGTACGAGGCCAGACATCGCTCATGCAGTTGGCACAGTTAGCAGGTACCTTTCAAATCCTGGAAGGGTGCATTGGAGTACGGTCAAGTGGATTCTACGATACCTTCAAGGCACTGCCGATTGGAGACTTTCTTTTGGTGGTGACGAGCCGAAGCTGGTTGGGTATACTGACGCTGATATGGCTGGAGATGTAGACACGAGGCGATCGACTTCGGGCTATGTGATGATGTTTGCTAGAGGAGCAGTATCGTGGCAGTCGCGATTGCAGAAGTGTGTTGCCTTGTCGACGACAGAGGCAGAGTACATTACGGCGACGGAGGCTTACAAGGAGTTGCTGTGGATGAAGAAGCTGTGCAGGAAATAGGACTGAAGCAAGAGCAGTATACTTTGCTTTGCGACAGTCAAAGTGCTATTCACCTTGTGAAGAACCAGACATTTCATAGTCGGTCCAAGCACATCGAGACTCGGTATCATTGGATACGGGATGTGGTTGAGAAGAAGGATACGGCGCTTGAGAAGGTTCATACTGATGACAATGGAGCGGACATGCTCACGAAGGTTCTTCCGAGGGAGAAGTTTGAGTACTACAGGCAGATCGTCGGGATGACGACCTCCTCCACATAGTTGTGAAGGGGGAGATTTGTTGGAGTGGGTGGGGTTCCCACCTATGTGGAGAATACCCCGGAGAGCGACGAGCGCCATCCGTGTGTCGGAGAAGCTTGGGGAGTGCATGGATTTTATTTTGGTACATATATGGTAAGGAAATATATGATTGGATTTCCATATTTACTTTGATTATATATTTATGATTGGACCCTTCATATAGTAGCTTTCCATATTATTGGGTTTCCAATTATGGTAAGCTAATTATGATTGGATTTCCATTAAATATATGATTGATTTATATTGGAAGTTTCCATATATATTGGCCTTCCATGTATGGGTTACCAAGGGCTTATAAAAGGGTGATGCATGCTAGTTGTAAAATCATCTCAAAACAAAGAATGCTTTACAATCTTTGAGAGAGAGAGAGAGAGGATTAAGGACTATTGTGAAGGAGAGATTGCTTCGAATAATTTTTCGGTATCTCTTGTTCTTCGGAGTCCGCAATCAAAAAATTTCTTCTTTCAAGTGAGTTGTGGTGATCCGTGTTGGATCGGGAGGAGCTTGTAGAGGGTGTATTCTCTTTATTCCATTAGTGGAGGTTCTTCAGGGTTGGACTCCGATCGTCCCGTGGTTTTTCTCGTAAGGGTTTTCCACGTCAAAAAGTCTTTGTGTCTACGATTGTGTTTGGCATTTTTGGTTTGTGTGCTTTTGCTCGGTTCTCTCGCAGGACTTTCTGGTTTGGGGGAACGGTTTTCGCGCTTCGTTTCCAACATTTATTTTTATCAGTAGGACCCACAATCATATAGGGAGGATATGGGTTAGGACGGTGTTTTCCGGACAACGGACTCCCGGGCTTGAACCCAATAATCTTGAAAGCCTCAAATGTTGGGCCACCGCTTGTGACAAGCCACTATAATTATTAGAATCAATTGATATTATTCCTTCTATTTATTTGGTGGGAGTTGGATGACAGTGGACCCAACAGGTATGCAATACAGCTTGTATAAAGTCCCGTACGTATCGTGGAACATCTAAAAAAAACTAATTTAGCTAATAATCTAACAACTAAAAAGTTAGTTTAATTGTTAAAAAATAACCATTCCCTGTACTTAAGAATGATTGTGATTATTTCTCAATTTGTAATAATTTGAAGTATCCGCTCATTAATAAACAAACACAGTAATAGCAATAGAAAAATTGTCATAATGAAGTAGTAAAATTCTCCTTAATTCTTACATTGTAAAAAGTCGTAAAAATTGTCATAATGAAGTAGTAAAATTCTCCTTAATAGTAAAATTCTCCCAGTTTATTACATTCCTGTTCATTTCATGTTTCGTATATTAGTTTGCTAGAAACAGTACTTGCTCCTGTCCTGACAGGATATCGTTGTAGGTATACTTACTGAGGAGGAGTTGCTCTGTGACTCATATTATGGAGTTACTGCCGAGGATCAGGCTTTGTCTTACGAGAATGTACCTACAGGGAACCTCGTCTAGTTTGTGTAGTTGCTCGGGATATTCAGTGTAGTCATGTATCAGACTACGTATTTTGTAACTGGACCTGTATCCAGTTTTACTTTTCGGACTTGTACTTGGACTTATTATTATATGAGATGGCTTTTGTGTTTGGAGCATTTATGAGTCTTCTTCACTTATAGAACTGTTAGCACATTTAGTCTTATCTTGTTATCTCTAGAACAACTTAATACGCTTTATCTCAAGCGTAGGCTGGACATGACTCGGCCCGGCCCAACAATTTGGGTAGCGAGTCGTGACATATTTTTAGTGGTGGTCCATGCAGGTCGTCTGACTAAATTATTTGGTTACGTTATTGTACCAAGCATGCCTGCAATTAGGAACTTAAGGTAATTAGACAACATTAGGAATGACGCTTAGAACACCTAGAGGAATACTAGGATTGTAGCATAGGAAATACATCACATACTTGCTATTATAATTAGATTTTCTTGTCTATGATTGTTTACTTTAAGGAGTCCTTATAAGTCCTTTTTATTTTATTTTTAGATGGTGCTTACTCGTTCATCCCAGTATGTCATACCTGAGAATGGCACACTCCCTATCCAGTCAGCTGACCAGTTGACCGATATACCTCCACCTCCACCTACCATATTCCTCCACTCCACAGATCCACAAACCCAGATGCCTCCACCACCTTCCACATCACAGTCCCAGCAGGACCCGATACTCCCACCACCACCTATTACTATACCTACCCAGGCTTCCGTCACACTCGACGGGAACCAACTGCTCACTCTGATCCAGGGGTTCCTAACAACCCATCAGGAGCAGATCACCCTACTCGGCCAGAGCATGGAGCATTTTGAGGAACGTACCGTGGTTCCACCACCTGTAGAGCCACGGCAGAGAGCGGGGACGATCAAGGACTTCATGGGTCTGAACCCCAAGGAGTTCTTAGGGACTGAGGGCATAGTTGTAGCAGATGACTGGCTAGACTCGGTAGAGAGGAAGCTCATTGGAGCTAGGTTGCCGAATGACCTCCAGGTCGAGGCAGCAGGATTTCTGCTGACAGACTTGGCAGGAGTTTGGTTTCGGAATGAGCCGCTATTTGCGAGAGGGAGGGCCACTTGGGATCAGTTCAAGACCCAGTTCAAGAAGAAATTCTTCTCGACCACCGCTAGGGTAGCCATGGGGCTACGATTCCAGAACATCCAGCAGGGGAACCGTTCTGTCGACGAGTATGCGACAGAGTTTAGTCGCCTGAGCCGTTTCGCTCCTAGTCTAATTGCAGACCCTGAGGAGATGACGCGTAGGTTTTGCCATGGTCTAGTTCCAGACATTGGCATTCTTATAGTGGCGAACAGTACGACTGACTACTACCAGAGCCTAGAGTTGGCCCGGAGCATAGAGGAGCATCTTCAGTCTTGCAAGAGGCCAGCTTCTGTACACCTCGAGGGACCGTCCAAGCGTCAGGCTTTCCAGCAGAGAGCACCGACGCCGCACCAGCAAACATATCGTCCTCCTACACCACATCACTCGACCCTGCCAGTTAGAGCCCCGGGACCCCGACAGCAGCAGCAGCAGCAGAAGGAAGGTGTGTGTTCATTTTGTAGGAGGCCAGGGCATGACTTTGCCATCTGCAGAAAGAGGTTGGGGCAAGTACTTAGTTTGTGGGTTTGTCACCCATCAGATTCGGGACTGCCCAGCAGCCAGGGTACCTAGAGGGCCGCTTCCGACTCAGCAGCAGAGGTTTGGGCAACATCTGCAGCAGCAGAAAGGACCTCAGGGGAAGACTTATAGTCTAGCTCTTGAGCCGGAGCAGGTTTCAGAGCCAGATTATTTGGCTGATGTCATCATAGGTCATGTTTATTTGTATATTTTTCTAGCTCTATGTTTGTTTGATTCTGGTGCATCTTATAGCTTTTTGTCATTAGAGTTTATACATAAACACCACTTAGTAGCTACACCTACCGAGGAGATGAGTAGAGTAATGACGGGAGGAGGACCAGTGCCCATTAGAGCTATCTATAGATGCTCTATTACTATAGCCGGGAGAGAGTTCAGGGGACGTTTCTTTGTGATGCCACTCCCCGATTATGATATCATATTAGGGATGGACTGGCTTAGCTATGCCCATGCAGCTATAGAATGTCATGAGGGTAGTATTTTGTTCAGTCTCCCAGGCACGGCACCATTCAGTGTCAGGAGGACAGGGCCGGAGATCAGCCTAGAGCCGAACTGTTGTGCGACAGTTGGGGAGATAGCACCGCCACACCCTATCATTAGGGAGTTTATGGATGTATTCCCAGAGGATCTTCCAGGACTTCCGCCTGACAGAGATGTGGAGTTCACTATAGATTTAGTACCGGGTTCATCACCAGTATCCCGGGCTTGCTATAGAGTGAATCCCAAGGAGGCCGTAGAGATAAAAGAGCAGATTGATGACCTGTTGAAAAAGGGTTTCATTCGATCTAGCACTTCTCCAAGGGGAGCGCCAGTGCTCTTTGTGCCTAAGAAGGATGGTACAGTTCGGTTGTGTATTGACTACCGGACGTTGAATACCATCACCATTAAGAACAAATATCCTCTGCCCAGGATAGATGATTTGTTCGACCAGTTGAGTGGGGCGAAAGTATTTTCCAGGATAGATTTGAGATCCGGGTACCACCAGGTGAAGGTCAGGGCAGCAGACATCCAGAAGACGACGTTCAACACGAAGTACGGACAATACGAGTTTCTGGTGATGCCATTTGGTCTCACAAATGCGCCAGCTGTCTTTTTGAATTTGATGAATAAGACATTTCACCAATATCTGGATAAGTTCGTCGTAGTGTTCATCGACGACATCCTGATATACTCGAAGACGCCGGAGGAGCATGCAGAGCACTTGCGGACAGTTTTGGGGATTCTGAGGCAGGAGAGATTGTATGTAAATTGTCAAAGTGCGAGTTCTTTTTAGACCGAGTGGAGTTTCTCGGCCATGTAGTTACTGGAGAGGGGATCTCGGTAGATCCCAGGAAGATTGCTGCCGTTGAGATGTGGAAGGCTCCGACGTCAGTTTCAGAGATCAGGAGCTTTTTGGGTTTAGCAGGCTATTATAGAAAGTTTGTCTAGGACTTTGCTAGGATAGCTGAACCCATGACGAAGCTGACGCGGAAGGACACAGAGTACATCTGGTCAGAGGACTGCCAGACAGCATTTGAGGAGCTGAAGAGGAGGCTGACGACCACTCCAGTTCTGACATTACCTTCAGGATCTGGAGGTTTCACCATATACAGCGATACTTCGGGAAAGGGGCTAGGATGTGTCCTACAGCAGCATGGGAAAGTGATTGCTTATGCATATAGGCAATTGCGGACTCATGAGCGGAACTATCCTACCCATGACCTAGAGTTAGCTGCGGTAATCTTTGCACTCAAGTTATGGAAACATTACTTATACGGAGAGCGTGTGAAAATATTTACTGACCACAAGAGCTTGAAGTATGTGTTCACGCAGAAAGAGCTGAACATGAGGCAAAGACGATGGTTGGAGTTGATGAAGGACTTCGACATCGATTTACAGTATCACCTCGGGAAGGCAAATGTGGTGGCGGATGCACTGAACAGGCATCCGATGGCATGGTATCTGATGATAGATCGACATTTACGGGAAGATCTGGAGAAGCTCGGTATCGAGATAGTTCGGCCAGGATCAGTGATACAGATGATGGCGCTTGACATTCAGTCAGGTTTGATGGAGCAGATCAGGGAGGCACAGTCTACAGATGAGAGCCTTCGCAGACTTCGAGCCCAGGCTTTAGCTGGATTGCTGGATGACTTCACCGTAGCAGAGGATGGATCCTTGAGGCATGGCAGCCGATTGTGCGTACCGAAGGGAGAGCTGATAGAGGCAGTCTTGCAGGAGGCACACCGATCGAGATATTCTATTCACCCTGGTGCTAACAAGATGTACCGTGACTTGCAGGAACATCTTTGGTGGCACGAGATGAAGAGGGATGTATCATATTTTATTTCGAGATGCCTAGTTTGCCAGCAGGTCAAGACAGAGCGCCAGAGGCCAGCTGATCTGTTGCAGCCGTTACCCATTCCCGAGTGGAAGTGGGAACACATTATGATGGACTTCGTCTCAGGGCTTCTTCGTTCCCAAGGAGGGAAGGATGCCATTTGGGTCATCGTGGACAGGCTGACGAAGTGTGCGCACTTCATACCCTTCAAGGTGGGGCTTTCCATCGAGAAGTTGGCAGAGCTTTACATGCAGCAGATTGTACGCTTGTACGGAGTACCAGTGAGCATCATGTCGGACAGAGACAGCAAATTCACGTCCAACTACTGGAGGAGCTTGCAGGAGGAGTTGGGCAGTCGGCTCAAGTTCAGTACGGCATACCACCCGCAGACAGATGGGCAGTCCGAGAGGACGATACAGACGCTGGAGGACATGCTGAGGACTTGTGTGCTGGACTTTGGCGGATCATGGGAGAGCCATCTGCACTTGGTAGAGTTTTCATACAACAACAACTACCAAGCCAGTATCGGTATGTCTCCTTTCGAGGTACTATATGGACGACGATGCCGTACACTGCTCTTTTGGGACGATATTGGGGAGAGAGTTATGCTTGGGCCAGAGATGATCACGGATGCAGCAGAGAAGGTCGGGATGATCAGAGACAGGCTCAGAGTAGCTCAGGACAGGAAGAAACACTGGGCCGATGCTAGTCGCAGACCGATGGAGTTCGCAGACGGTGATATGGTACTAGTGAAGATATCACCTACTAGAGGGACGATCCGGTTCGGACGAAGAGGCAAGTTGAGCCCCAGATACACCGGTCCGTTCGAGATACTTGGCAGGATCGGAGAGGTAGCTTACAGGATTGCACTTCTACCTAACCTAGCAGGAGTTTACGATGTCATTCACGTATCCCAGCTGAGGAGATATGCTCCGGACCCCAGCCATGTGCAAGATCATTCAGAGTTGGAGATCGGACCGAGCCTTGCAGTTACTGAGCAGCCAGTGGAGATATTAGACAGGAGGAAGAAGAGGCTGAGGAACAAGGTTATACCCTTAGTGCGAGTAGCTTGGAGCCGTCACTCTCCGGGTGAATCTACTTGGGAGAGGGAGTCGGACATGAGGGAGAGATATCCTTACTTGTTCGATCCAACTGCTGCGAGGGAACCACCCGTTCCCGTTTGATACCTTAGAGGTTAGTTTCGATCGTAGCCTTAGTCATTTGTTGCATTACTTGTTATGTTAGAAATTGTAGGGTCTTCAATCCTTGTGAATTTCGAGGACGAAATTTTTTCAAGGAGGGAAGACTTGTCAGCCCCTGTTTTTCAAATTTAATTTAATTAGTGTTAATTAGTTGCTAATGACATATTTAGCTTTAAAATAATTTATTATGATTTTTAGAAATTTTTCTAGAATTTTTAAATAATTTTTAAATAGTTTTTAAGTTAAAATATATCATTTTGTAATTAACTGAATTATTTTAATATCCTTTTGTAATATTTAAATTTGTTTTAATATCGTTTTGCAAATAAATTAATTGTTTTAATAGGAGTTTGCAAATGATATTTGCAAACAATTTGGTTTGGGGTTGTTATGCAAATTCCTAAATCCTGAGGACCTAGTTGCTAACCTACCTACCCCCCCCCCACGTTCTTTCTCTCTCTTCTCCCAACTGCTCTCGACGACCGCCAGCTGCCGACGACCGACCACCGACTTCCCTGCTATTTCCGGCCAGCCCACAGCCCCAACCGACCTCCTCTTCCCCTATATATAACCCCCAGACCCTAAACCCTAACCCTAGTTCACCCTCGACCACCCCGACCCCTTCGTCCCCGACGAGAGCCTAAACCCTAACCCTAACTCCGACGAGTGCAGCGCCGCCCCCCACAGCGACCATCACCGCCTACCACCGCCACCATTCGACGCGCCATGCCGAGACGAACGCAGCGCCACCCGAGCGCCACGTCCCCGACGCCCCTGGCCGCCGTCAGCACACTCGACAACCCCCCAGTTCGCCGGACATGTGAGTAACACCCTAAAAACTGTGTCGTGCGTGTCTCGAACTCACGCACGACGTTCGCCTGGACACGAACAACCTAGGGGTAAGTCTAGACACGA
>JANAVB010021600.1:34890152-35030152 GCA_029216955.1 Iris pallida | reverse complement strand
CCCGCCCCGAGTCAATCATAAGCTGAACCTGCACACAAACTAGTGGAGGATTAGTACTTTCGTTCTCGCTTCGCACTGATCAAGACCCGCTCGCACCCAAACCAAACACTAAGTATCTTTAGTGAAACATGCATCTTAATTTAGTGATCTTTCTATTTAGCCTTAGGATCAGTTTCATGGCAATACTTAAATATAGCACCTTATCATAATGTGTCCAATACCGTGTCCCTGCGGCAGATACAGTTAGACATAATATGAACATAAACATAGTGATTGTGCTCATCTCCGTTCCTCTTTGCCTAGCCTGCCATGGTTAGAACTTACATAAGCAATCATACGATTCGTGCAACCAACCAATCATAACCGTAAACATATGCATAAGGGTGGCAGGCCCTGCGCCTGTACCTAATTCTCATCTCAGCCCACCGGCCCTAACTATATGAAGGTCACGGTGTTTCGCACCGTAATGGACTTGGCATCTCTTATGTGTAAGCCTACGATCACTTCGATACGGGTTGCTAGCCCAATATCTGAAGGATCCCAAACTTACGGATATCATAGCTTATCACAGCACTGGATGGTCGCAATTTGTTCGAATGATGTGCACCATAAATACCACACATAATTCCCTTCTAGGCCGAACGGTCCCGGTGCCTCGGTCGTAATCGTCCGAGGGAAGCCGCATCCGTGCACGGGCAATCCGAGTCCATTGACCATGCAATACGTACCATAGCATACAAATCATATCGTTCCAACCAGTCTCACGTTCCATAAACATAGTCTCGCTCCATAAACATATTCGCGTCTCATAAACATAATCCACTATCCCTATCTCAAGCTCCGTCGGCGTTATGCCCCAACACATCCATATTGATGCACGACGCCCAACAGCTTAGTCATCTCGTACTCATATTCAACGCATACCATTCGTAAGTCATTCTCATAGTCTAATTTCGTAGTTACATAGTTATTCCTTAGCTTTCGTGCACAAGGGCACGCTCAGTGCCGTAATCAATATTTTACGCCTAGTGTTCAATATTTTCGAAGGCGTGCACGTGATGTACATCTCGATATTGTCTTTCAATGTTCTACCATCACCGCCCTTGTCACGTCTGTCACGCCCCGACCCGGAATCACCCGAATCATCGTCCTCGCATGGGGCGTGATGCTGCACGAGCCTGGAGTTGCGCTCGTGCAAGGCAAGATGACAAGTTCTCAAATGGTTATCTTTGAGTTGAACATTTACAACGAAAGAAAAATAGAGTATACGAAATGATTCTCTTTATTGATATTCAAAATCAGATTACAAAGGCTTTCGATAGCCCAACGAAATTTGCCAGATTGGCTACAACACTCAAGTTCTCTCTTGCCCACAAAGGATTTTACCGTTCCATACATTATGCCTTCTATATCTCGGCCGCATCAATCCTGTTGCATATTCGAGCGTCAATGCGATCGCACGCTTCAATACGCTTCGGCATTCTATGCCTCAATGCGTTCAAGCGAAGTTCTGCCACGAGCAGACCAATCCCGGAACCTGCTAGCAAACTAGTGGGGGATTAGTACTTTCGTCCTCGCTGTACTGATCAAAAATCCACTTAACAAATCGACATTTAGTATTGTATTGATTCATGCAAACATACAATTTAGTTCTCTTTCTATGTTCTCCTTAGGATGAGTTCATGGCATATTCGAAGACTGTAAAGCATGACAAGCATGTTATTCAATTCGCATAAGTAAACAGGCAAGCAATCTCGTGTTTGATTCTTGGTGCGACTTAGCAATATCGACGTACTCGCCCTTGCACCGACGCAAGGTGAATATGCCTATCCATTTTCCCTGTCATGTTATAAGTGCTCGCTATTCAGGATCCGTCCATGTAGGATATATGCATACCTTGCACTTCCAAATCCTTCGTCCTTAACTATATGAAGGTCACTAGCTTTTCGGGCTAGAATGGACTTATATTTATCGAAATCGAAACATAAGACAATGTTAACTCTGTGCGGTTGCTAACCAACATCAGAGGCCATCGAAATAATTACAGCAAGTGGCTTATCACATTCACCAGACGGTCGCTACCCATCTAAATAAAGTGCACCAACAATACAGAAAACGAATCCCTCCTAGACTGAACGGTCCCAGCGCCCTGGCGTGCCGCGTTCGAGGGAATACCCATGCACGGGCTTTTATATCTTTAAGTCCATTTGACCATGCAATGAATCTTATCTTTCATACAACCAAGCAAGTTCGCTTATTTCTATTTCAATTGGCACAACGCCCGAATGTCCTCAACGAACGCCCGAAGGCCGCGAACATTTCGAAGGCACCATGCCGCCTTATCATCTCGTATTTCTTCCGTTAACTTTCTATGTTCTTACGTCTCATACTTCGTTTTAATGTTTCAATGGCATCATGCCTCAACTCAATGTTCGTCAACAGAACGACCCGAAGGTCCCGAACACCTTTCGAGGCATTATGCCATATCCGACAGTTCCACCACATTCCTGCCACAACTGTATTCTTTCGCAATGAAGCTACCTTTTATTATCTCGTGCACGTAGGCACGTTTCAACACATTTATCATCTATCCTTCGCATCATGCACTTAATGTGCGCGTCGAAGCCGTATTTCTATGCTTTAGTATTCAATGTCTGTGGCTTGTGCGCTAGGACGCTCGCCTATTGTCTTTCAATGTTCTAGCCGTTCTAACTCGTGCGCGAAGGCACGGTATGGTTCGTGTACTAAGGCACTCGCCGAGTACAGTTATCCCATGTTATTGCGGGTTGCGCACCGAGGCGCTCGCCTTTGCGATATTCAATGTTCCGAAGCGACTCGTATACTTGTCATACGATTCATTTCAATTGTTCTATCTTAGTATTCGACACGCACTATGTTTAACTCTCTATCGAGCCACGCCCGTGGCGTTGATAGGTTAACTCAGCATTCAATGATACGTATTTTACTTAAGCATGACGGAGTAGGAAAGAAAGTTAATGTACCCCCACCTTGAATCAATGCGCCTTGTCGTTTCGCCGAGCCGTTGCAGCTCGATCTCATAACTTTGTTGTACGGTCACTCTCCTGACTTAGCCATTCGAGCACTTCGTGCTTATTGAGTTATATGTCCGATTTGGGCTTACCGTGCCAACGCCTCAGTCCGTCGCAAGGCGACGATTTGCTTTCGCGGACCCCTTACTGAATAAGGCAAAAGATCGACCTCTAACATTTCAGCATAAACATATAGCCTGTACACGAAACCAACTAAAATCAATACTTGCATCGATTCGGACTTGCGCCTTGGTCGATTCGATTTTTTAGAATCTTCGAGCCGTCTCAACGCACTTATCCTTCGAGGCAACGCGGCGCTTCGCATCGATTCACTCGATGTATTCTTTGGGACAAGACAACTCTTCGTATCGACTTAGTTCGATGCATTGTTCGGGACAACTTAACACTTTGTATCGATTTGCATCGATACAAAATCGGTTCAACGCAACTCTTCGAGTCAACGACTCAGCATAATGTACCGTGCGGAACGGGGCATTACATAATATACCACTCAAAATAAGGTTCGTCCCGAACCGAAACCAATACTAAATTTCCAAGGGTTTCATTAGTTCGTTCTACGATCTCGTCTTACTATCGTTTGGATCGTACAACTTAGTTTGGAATCATACACATATTTTAGGCATCCCACCAATATATGCATTTCAGCCAAGCTCAGTTGTAAGATATCGGAACAACGCAAATACGTAACTTCTTATTCTCAATAACTTGCCGTCTCGTACTCTCGATCGGACTTGGGCTCTAGCATAAGTTCTCACAATTCTGTTGCATATGCATATTGATACATACGCGATCCACCAACAAAAGTCAAGGCACACGATGCGATTCAAAAATCGTATTTCTCACTTTGTATGTTTCATCGGGACTACAAATTCTACGCGTCGCGTCAAGCCGTCGCGCATCCGATCACAACGAGTCTTCGCAACGCCTTGCGTTCGGCGTCACTATCCAACAATTTTTGATGTTTTACTTCTTATCCTATGTCGACATGATTCTCTTTTATTGACTTGCAAAAGCATCAATATTCAGGACTACGTCCGCTAGGTGACTTACCTAGACACCGTGCTCAAATCCTTCCGACGCAAGTTTAAATTGACACTGCACAAAGGCCACAATCTATCTGACATAACAGTTTACATCAAGACGATGGTGCTCAAGACAACGATCGCCTTGACACGAAGGTCTTTACGATGCGCCTTACGTTCGATTTCCTAGCGAGTAGGAATTCACTGGCCAAATTTCCAACTTATCCGTCTCGTAACATCGAACATAATTTCGATTCACGCAAGCTCAATTGCAAGGTGAATCTGAATCTAACGACATGACTCGTAAGTCATTCCCTTATCGTTCCCTCTCGTGCATATTACGATTCTCGCACTCGCCTATCCGAATCACCAAGTTCGTTGGTGAATTTCTAGTTTGATCGTCGACCAACATAACCATTCAAATATTCATCCGACGAATACTCAAATCTAACTATATCATTCTTAATCGAAAGTTGTTCCAACAATTCTCGATCGCCTAGACCTATCGTCAACATGCACCACGTTGTATTTGTTAACGACGCAAATCTCATATGCGATATCGCATGGGTCATCTTACGGTCTGCAGCATTCAATTTGATTTGGCGGTCAAGTCTTCTAGGGTCAGCTGCCCCGAAGCTACGTTCGATCATTGTGGATCATCACCGAAGGACAGTTTACTTCGAACCATGCTATATCTTAATTCGGAGCCAAATTACGTTCCGACGATTTCTATACGACTACCCAAATTCGTACACAACTATTTCTATCGGCACAACTGATGCACAACTATGCTCCGAGTAAAGTCACGCACGACCGTCGATGATTCCGCAATTTACGAAACATCTACTCATATCGAGTTCGAGTCTATCTTATTTTACGGTCGATACATGAGATGCCATACGCATCGAACAATCGTCGATGACTTATAGTCTCGCCCTGATCAATCACAAAATTTTTACGATCAACCAAGTTCGTTCCATTCTCGTATCGTTACTTACAAAATTTTATAGCATGAGACACACTCTATTTTGTATTTTCACATCGTTTACGTTTCCTTACGTTCGATCTCGATACGCCGTATCCATTTCGATAACGTAAGGGTTAACTTTGAATCCGTTTCAACGTCAACTTAACTCGTATCGCATACATCCAAGTTCGTAACGAACTTTTCCATACGCATCGACTCGTTCTTCGATTTGTCGCATCCCGCTATACTTTGATCGCGTAACTAAGTTACCGATTATCCAACATCGAACCCTCAAGTCATACGATCTTGCCCTCTAAGTTTCGCGCATTTTCAGTCGTACTCAAATGAGTTTCGTCGCAACGTAACCAACTATTTCTTAGGCACGATTACTCGCGTCAACCAACTTTCTTCACCGAAGTCGCACATCATGCAATTCGATTGCAATTCATATCGCCCAACATTTCTATCAAAATTGTAAGTCGTACGTTTCGATTCGCCTAGCCAAACATTTCTATCGAGATCGCAAGTCATGCAATTCGATTCGTCTCGCCCAACATTTCAATCGGGATCGCAAGTCGTGCAGTTCGATTTCAACATTTCGAGTTTCCTATCCCGTCGATCCGATTGTTGCCTCAAGGCATAATCGTTTCGCTAGTTCCCGTCATTCGACCGACACATAAATTTCCAATCGACGTATCATTCAATGATACGAGTCCCGCCTTACCGTTCTAACCGATCATCGAAGAACACTTGCATCAATATGCCGTCATACAAATTCTCCATCGAGTCTCGGTGCTATCCCGTCCGTTGCGGATAAACCTTCCACAATTCTCACAATATGTCGATGTAATTCATCGCACAAATGGTATTACATATACCACTCGGAATCGAGCCATTTATTGCATCGGTGGTATGCCATATACCACCCAGAAACCAAGTTACTTCCGTCGCAACGTACTCCTTACAAACCAACGATCTCTTGCGACTCACGATTTCCGCAGTGATCATGCTTGATCACAACCGTAACTCAGATTAATTAAAATCCGACGCAACTCGGCCAATACATTCATTCGCCAACACAAGCTCGGTACGCAATCGAACCGATTTCGTTTCTCGATTAATAACTTTTGTTTTCTTTCGTTGCAACTTGTACAACAATTCATTTTCAATATCCGTCGCACTTCGTGCAGCGATTACTTTGATACGCGTTGCACTACGTGCAATAATTTTACTTTCACCATGTGTTGCACCACGTGCAACATTTTACTTTCAATACGCATTGCACATCGTGCAACGATTTATTTTCGATATTTACCGCACCTCGTGCAACGATTTACTTTCAATACGTATTACACATCGTGCAACAATTTATTTCCGACATTCAAAGTCAATGCTCAAATCCGTTTCAACACATTCGATATTGACTTATCACTTTTTCATCGCAACGCACATTCGAAATCGATATGTGAATCCGTTCGACACATTCAATATCAACTTTCATTTTTTTTTCAACGCATCATTTACAATCAATGCGTGGCAATTGCTGCAGCAACATTCCACGACTATCATTCTATCGATGCAACCAACATTTTTCATATCGATCATTGTAACCAACGAATATCTCAAATTACAATTCACGACGTGTTGCATCCGCGGCAACAATTCTTTGAATTCGAACCCCGCAACTTGTTGCACTTGCAGCAACAAACCTTCTGCAACTTTTCTAACAACACCATGTAATTTCCAAAACAACACGCGGCAAAATTACATAATTCGTATTAGACTTATTGTATGGAACATCCAGTGTGGCATCGAGTAGAGTCAAGAGTGATTTCGATTGGTGGTGGACAACTTTTGGAATTGTAATAAAGCAAGCGTCCAGAGGAATTGAGCCTAGAGCTCTGATACCAATTTATCACGCCCCGACCCGGAATCACCCGAATCATCGTTCTCGCATGGGGCGTGATGCCGTACGAGCCTGGAGTTGCGCTCATGCAAGGCAAGATGACAAGTTCTCAAATGGTTATCTTTGAGTTGAACATTTACAACGAAAAAAAATAGAGTATACGAAACGATTCTCTTTATTGATATTCGAAATCAGATTACAAAGGCTTTCGATAGCCCAACGGAATTTGCCAGATTGGCTACAACACTCAAGTTCTCTCTTGTCCACAAAGGATTTTACCGTTCCATACATCATGCCTTCTATATCTCGGTCGCATCAATCCTGTTGTATATTCGAGCGTCAATGCGATCGCACGCTTCAATACGCTTCGGCATTCCAAGCCTCAACGCGTTCAAGCGAAGCTCCGCCACGAGCAGACCAATCCCGGAACCTGTTAGCAAACTTGTGGGGGATTAGTACTTTCGTCCTTGCTGTACTGATCAAAAACCCACTTAACAAACCGACATTTAGTATTGTATTGATTCATGCAAACATACAATTTAGTTCTCTTTCTATGTTCTCCTTAAGATGAGTTCATGGCATATTCGAAGACTGTAAAGCATGACAAGCATGTTATTTAATTCGTACAAGTAAACAGGCAAGCAATCTCGTGTTTGATTCGTGGCGCGACTTAGCAATATCGACGCACTCGTCCTTGCACCGACGCAAGGTGAATACGCCTATCCATTTTCCCTGTCATGTTATAAGTGCTCGCTATTCAGGATCCGTCCATACAGGATATATGCATACCTTGCACTTCCAAACCCGTCGCCATTAACTATATGAAGGTCACTAGCTTTCCGGGCTAGAATGGACTTATATTTATCGAAATCGAAACATAAGACGATGTTAACTCTGTACGGTTGCTAACCAACATCAGAGGCCATCGAAATAATTGCAGAAAGTGGCTTATCACATTCACCAGACGGTCGCTACCCATCTAAATGAAGTGCACCAACAATACCGAAAATGAATCCCTCCTAGGACGAACGGTCCCAGTGCCCTGGCGCGCCGCGTTCGAGGGAATACCCATGCACAGGCTTTTATATCTTTAATTCCATTTGACCATGCAACGAATCTTATCTTTCATACAACCAAGCAAGTTCGCTTATCTCTATTTCAATTGGCACAACACCCGAATGTCCTCAACGAACGCCCGAAGACCGCGAACATTTCGAAGGCACCATGCCGCCTTATCATCTCGTATTTCTTCCGTTAACTTTCTAAGTTCTTACGTCTCATACTTCGTTTCAACGTTTCAATGGCATCATGCCTCAACTCAATGCTCGTCAACCGAACGACCCGAAGGTCCCGAACACCTTTCGCGCATTATGTCATATCCGACAGTTCCACCACATTTCTGCCACAACTGTATTCTTTTGCAACGAAGCCACCTTTTATTATCTCGTACATGTAGGCACGTTTCAACACATTTATCATCTATCCTTCGCGTCGTGCACTTGCTGCGCGTGTCGAAACCGTATTTCTATGCTTTAGTATTCAATGTCCGTGGCTTGCACGCTAGGGCGCTCGCCTATTGTCTTTCAATGTTCTAGCCGTTCTAACTCGTGCACGAAGGTACGGTATGGTTCGTGCACTAAGGCACTCACCGAGTACAGTTATCCCATGTTATTGCGGCTTGCGTACCGAGACGCTCGCCTTTGCGATATTCAATGTTCCGAAGCGACTCGTACACTTGTCGTATGATTTATTTCAATTGTTCTATCTTAGTGTTCGACACGCAATATGTTTAACTCTCTATCGAGCCACGCCCGTGGCGTTGATAGGTTAACTCAGCATTCAATGATATGTATTTTACTTAAGCATGACGGAGTAGGAAAGAGAGTTAATGTCCCCCACCTTGAATCAATGCGCCTTGTCGTTTCGTCGAGCCGTTGCAGCTCGATCTCATAACTTTGTTGCACTGCCACTCTCCTGACTTAGCCATTCGAGCACTTCGTGCTTATTGAGTTATACGTCCGATTTGGGCTTACCGTGCCAATGCCTCAGTCCGTCGCAAGGCGACGATTTGCTTTCGCGGACCCCTTACTGAATAAGGCAAAAGATCGATCTCTAACATTTCAGCGTAAACGTATAGCCTGCACACGAAACCAACTAAAATTAATACTTGCATCGATTCGGACTTGCACCTTGGTCGATTCGATTTCTTAGAATCTTCGAGCCATCTCAACGCACTTATCCTTCGAGGCAACGCGGCGCTTCGTATCGATTCAGTCGATGCATTCTTTGGGACAAGACAACTCTTCGCATCGACTTAGTTCGATGCATTGCTCGGGACAACTTAACACTTTGTATCAATTTGCATCGATACGAAATCGGGTCAACGCAACTCTTCGAGTTAACGACTCAGCATAATGCACCGTGCGAAGCGGGGCATTACAATGCCCCGCTCCCGCAGGAGCGATCATCCTCGCTAAGACGTGATGCCGTACGGGCCTAGGTTGCGCCCGTACAAGGCTAATCCCAGAAACGACCGATTCGAGCTAGGCCACAGAGTCGCACAGAGTGTCCCCATTTGCAGCGGAATGTAAATGAACACAAGTTGAAGCGAATTCAAACTCTTTATTGATATTGAAGAAGTTTACAAGCGGCGCTAGGCCGAGTTTACAAGTCTCTCAAGCTCTCTCTCTATTCGAAACATAAAAGGCGTGCCAAGTGGCTTACAAGATGGAATAATTCATGGCGATGTTTTGATACATTATATCCTGTATATGGTGCTCCAGCTCCTTGCAACGCTCTAAGGCTCCAGAGATAGCTCCGCGCCTTAGCACGTTCGAGGAAAGATCCGTACCCGATGACGTCTCCTGCATCTTGCAAGCAGACTGTGGGATTATCAGTACATTGTTATGCACTGGTGGGGAGGCTAGCTCGCCCGCAATGCTATCATTACCAAGCACGTTCTATTTACTTTTGTGCACCGTCTATCATTCATTATCTTTCTAATCTTGCCTTAGGATCAGTTTCATGGCATATTTCATAACCTATCCCGTGTTGCCAAATTCAAGTGTATGCATGGAAATGCTTGCACGACTTACCCATACTTACCGTCCGGCCTTCCCTGTCCAAAGTAAACCAAGTTAGTCAACAATTCATATAATCTTTCAATGTCAAGTGCGTGTCCCTGCCTCAGGTTCTAGCACGTCGTAGGCACGTTCTCTAACTCATTTGCATGAAGTAATCTTTATCATTTGGTGTGTAACATTTCAAGCATGTTCATAAGGCACTTCATTTAGTTAACTTAGACTACTTGTTTCAATACAAGGACTTGTACATGGATTGCCACCAGCATAGCCCACTTAATCTACATGCACGGGTCGCTGGCATCACAAGCCATTTTGGATATATTCTCTTTGGCATTCTCACCTATCGAAGCGTGATGGCTGGTACACCTTGATAGTCTCTTGAAATGCCTGGCCTTACATCTCTTTGAGTGGCCGAGCCCCCACTCAAAGCAGCCCGTAAGCCCTATGTTTTGATTCCGTCTAGGCCGGCCACGATATACCCCCCCCATCGATCGTACCGCAGAATCCTTCTTCTTTACGGCCACGGTATTCCCCCCATCGTCCGTGCCGTTTGTCTACGACCATTTCGTATTGACTTGTCATTTAACTTAACGGCTGTCTTTGAGCCATAGGCTGTCTCTGAGCCATAATGCGTTATCGACCAGGTTGGCGTCCGTACAGCGCAGGTAGCGAGTCTCGTTGCACGTGCCCGTCATACCTGTCGCTAACCATTCTTTCTTTTCTTATCTTTTATTCACTCTTTCATTTCTTTCTTTCACTTGTTTGTACATTCATTCATTCATTCACTTATTTATTCATTCATTCATTCATTCATTCACTTATTCATTCATTCATTTAATTCATTATGCAACTCCCCGTGCGGGAGTCGCCTTGGCGACCCATCGGTCCCGAAGTTCTTCCAATGTTGTTATACTCTACTCGGAACGACTATGTCGATAGTCTTCCGTTTCTTTGTTGTAAATTGTTTATTGTTTCATTGTTGAACGCATAGGAAACTTGAATGTAAGCTTGTGCCTTAGCACGAGCGTAGAGCGCGGTGTGAGAGTTCTCACATTTTTCATATTCTTTTCCATATTCTATACAAGCATACAAGATGGGATTATTCCCTTAGCTAGGTGCGTTGAGTCATTCATTAGCATGCGCGGTGTTATCGCCTAACGATTCTAGCAATAGTGTCCGTATTGTTATGTGTCTAGGCTAAGCAAAGACGGGTTCATCGGAGCCACCCACCTTAGCGATGTTCGCATCGATCGAGCGATACTCCGAGCGCGCCTTTGAAAGTCTAAGTCTGGATTCATCTTCGATGGGCCAATGTAAGCCTTGCATCGATTCTTCATCGGGTCGACGCAACGCTTCGGGTCGACGGCTCGTTTGAGTCGTTGCACTTGCCGTTTGAATCGACGTTCGCTAGGGCGGAGCGGATCATTATATAATACACCACTCAAAATAAGTCTCGTCCTCGAGACTTCCAGAGTGCAGGTCATCCTACCATTCCTTAACTCATATTGTCGTGTTTCTTAGACAATCCCTATCGAATGGCTTTACCGCTCGATGGCACCGAACAATACTCGATACCTTTCCAAGTCCCGTGTCTGCATACGTTTGGTCGATTTTATTAAATAATTTTTCATTCATTTTAGAGTTGATGGTACTTATTCAATTCAAGTGTTTCTTCGTCTTGGTTACAATTTCTTCGTGTCATGGGACTGAAATGGTCGTACGAGGCACGTTGTAATTCGTCTATGCGAGGGTCGTAGGCTGAGGCAAACTCACTTTCGTTTATCTCGGTCATCGAGATGACCCGATTCTCTTCTCAAGCGTTCTTGTCCACGAAATCAGTATGATTTCTTCTTAGCGGGGTCGACCAAGTCTAAGTAATTTTTGTCCGATTCAAGACCAAGTATTGCACTCTCATAGAGTATATATTCCTATCAATGGTTCAATTCGTTATACCAACTTTTACTTGTACGATATCGATTCCATATCATTCACTTGTTTAGGGCTAATCTCGTTGTCGTAGCTCACACGTTTCTTTGATTCCGAGCCACGCTCGTACTAGTATCATTCCTTTCTTTTAACACGATCTCAATCCCCGATACTTTCCATTCCTCAAGTCTCGTTTGGAATTTAACGTGTCACTTGGTTGGATCGTGCATGCATTCCAGGCGTCCCCAAAATACATGCATTCACCAAACTGCGTGATAGAGAATTCATTATTCTCACTCGAGTCGCATCGTGCACATACTCCGGCGTCCCTGAAATATATGCATGTAAGCCGAATCTCGTGAGGGGTATTCCTATATTCGTGATTCACACTATCCATTCATACCAATCCATGTATTCGATCACGAGTTCATCTAGCTTTGACAATATATTGCGCCCCAATCTCACGCGAGTCCGATTATCCACGGTGGTTCATAAATCACCATGCAACGCTCCCGCGGAATAATCATTCTTATCAGGGCGTAACTCATGCTTGCGTCTAGACTAATTCATTCTCGATACGCGGATTGGACCTACGCAATCCTCAAATTCAATCGTCACGCACGCTAAGTCATTCTCGAGTCCACATTCGTGTTAAATCACAAGTCGATGTATCCAATTTGCCATGCCATGCAAGTTCGATCACCCCCGCTGTATGAATCACCATACCAGCGCTCACGCGGAGTGATCGCCCTAATCGACGTACGCATGTGCGAGGCTGGAGTTGCGCTCGCATAAGACAAGAACGTCAACGTTGTGGTTGTCAACGAAGCATATCCAAACATTTTTCATTTTTCATCCAAGCCAAGATCTCAGTTCGATAGTCTGACCGTCATTCGTTCAACTAGAAAATCCTCGAGCCACGTCTATATTTTCCTCGACACGTTTCAATATCCCGAGTATAGCATCCATCGGAACAATGACATTTGTACGATCGTCATTCGCTGAGTCAGAGTACCCCCGAGTTATTGTATATTGATCTTTGATACGCCTCAATACCATCGACGATATGCGTAACCTGACGACCTTCCTTTGCAACCAATTTTGAGTCCTACGACTGATGCTATTGTCTGAACTGGATATACCACAATTCCATTCGATTCAATCCAAGATCAAGTTCGATCGCTATTCATCAAGCTAGTTTTAATATCGTTCTCCAAAACTCAAGTCACATTTCACTTGACCCAATCCGAAATTACAAGTGCTATCCTCTAGCTTCCTCGATCAAGACATACATCTTTTTATTCATCGTTCCGAGTCATTTTCTAACTTGCGTTGCCCATTGACAAGTTGTCCGAACGACATCTCGTTCGGGACATTCGAGGTCACGACCAACTAAGCGTGACGCATTCTAAGGCTTTACGCGATCGCACCGTTTCGCCGACATACTCGTTCTATCCGTATATCCTTTAGTCTTGCTCGAATAACTTCTATGACGTCCATACACCACTCAGGGTTCGAGCCACTAGACTAGTCGTCGACACTCATTCTTATTCTTTCTCGAAGCTATCACATACACCACTCGGATTCGAGCCATCCTATTTAATCCACAATCACATTCGCATCATTTGTTAAGACATATTTCAGATTCGTTCGACGAATCTCTAGCATAATCGCTCACGTCGTATCGACGCACTAAGTCGTTCGTACTATTTCTCAAAATCCAAATCAATCTTCTGTGTACGCCTAAGCGTGAACTCGATAGCGTTCCTATCGATATACACTCTAAGTGTAGCTTCGTTCTCGACAGAGCGGTACTTGATATCGCTCGTAACTCGATTGCACCAAAAAAGTCGAGGTACGTGACACGCGGCACAACTTAAACAAAAGGCCATGTGCATAGCTATCCCGTGCGGACTATATTCGAGTTTGCACGCTCACTTATTCTCATTCGAGCGATAATCGATCTCGCTCGCAACTCGTTTGCACCAGAAGGTCTAGGTGCGCGATACTCCGTACAACTTAGCCAAAAGGCTGCGTGCATAACCATCCCGTTCGAACTATACTTTGGTCTCATGTACTCGTTCTCCATTGTCAGCGTAAGGTTATTCAAACGCGCCTTGTGTTTGCTAACTTCTAGCATTTTAGTTTTCTTCCGACTTAAGTCCGTCATGGTTTGGCACAAAGGCCTTCGCCTATCGATCCCGTTCAACCGAGTACTTATACGAGCTTTTTGAAAATATTAGACTTATTATATGGAACATCCCAAGGCACAACGAGAGAGAGCGTATACTTCTTGGTTTCCAAGTGAGCTTTCAAAACTGTGAGAATCGAAATGAAGTCCAAGGACATAAAGCCGTGCTCTGATACCAATCTGTCACGTCCCGCTCCGCAGGAGCGATCGTCCTCGCTAAGGTGTGATGCCACACGGGCCTAGGTTGCGCCCGTGCAAGGCTAATCCCAGAAACGACCAACTCGATCTAGGCCACAGAGTCGCACAGAGTGTCCCCATTTGCAGCAGAAAGTAAATGTACACAAGTTGAAGCGAATTCAAACTCTTTATTGATATTCAAGAAGTTTACAAGCGGTGCTAGACCGAGTTTATAAGTCTCTCAAGCTCTCTCTCTCTCTATTCGAAACATAAAAGGCGTGCCAAGTGGCTTACAAGATGGAATAATTCATGACGATGTTCCGATACATTATGTCCTGTATATGGTGCTCCAGCTCCTTGCAATGCTCCAAGTCTCCAGAGATAGCTCCGCACCTTAGCACGTTCGAGGGAAGCTCCGCACCCGATGACGTCTCCTGCATCCTGCAAGCAGACTGTGGGGTTATCAGTACATTGTTATGCACTGGTGGGGAGGCTAGCTCGCCCGCAATGCTATCATTACCAAGCACGTTCTATTTACTTTTGTGTACCATCTATCATTTATTGTATTTCTAATCTTGCCTTAGGATCAGTTTTATGGCATATTTCATAACCTATCCCGTGTTGCCAAATTCAAGTGTATGCATGGAAATGCATGCACGACTTACCCATACTTACCGTCCGGCCTTTCATGTCCAAAGTAAACCAAGTTAGTCAACAATTCATATAATCTTTCAATGTCAAGTGCGTGTCCCTGCCTTAGGTTCTAGCACGTCGTAGGCACGTTCTCTAACTCATTTGCATGAAGTACTCTTTATCATTTGGTGTGTTACATTTCAAGCATGTTCAGAAGGCACTTCATTTAGTTAACTTAGACTACTTGTCTCAATGCAAGGACTTGCACGTGGATTGCCACCAGCATAGCCCACTTAATCTACATGTACGGGTCGCTGGCATCACAAGCCATTTTGGACATATTCTCTTTGGCATTCTCACCTATCGAAGCGTGATGGCTGGTACACCTTGATAGTCTCTTGAAATGCCTGGCCTTACATCTCTTTGAGTGGCCGAGCCCCCACTCAAAGCAGCCCGTAAGCCCCATGTTTTGATTCCGCCTAGGCCGGCTATGATATACCCCCATCGATCGTGCCGCGGAATCCTTCTTCTTTACGGCCACGGTATCCCCCCCATCGCCCGTGCCGTTTGTCCACGACCATTTCGTATTGACTTGTCATTTAACTTAACGGCTGTCTTTGAGCCATAGGCTGTCTCTGAGCCATAATGCATTATCGACCAGGTTTGCGTCCGTACAGCGCGGGTAGCGAGCCCCGTTGCACGTGCCCGTCGTACCTGTCGCTAGCCATTCTTTCTTTTCTTATCTTTTATTCACTCTTTCATTTCTTTCTTTCGCTTGTTCGTACATTCATTCATTCATTCACTTATTCATTCATTTATTCATTCATTCATTCACTTATTCATTCATTCATTTCATTCATTATGCAACTCCCCGTGCGGGAGTCGCCTTGGCGACCCATCGGTCCCGAAGTTCTTCCAATGTTGCTATACTCTACTCGGAACGACTATGTCGATAGTCTTTCGTTTCTTTGTTGTAAATCGTTTATTGTTTCATTGTTGAATGCATAGGAAACTTGAATGTAAGCTTGTGCCTTAGCACGAGCGTAGAGCGCGGTACGAGAGTTCTCACATTTTCCATATTCTATACAAGCATACAAGATGGGATTATTCCCTTAGCTAGGTGCGTTGAGTCATTTATTAGCATGCGCGGTGTTATCGCCTAGCGATTCTAACAATAGTGTCTGTATTGTTATGTGTCTAGGCTAAGCAAAGACGGGTTCATCGGAGCCACCCACCTTAGCGATGTTCGTATCGGCCGAGCGATACTCCGAGCGCGCCTTTGAAAGTCTAAGTCTGGATTCATCTTCGATGGGCCAATGTAAGCCTTGCATCGATTCTTCATCGGGTCGACGCAACTCTTCGGGTCAACGGCTCGTTTGAGTCGTTGCACTTGCCGTTTGAATTGGCGTTCCGCTAGGGCGGAGCGGGTCATTACAGCCCTACCGCAACTCATACACTTGATGTACGTCGCTTCAATTGTTCGATTATTCAATATTCTATCTTAGTGTTCGACACATACTTGGACCTTTCGTCGCCCGAGCCACGCTTGCTAACTCGATAACATCTTACGCATACAACGATATATATTTTATTAGACGTAAAGGAATAGGAAGAGAGAGTCAAGAACCCGCCCACCTTAAGTCGATAAGCCTTGTCGTTTTGTCGAGCTGAAGCGGCTCGCTTCCATAACTTGGTCGCATAGCTAACTCTCGGACTTAGCCATTCCTTTGAACTATTCGGTTGATTTGGCCTATCGTGCCCATGTCACAGTTCGTAATCCAGCATAAAGGCATAGCCTGCACACCAGATCAACTAACATTAGCACTTGCTCAAATGGAACTTATCCTTTGCATCGATTCGACTCATAGATTTCAATCGACTCAAAGCTTACCTTTGGCCAACGTAACACTTGCATCGATTCACATCGATACTTTATCGGGTCAACGCAACTCTTCGAGTCAACGACTCATCATAATGCACCGTGCGGAGCGGGACATTACATAATATACCACTCAAAACAAGGTTCGTCCTCGAACCGAAACCAACACTTAAATCCAAGTGTCTCGCTAGATCGCTTCACGATCTCGTGCTACTATCGTTGGAATCATACAACTTAGTTTGGATCATACACATATTTTAGGCGTCCCACCAATATATGCATTTCAGCCAAGCTCAGTTGTTGGATATCGGGACAATTAACAAGCTCGCTTAAATCCTCAAGCACCAATCGTTTCGTACTCGACTTGGTTCAATCTTAGCACCTATTCCCAAAAATACTTCTCGTACGCATCATTCCATAACATGCGATCATCCTCCCAAACATTTTTTGCATAACTTAACTCGAAACTATTAGTTAGATCTCATAAGTTTCTCGCCGGCCACCTAACACTCGCATTGCATCGAGTCATTGCGTATTCGATCACAACAATTCTCCGTAACGCCTATTCGTCCAACCGTTTGCCTATCTCTCACGTAACCCAAGTCTTTCATCCAATCATTCATAACACTTGGCCTTAACGACATGGACTAAGTCCAACATGTCCAAATTCCTTTGCCTACCATTTGCACTAAGTCTCGCACACAATTATCTCAACACGATCCATGTTCTCGAACTACCTACGCATCGCGTCTGGGGCTACCTCCGCTAGGTAACTTATCCAGACATCATGCTTAATCTCTCTCGACATAAGAGGTCCACTTGAGTCTACGATGCTCAAAGACAACAATCTTTCTGACCCAAGGTCTTTTCGATACGTCCATCTCCTATTCTCGACCGAGTACGAATCCTTTACTCAATTCTCGAATCAATCCCGACTAGTTCGTTTCGTAACATAGATAGCGCGCTTAACACACATAGCCTAATCGTTACTCAAACCGATCTACGACACGACTCTTAGGGTCGTTCTACTATCCGTCGCTCTCGCGCATTACAGAATCCTTGCAATCGTCTTACCGTATCACTATACTAGGTACGTTCCTTAATATATACTCGATCATCGACTAACCCAGTCTATCCACGTATCCATTCGATCGATCATAAACTTTCTAACCATATCGATCTAGTCGAAGGCTACTCGCTAACTTCCGAAACACGATACTCACTCGCTTAGACTTATTCTCAACATGCACTACATCATTCCTACTCCTCGATAAAATTTCTTATGCGACTTCTTCAGGGTCATCCTACGGGACTTCAATATTCACTTGATTTGGCGGTCAAGTCTTCTAGGGTCATCTGCCCCAAAATTACGCTCGATAATTGAAGATCATCAACGAGGGACAGTTACAACGAACCATGCTATATCCTATTGCAGAGCCAAATCAATTCCCGATAATTCCTAGGGACTTTACCCAATCCGACATATCAATCCATAATTTATCTATCCTCACGCAACTCTTGCGTCGTTGCTACTCTAATGACTCATGCGCTTGTGTACCGTTACTACTCGAATCACTCATGCATTACCGTCGACTATCTTTGCTAGTCGTATGACATCTACACGCCTCAGGTCCAAGTTTACCTATCGTGATCATAGCTCGACACATTCCATACTCACCAAAACCATCCTCGAACAACTTTCGCATCAAACCACAAGTCTAAATTCAATTTGCCACGTCTTGCAAGTTTAATCATCCCCGCTGTATGAATCACCATACCAGCGCTCATGCGAAATGATCGCCCTAATTTGGCGTGACGTATGTGCGATGCTGGAGTTGCACTCGCATAAGACAAGAATGTCAACATTATGGTTATCCTCGAAGCAATCAAAATCCTCTCATCTGCATCCAAGTAATATCCATCCGTTCTCAAATTCTCGAAGCATTCCTACCGTCATCATCCAAATCGACATCAACTTAACTTGCATCTTATTCATCCAACAACAATGCTTAACATAATTTTCGTTCATTCGATCCGAGTATCCCCGAGTTATTGCATATCGTCTTTGATACGCCTCAATACCATCGTCGATATGCATAACTTGAACATCTTCGTCTCTCATAAGCTCTAATTCATTGCAATCACTGTTATTTTCCGAACTCGAATACGAATCAATCACTACCAAAATAAGTCATATCAGCGACGTATTTAGCGACTCCAAGAAAGAACGTCGCTAATTTTTGGGGGTTTAGCGACGTTTATCTAAGACGTCGCTGTTTGTCGCCAACAGCGACTAATAGCGACGTCTAGCGGCTACAATTTGTTAAATGGGAATCTGCGTCGCAAGTTCGTCGGTACACGTCGCTGATATAGTGACGTGCAGCGACGTATTTTAAGCAGCGTCGCCATTTATTAAATATCATCGACGTGTAGCGACGGCCGAGAAGGACGTCGCTAAATGTTTCATATAGGCGGCGAGGGTTTCCTTTTCGATCATTCACAAATTTCCCCCCAATTTTTTGCACGCTCCTCCTCCGCGACGCTCCTCCGGCGATTTCCCTCCTCCGGCCTCCTCCTCCGCGGCGCTCCTCCGGCTATCTTCCTCCTCCGGCCTCCTCCTTCTCCTCCTTCTCCTTCCTCAGGTAGCTCCTCCTCAGGTAACTCTCCCCTGTCCCCCGCTTTCCAGTTTCTCCTCGTCTTCTAGCTCTCTCTCTCGCTTCTAGTTCGTGTCTACGAGAGCATGGACTCGCTACGGGGGACACGAGACTCACAGTGGACTCGCTGCAGGAGACACGAGAGCGTGGACTCGCTTCTAGTTCGTGTGACACCTATTTTGTTGGTTTGGACACGTCGTGTCCCACTGTGTGGACACGAAACTCACAGTGTGACACCTATATACCGATACTGGGAGTTTTTTGGGCATATCAACTGTCAATTTGATGTTTTGCTTGGATTCGAATTCTAATTTAGGGTTCGAGCCCTATTTACTGATACTGGAAGTTTTTTGAGCATTTTCAGGGTTTTGAAATGATGAATAAATTGACTAATAATTATTATCGAGCCCTATAAAATTTTAGCTATGTCACGAAGGATGGATACTAATCCTGTGAATGAGTTTTCTCCTAAGTATTCTCGACAGTTGAGTATGATTTAGCTCACTGACATTACTGAAATATGGAATGATTAGTGTAGGGTATGTTGGTCAGGTTTTGGCAGAGTTGGAATATGATAGTATGCATGTTACAATTAACAAGGAATGTTATTGACACCAAATATTGTACGACAGGTTACTTGAGTAACCTGGAATGTTTTACCTACTGAAACAAATGGTTTGGGCAAGGGTGTGTATAGGTTTGTCATCAGATGGTATGGGATTTTGCCTGCCAAGTTCTGAACAGCAGTCCAGGCTGCCTGCTTAGTTGAAAGTCTTAATTAGACTTTCTGTTCAGTACCCTTTGACTGAATTAAGTTGACCTGAATACCATATTTTAAATCCTAAATCTAAGTCTGCCTGCTGTTCAATTCATGACAGGTTATCTTGTTAACAGTAAATGCCTTCCTTTTTAATATGTGTGAAACTCAGAGGTAGGATAAATCCAGTACAAATTAGGGACTGTCATGTTCAGGCAGTTGGTACCAGTATTTAAGACTAGTTTGATTTGTATAATTTAATGTTAAAGGCAGATAGGTAGGTCCTGTATGAGAGACTGGATACCTAGGTAGAAATACACCTACAGCCATTCGACTGGCGAGGTAGAATGTCAGGCATTTTGGAAAAATGATGAGATACACCAAGTCAGACACTGTCCCTACAGCCATTCGATTGGCGAGGTAAAAATCTATGTACGATATTTGCTATAAGGACTTTACATTAATCTACGGTACGACATCGTGATCAAGACATAGTCCCTGCAGCCATTCGACTGGCGAGGCAGAAACTATGTAGCCGTAGATAAAGTTGACTGTCCTCCGACCCTCATCCCTCGGCAATGATGATACGACAACCTATCACTATATCTTATATAGTAGTAGATGATGTCTTAGTATTACATTATGTGAGTTCATCTTGATTCTGTTACATTCTTCAGATACTAGATACGATAAGAACATATACTACACCATATGTACAGAACATAGATGATTCACACTAATGTATGCTAGAATGAATCTTGGGTTGTGTTCTGAGCCATCCGTTCTAACACTTGGCAAAAAATTAAATTTTTTGTACTTTATCTGCTTTCGAAAATGTACTCAAATTACATGATGATTTATTTAGTTAGCTTGCTTATGTTACAATTATATTATTTGTGAATATCGATCTTACCAGATGGCACCCATGACCCGAGGAGCGCTACGTCGTTTGAGGGAAACAGTGAATGCTGAGGTGGCTCCTCCTACAGTTAAGGAGGAAGTGGCACCGGTTGCTAGTGAGACCGGGAGTTCTATTCATCCAGCACCGATAGCTAGTGAGACCGGGAGTTCTATTCATACAGCACTTGCAAGGGACTACATCTCTCCTCACGCCAAAGATCCCGCTTTTTCGAGGTGGCTGCGTGATCGTATCACTGAGCGTTTGCGTGAGCTACGTGGTTCTCATTAGCTATTAGTACTTATTTGTATTGGACTATTTGTATTGGGTTATTTTTGTATTAGACTATTTGTATTGGACTACATATATGAATTAGTACTGTGTCAATCTCTGGATTGTATTGGACTACGACATGGTGATCGGGACATAGTCCATGCAGCCATTCAACTGGCGAGGCAAAAACTATGTATCCGTAGATGAAGTTGACTATCCTACGACCCTCATCCCTCGGCAATGATGATACGACAACCAACCAGAGAGGATACTCTGAGAGATCCATCTGAGTAGGACGTATACTCTGAGAGATCACCTTTACAAGTATGATATCAGTAGTGGAATTGAGTGTTGGAGGAGATATTATTATAGTATACGTCCTACTCAGATGGGTCTCTCACCGTTACTATTTTTTTCTGACAGCATGGTGGATGTGCTCCGTCAATAGATTCTTGCTCTGAGCCAAAACTTTGCCCCGGAGCTCAAGTGGACATCCTTCGTGTAGAGCTCGAGTGAGAGGTTCCTGACAGCATGGTAGTCTCCTTTGTCAAAGTATCCGTGCTCATCACACATTGGTTGTGGGACGAGCACGGATACTTTAACAAAGGAGACCACCATGCTGTCAGAAACCTCTCACTCGAGCTCTACACGAAGGATGTCCACTTGAGCTCCGGGGCAAAGTTTTGGCTCGGAACAAGAATCTGTTGACGGAGCACATCCACCATGCTGTCAGAAAAAAATAGTAACGATGAGAGACCCATCTGAGTAGGACGTACACACTCAATCCCACTACTGATATCATTCTTGTAAAGGTGATCTCTCAGAGTATACGTCCTACTCAGATGGATCTCTCAGAGTATCCTCTCCGGTTGGGTTGTGTTCTGAGCCATCCGTTCTCACACTTAAAATACATATGAATTAGAACTGTGTTTTGTATTTTCGGTGAACCCAGGGATTTGATTCTGTATTTTGTATTTTGGTTTCTGTATTTTGGCTCCAGCTCCATTTGTATTAATCTACGGTACGACATGGTGATCATGACATAGTCCCTGCAGCCATTCGACTGGCGAGGCAGAAACTATGTAGCCGTAGATAAAGTTGACTATCCTCCGACCCTCATCCTTCGGCAATGATGATACAACAACCTATCACTATATCTTATATAGTAGTAGATGATGTTCCTGACAGCATGTTGGTCTCCTTTGTCAAAGTATCCTTTGTCGTTCCAGATGGTATTCTTGAGGATGTTGAACATTTCGCCTTCCTTTAACGACCGTGCTGCCTTTCTCTTCGACGTCGTCGGCCTCGCTTCATCTGCCCCCTTCCCTGTCCCTCTTGTTATGTCGCGAACCTCTTCCTCTATTCCATCAAAATCAGAATCCTCGACTCTCTTTCGCTTCTTGGATATTGACCCAGCTTCCAATCTCTTATTTCCCTCCGGGTCCACTCTACTCCCAATCTCTTCCTCTTTTATACACGGATCTACAGAATCAATACCATCCAAGGAAGGCAAAACTGAATCAGCATTGTCTTCCGTATCGTCCTCATCAAGGCATAACGGGCTGCTCAGCGTGCCCAGCTTCTTCAACTTCTCGCTGGCTGCAGAGTCAAAATGGGAACGGGTCCTCTTTGCTGGCCCGGAGCTCTGACTCGCACTCGTCGCCTCGCTACCAGTTTTCTCTCCTCCTCTGACGCGGGTCATAAGAAAAGAAATTTCGTACCTCTTCTTCACATAAACATCATTGCCGCCTTGTACTCGAGCCTCCTCGTCTGTGATGCTATCCAACTTCTCGGTGCCTACATTGTCACTCGAATCTCCCCTTCCTCGTATCGTCCTCTTCTTCGCCTGTCTTTTTGCTCCCTGTCTTACAATCATCTGCTATCACCGCTGACTCATTCGACTCCTTCTCCGAGTCTTCCTCCTCCTTCTCCTCCTCCTCATCCTCGGAGTTATCAGAGAAGTAGTCGAATGAGTCGGCGGTGATAGCAGATGATTGCAAGACAGGGAGCGAAAAGACAGGCGAAGAAGAGGACGATACGAGTCGAAGGGGAGATTCGAGTGACAATGTAGGCACCGAGAAGTTGGATAGCATCACAGACGAGAAGGCTCGAGTACAAGGCGGCAATGATGTTTATGTGAAGAAGAGGTACGAAATTTCTTTTCTTATGACCCGCGTCCGAGGAGGAGAGAAAACCGGTAGCGAGGCGACGAGTGCGAGTCAGAGCTCCGGGCCGACAAAGAGGACCCGTTCCCATTTCGACTCTGCAGCCAGCGAGAAGTTGAAGAAGCTGGGCACGCTGAGCAGCCCGTTATGCCTTGATGAGGATGATCCGAAAGACAATGCTGATCAAGCATCTTCCTTCTCCTCTCCTCTACCATGGCTCTGGACCTATCTGCTCCTCCCTACTTCCTTTCTTCTTATTTGACTCTCTCAGCCACATATGATATCCACCTCAAGTGTAGAGTTGGGGGAGAAAAAGTGGGCAGGAAGAGGAGGGGGAAGCAGCACAGCTGGCGGTATGACCCGGAGGAAGTATAGATGTTTTCTTCAAATCCGTAGAAAAACTATAAGGATATATCTTTTCACAACATGTCACCTTGTCAAAGACCCTTAATGTGAATATCATGTTACCGCGATGTCGGAAGACTAACATGTCATAATTTTTTAAGCCGTGTGTTTTGACATAATCCTCCCAACTCTTTCCTCCTATGTAGTAATCTTGCATTACTACATAGCAGGAAAGAGTTTGGAGGATTATGTCAAAACACACGGCTTTGAAAATTATGACATGTTAGTCTTCCGACACCGCGGTAACATGGTTGTCACATTAAGGGTCTTTGACAAGGTGATATATTGTGAAAAGATATATCCTTATAGTTCTCCTACGGATGTTGAAGAAAACTTCTGTACTTCCGCCGGCTGATGCCGTCGGCTGTGCTGCTTCCCCCTCCTCTTCCTGCCCACTTCTTCTCCCTCGACTCTACACTTGAGGTGGATATCATATGTGGCTGAAAGAGTCAAATAAGAAGAAGAGAAGTAGGGAGGAGCAGATGGGTCCAGAGCCATGGTGGAGGAGAGGAGAAGGAAGATGCTTGATCAGAACTTGAGGTGAAAAAGTTGTGACATTGATAGCGTGAGAGAGGGAGAGGGTGAATGGAGGAAGGGAAGTGGATGCATGCCTCTGGCTCACTCGAGCGGTATTTGTCCTCCGACCCTCATCCCTCGACAATGATGATACGACAACCTATCACTATATCTTATATAGTAGTAGATGATGTCTTAGTATTACATTATGTGAGTTCATCTTGATTCTGTTACATTCTTCAGATACTAGATACGATAAGAACATATACTACACCATATGTACAGAACATAGATGATTCACACTAATGTATGCTAGAATGAATTTTGGGTTGTGTTCTGAGCCATTCGTTCCCATACTTGGCAATTAAGTTGTGGACCATTATGTTTGACATTGTTGTTACAAATTTTCATATATCTGTGTTGATTGATGAGATTGTGTTTCAAACGTGTTCGTGATTGTGTGTATCTGTGTTGTTTGATACTGTGTTCGTGATACACACCGTCGTTGTTGTAACAAATGGTGTAGGGGATGCTGCAAATGCTGCAGGGGATGCTGCAAATGCTATATTTTTTTAATTTTTTTTCAATATTAGCGACGTTCAGCGACTCTCAGCGACGTTCAGCGACAAAGTTAACGTCGCTAAGTAAGTATCACAACGTCGCTAACTGTGATGAATACCGTCGCTGATCGTCACTAAACGTCGCTACGTAGGACGTCGCTAAACGTCGCTATATGTCGGTACTATAGCGACGTAGCAAAGTCGCAGAACGTCGCCATTTGGCTCTCAAGCCAGGTCAGCATCGATGCATGTCATGTCGCTCAACGTCGCTAGGTTGCGTCGGTAAATGATGACGTTTTACGTCGCTGGTAGTCGCTGAATTAGCGACGTGTCCGCGTCGCTGAGTGTCGTCGCAATAGCGACGTATTGCGACGTTTTGTTGTTTAACGACTAGGTTAATCGCGACTACATGCAAACGTCGCTAAATACGTCGTTAATCGATATTAGCAACGTATTTTCCCTATTTAGCGACATCCTGTGGCGTCGCTGATTTGACATATTTTAGTAGTGAATTCTCACATACCAAAATTCATTCCGTTGTAACTAACTACCATCATCGAGACACGATTTCTAATTCATATATTCATTCTCATATCCCTAACTTGCACTTTCCGATCGTGCTACCGACTCATCGCGCTAACTCAAATTAGTTCGTACGATTTTCTCGTACCTACTCAACTCGTTCCGAACAAGTTTCGTACCAACTCAATGTAAATTCAGCCGGTCGACTATTTCCTCAACGCAATATTCCTTCGTCATGCTCAGCCTATTATTCGACTTACACTTAAGGACTCCTCGTCCGACGTATCATCCATAGGTACGACTTCACGCATAATCGCTCAACTTTATTCATCAAGGCATACTTGTATCGACTTCCATCAAGTCACTCCCATTCACGTCTCATTACTACTCCATCCGTTGAGGGCAAACACATCGTAATAACACGATTATCTTGACTCAATCTATCGTAAGTCACCAACGACTTAACATAGCTATCGCTAAGTGGTATTCCATATACCACTCAGGAATCGAGCCTATCATTATCGATACAACACTTTGCTACACTGATCGCACAAGTGGTATTGCATATACCACTCGAAATCGAGTCATTACTCGACATCACATTTCGTATAGGTCCGACATCTATTCCTCAATCAACTATCCCGTATGGCGATCCTTCCGATCCCAGCTCTAGCGTTCGCTCAAGTTTGACACGTATTCACTCTAACCGTATCTTGACAATCATATCGATCACACTCGCAACATTCGCTTATTCACATCTCAACGCGACATACGGCCAACATAAACGTTCGCCTACTCAAACTCGACTTAGCGACCAACTCGACTCGTTACTATTGCATCCGCGATCTTCTAATGTCACTCGTTGCAACTCGTACAATAACTCATTCTCGATACTCAAGGTCTTTACTCAATCCTGTGCAACATATCACTATCCATCCGTATAGCCATGCAACACACATCATACCCCATCGACTCGTTGCACCGATGCAACGAACGATTCACGACTTGCTGCACTCCGTGCAACCGACAATACATAAACATTTGCGTAGCCACATAACACGCATCGTCTCGCATCTCGACTCGCTGTACTTCGTGCTACCAAGAACACATATCTTCTCGCACTTCGTGCGACCAACAACACATAACTCCTCGTACTTCGCACGACCAACAACACATAACTCCTCGCACTTCGTGCGATCAACAATACGTATATCATTGCACTTCGTGCAACCAATATCACCATATTCGTTGCACTTCGTGCGACCATCGACTCACAACTTTCTTGCACTTCGGGAAACCATAATCTCATAACCCGTTAAACTCCGTGCAACCAACACTCTCTGATAGCACCCGAAGATAGCGTGATGGTCTTGACATACTTGTGGCAGACGTACGCACTTAATATAGACTTATTGTATGGAACATCCAATGTAGCGTCGAGCAGATCCATGAGCCATGCGGTTACGAAAACACTTAGAGTCAACTGAATTCGATAGCGAAGCAACTGAGGGTCAAAGAGATTCATGCACGGTCCAGAGGATGGAACTGCTCTGATACCAACTTGTCACGCCCCGATCCGAGAAATCGCTCATCCTCGCTAGATTTTATCCGAATCATCGTCCTCGCTGGGACGTGATGCCGCACGAGCCTGGAGTTGCACCCGTGCAAGGCAAGATAACGGTTCACATAGTGATTATCTCAAGGTCGTAACATAAGCAGCGGAAGGAAACAAAGAATACAATAAGAATCTCTTTTATTCATAATGAACTAAAGGTTACAAAGGCTCTGAATAGCCCAACTTAACATGTCAATTGGCTACAACGCTCATGATCTCTCTAGCTCACAAAGGATTACATTGTTCCATATATTATGCCTCTTTATAGCCACCAAGTAGTCTTTGGCCGAACATCTCCATGTCGTAAGTCCGAACGCCTATGCGGTAGCTCCTCTTGAACGCCAAGGACTCCATGTCTCGGCACGTCCAAGCCAAGCCCCGCCCAGAGTCAATCATAAGCTGAACCTGCACACAAACTAGTAGATGATTAGTGCTTTTGTCCTCGCTTTGCACTGATGAAGACCCGCTCGCACCCAAACCAAACACTAAGTATCTTTAGTGAAACATGCATCTTAATTTAGTGATCTTTCTATTTAGCCTTAGGATCAGTTTCATGGCAATACTTAAACATAGCACCTTATCATAATGTGTCCAATATCGTATCCCTGTGGCAGATACAGTTAGACATAATATGAACATAAACATAGTGATTGTGCTCATCTCCATTCCTCTTTGCCTAGCCTGCCATGGTTAGAACTTACATAAGCAATCATACGATTAGTGCAACCAACCAATCATAACCGTAAACATATGCATAAGGGTGGTAGGCCCTGCGCCTGTACCCAACTCTCATCTCAGCCCACCGGCCCTAACTATATGAAGGTCACGGTGTTTCGCACCGTAATGGACTTGGCATCTCTTATGTGTAAGCCTACGATCACTTCGATACGGGTTGCTAGCCCAATATCCGAAGGATCCCAAACTTACGGATATCATAGCTTATCACAGCACTGAACAGTCGCAATCCGTCCGAATGATGTGCACCATAAATACCACACATAATTCCCTCCTAGGCCGAACGGTCCCGGTGCCCCGGTCGTAACCGTCCGAGGGAAGCCGCACCCGTGCACGGGCAATCCGAGTCCATTGACCATACAATACGTACCATAGCATACAAATTATATCGTTCCAACCAGTCTCACGTTCCATAAACACAGTCTCGCTCCATAAACATATTCGCGTCTCATAAACATAATCCACCATCCCTATCTCAAGCTCCGTCGGCGTTATGCCCCAACACATCCACATTGATGCACGACGCCCAACAGCTTAGTCATCTCGTACTCATATTCAACGCGTAACATTCGTAAGTCATTCTCATAGCCTAATTTCGTAGTTACATGGTTATTCCTTAGCTTCCGTGCACGAGGGCACGTTCAGCACCGTAATCAATGTTCTACGCCTAGTGTTCAATGTTCTCGAAGGCGTGCACGTGATGCACATCTCGATATTGTCTTTTAATGTTCTACCATCACCGCCCTACCGTGACTCGTACACTTGATGCACGTCGCTTCAATTGTTCGATTATTCAATGTTATATCTTAGTGTTCGACACATACTTGGACCTTTCGTCACCCGAGCCACGCTCGCTAACTCGATAACATCTTACGCATACAACGATATATATTTTATTAGACGTGAAGGAATAGGAAGAGAGAGTCAAGAACCCGCCCACCTTAAGTCGATAAGCCTTGCCGTTTCGCCGAGCTGAAGCGGCTCGTTTCCATAACTTGGTCGTATAGCTAACTCTCGGACTTAGCCATTCCTTTGAACTACTCGGTTGATTTGGCCTATCGCCCCCATGTCACAATTCGTAATCCAGCATAAAGGCATAGCCTGCACACCAGATCAACTAACATCAGCACTTGCTCAAATGGAACTTATCCTTTGTATCGATTCGACTCATAGATTTCAATCGACTCAAAGCTTACCTTTGGCTAACGTAACACTTGCATCGATTCGCATCGATACTTCAACGGGTCAACACAACTCTTCGAGTCAACGACTCATCATAATGTACCGTACGGAGCGGGGCATTACAAAAACGGCTCAAAAGTGAGCCGTCTAAGCTGTAATTATATTATGGTTCATTTTATTTAAAAAATAAATTATATAAAAAATTGTAAGAATTTTTTAAAATTTGTTATATATATATTCAATATAGAAAATCAAACTCAACCAAACAAGAATAATACATCCCACCTTAACCTCATGAGTTAGAAGAGATATTTGATTGTAATTGGATATTATTCTTATTATACGTATTATACATGCAAAGCACGTGCATTTACTAGTATCTATAATATAAAGCACAATGTGTTTTTGGTCCGACCCATGTGCTTTGGTTCAAGATGATGAAAGGACTAAATTGCCCCTCTCTCTATAAGAGAGGAGGAGTTTCCATGTTGGGTGCGGAGCAACCGGTTGTTCCAACCGGACCCCCGCCTCTAGCTCATCTTGCACCGCCCCTCCCTCCACCGCCTCCGCTCCATCCTCGTCCACGCCGTCGTCGCCGGCCTCTTCCGCAACCCCTTCATCGCAAGCAGCCTCCTCCACCGCGCCACCGACGTCGACCTTTCCTTCGCCGCCTCCCTCTTCTCCGCCATGACCAACCCCAACTCCTTCTCCTTCAACACCGCCATCGCCATCTCCGCCGACCCACTCTTCATCTACTCCTGTAATGTCCCAAATTCGTTATACGTATTTAGTGTACGTATACGTATTTTGGACCCATATTTTATTTAGTCATGATTAGTTATCTTGGTTATTTTGCATTGGCTTGGTTTTATTGGCATTGATAGTTCAATTGATTTTAATGGTTCATTGGTTTATTTTTGGATTAGTGGGGCTTGGTTTATTTCATGATTCATTTGGTTTAAATTGCTAGGAAGATAGTTTATTGGCCTTGACTTGGTTCACCTTGGTTTATCTTGGCTTGGTTTATTTTGGGTTTGACATAGAGAACCACCACCCTACTATAAATATCAATTTCCCTCTCTCTCTCCTTATTTATTTTCTTCATCTTCTTCCTCATTACTCTTTCCTCTCCACCATTAACCACCACCAACCTAGGCAAGTTGCTTCTTGCTATCACTTGAGGGCTACACTTTATTTGTCTAATAGCTTTATTAGCTCATTTTAAGCAACATTAGAACTTGGGTTTTCTCCATTTGGAGCTTAAAATTTTGTAGATCTAGGATTAAAGTATTTTCAGATTTTGGTGGTTTTGATCTATAAAACTTGTTCATTTTCATGTTTTGATTGTTCCATGTTGAAGAGAATTTAATTTTACACAACTTAGACCTTTGCGAAGTAGATTTTCATTGAGATTTGACCTAGTTATGGTCTTTTGAAGTTTTGAATTTCCATGGCCATTTGCTCTCAGCTTTGGGGAAGAAGACCCCTGTCCCGGGCGCAATCCAGCTAGCCCAGCGCTCTTTAGCGCTGGCGCCACTCACCCAGTCTAGCCCAGCGCTCTTTAGTGCTGGCGCCACTCACCCAGTCTTGCCCAGCGCTCTTTAGCGCTGCCCAGCCCCAGCGCCTCTTGGTGCTGGCGCAGTTCGCCCTAGCGCAACCCAGCTTAGCGCAGTTTGCCCTAGCACAACCCAGCCTGGCGCGGTCCAGCTTGCCCCCTCCCAGCGCAATCCGTCCTGGCGCAATCCAGCTGGCGCGGTCCAGCTTGCCCCCTCCCAGCGTAATCTGCCCTGGCGCAATCCAGCTTGGCGCGATCCAGCTTGCCCCCTCCCAGCGTAGCTCGCCCTGGCGCAACCTGACCCTGGCTGCCCAGCGCAGTCTAGTCTTGGCACCTATTTGCATTATGTTTTATTTCATCTTCTTTTAGTGTATGGTATTTCCTGTTTATATCCTTACGCCTTTTGACACGACATTGATATGAGCACAATGTGAGTATAGCATGGTTGATGTATTGAATTTTGTGGGCAACTTGATAGTGACCCGTGGTGGTGCACTCCAGATAAGTGAATGGCATAGTTTATCGAGCGCCGTTGCGACGGCTCTATTGACATGATAATGTAATATTGACCTGGACACCGTGGGTGACTTGTGAATGTATTGGTAAATGAACCAGTGTGTCTTGCATCATGTCTAGGGCATGGATCCCTGAGTACCACGGTCAGGGATACATATTGAAATAAACTAAGGTTAATGACTAGAATAATTTTACTAGTCATGAAGAGATGTTCTCCAGTTACAAGCGATCCCGTTATTCCGGTCGCAAATATTTGGACTTGTAGCCTGCCGACGAGTAGGGCACATTTCCAGCCCACTGTCATGTGGGGCACCCTCCATTGTCGCTTAAATGATTGTCACTATAATGATTGAACTCTCTAAATTGTCACTATAATGTTCGCCTGGATAACCTGGATAGCTGCAGGGCCTGTGACTACTTGGAGCATCTCATTGCATCTTGATAGTAACTAGGATTGTGATAACCCTAGTTAGTTAATGTAGAAAGCCATAGGCAATGATTGGCCGTGATTGATTGGATGGAGTCTAGTCCAGTATAGTATTGTCTAGAAGTGATTGATTACAAGATTGTACCAGAATGATTGAATGATTGTCACTCCAGATTGTTACTATAATGATTGTACTCTATTGTCACTCTAGCGTATTGTGCTCTTCATTGTCATTTTTATCATTATACTCTCTCATTTTCACCTTAATGATTGTCACCTTTAGCAATAAATGACCAGAGACTAAGTTCTGTTCAGACGAAGGGTTACAATCTCCGTCCTTGTTTGGTTTAAGGATTGTAACCTGGCTTCCGGGATAGTACCTTCGTCTTCTCTTCATATACTGCCCAGCTATATTTTATTTAGCATGATTCTCCAGTTGTCTTATGTCAATGATGCTTTACTTAATTATTTTCTCTGATTGGGATAAGTGCATGGGTAGTGCACAAACCTCAATCTGTGTTACTTATTGTTTTCTTACATGTTGAATGCTAATGATTTGTTGGTTTTAGTCCTTAAGTGAAGCCTCCTTTGTGGCACTTGCTCTTTCTGGGGTCTGATCCAGCTGGTTTTGTATGGCCAGATACCGAAGCAGGACCAAAAGATCTTCCTGCTTTCCAGCCCGATGGTGATCACCAGGCGTAACCAGGGCATCGAGTGGGTTTCTTTTTGTTCTCCCACTGTAATATTGTAAATTATTCTTTTGAGGCGTTTAGCCGACGAGCAAGTGTTAGCTCGATTGCAGCTTTTACTTATTGTCTGCCTACGGGCTGTAACATGATTGACAAACCCCGGGGGTTGATCATGTATGACTGAACTCTTGCTTGTCCTCACATTTTGTAACGACTAGCTTCATGATCATTCCGAATATGTAATGTATGGGACGCCTTACAATTGTGTATTTGGTGGTCTGACATCTTGTAACTATTATTAGTTGGTTGAGATTGAGACAATAGGCTATTTTATGACCTTAAGAGACTGATGGATTGTAGTGAAACCCTCACATATCTAGACAGCCGTGACCGTATAGCGGCGTGGATTCCATTCCGTTATACGTAGCTGGCTATGTACGCCCTCGCTCTCCAGTATTCTGGTTCTGGAGCGTGACAACTCCCAAATGCTCCGCCACCGCGTCCCTCCCGACTGCCACACATTCTCTTTATTGCTCAACAGCACCACTAGGTCGCTCCACGCACACGCCCTCCTCCTCAGATTTCGGCCCGACCCCTTCGTGCAGACCGTCCTGCTCACCGCCTACTCCCGACGCGGCTCCGCCGACCACGCCTTGCGGGTGTTCGACGGAATGCCGCACAGGGACGTCTTCTCCTGGACCGCAACCGTCTCGGGCCTCGTCGCCCTCGGACGCCCCGCGACGACCCTGCGCGTCTTCGCCTTCATGAGGCCCCAAGCCGCCCCGAACGCCGCCACCGTGGTTTTTGCCGTGTCCGCCTCTGCCGGGCTCGAGTCCCTGGCGCTGGCCCGGTGCCTGCACACCTACGTCGAGAAGGCCGGGTTTGGAGGCCGCGTCTCCGTCCGAAACTCCCTGGCGCTGGCCCGATGCCTGCACGCCTACGTCGAGAAGGCCGGGTTCATGTCCGTGCCATTATGGCACGGGTTATCCACTAATATATAATATAGTGGGGTGTGTTTAGAGAATTATGTGGGAGTGAGGGTTTGTTTAATTAATTATGATAATTATATATAATACAGTGGGGTGTGTCTAGATAATTCCGTGGGAGTGGGAGTTTGTTTAATTTAATAAAAATACTAAAATTTTCAAATAAAATATTACAAAAATTAATTTTTAAATTAATATTCAGCAACTATATTCCAACTGAAATAGTCAATAATTAATAGCTAATTATGATAATTAATTTAATTACGATAGTTAATATTTTTTGTTTAATTATGGTAATTAATTTAATTATAAGTTACCATATCTCAATTCCATCATTCACTTTTAACAACCATCCTAACAACCGAACTCTTTTTTTTTCCAGTTTCAACAACCATCCAAACAACAAACTATTTTTTCTTACACAACTTGCAAGACTAAAAGTACTATATACAAACACATTTTAAAAAGTGCCACTTGCTGTAAATGTACTGCAATTCAACTGATATAAGTGTCACTTTTACACTTTTAAAGAATTACTTTTATCCAAACAGCCATAAAAATTCTTCATTCTACATCACCATCACATATGATTAGATTTTTAAAATAGAAATAGAGAAAATAAAACCCCCATTGGAGATGGCTTTGACGTGAGAACTTGGTAGAGCTCCGAGATCCAAGGGACCAACCCAACAAATCCAAAACATCAGATCACATGCATAACGAGCACGGACAGCGTACCGCAACTGAACTAGGAGGAGGAGTCTTTCTTTGGTCAGTCAATGTTCCAAAGTTTCGGAGAAATTGGGGTTCGTGCAATCAAACACCATCAACACCCCCAAGCAGCAGTAGTCATGAATCCAAAAAAGAAAAAAAAAGAAAAGAAAAACAAAAACAAAAACAAATTAAATTCTTTCTTTCTTTCTTTCTTCTCTCTCTGTTTTTTGTTTTATTTAATAAAGTATTTTGGGTTTGGATTCTTTTATTGCACTTTGCCCTTTCTTGTTCTCTTTGCTTGCTTAGATTTTTTTTTCCCTTTCTTCTCTTTCCCCATATCTCTATATACTAATATTATTTATTTATTTGGTTTGCTTCTAATTTATTTCTGAGAGAAAGAGTCGGCGTGAGCTAGGGTTTTTTTTTTTCCTTGCCCCCTTTCTTCCACACGAAAGATTCGATTTTGGCATCTGGGTCATCAAAATTTCCCCAATTCCTCATCTTTGTCACCGATTTGGGGTTTTTTTGGGTGAGATTTTGATTTGGCTATGTGGTGAAGAATGTATCAGAACTCGTCGAAGCAGCACTGCAGCCTTCTCGCAGTGTTGTGCGGAAGAGAGTCCGGCGACAGGAAGAATGGGGACTCTCCCTACTCTTTTCTGGAGCTAGTTTCCTCTGGGAGACTCGAGGTCAGTGTGTTCTTTTTATGTGTTTGGACTCTGTATGTTTCCGATTGTGGGAAAAAAATGTTGATTTTTTTTTTTTTGGGCAACACAGATTCAGACTCTGGTTAATCCTTCCGGCGATAAGTTCCGGGAGGCGGTCAGTTCGGCGGCGCCGACTATACTGTACCTTCAGGGGGAGAGACTGGAGAATGAGGAAGAGGTTGGGTCGCTCGTCTGGGGAGGCGTCGACGTGTCCGACCCGGAGACTCTCACTTCACTTATTCCGACCCCGTACCCTACCATTGTAAGTCCTTAATATGTTTGGTGGGCACGATACAGTAACGACAGCACGGATGCAACACTGTTTTGGAGTGTCTGTGTTTTGGAGCTCGTGTCGTGTGTCCATAGCATGTCCGACACGAGACAAGCTTCCTGACTTATGCAGGTTGAGGTTCGTCATGTTTATTATTAGATACGTCCACCTCTAGCCACCTGAATGCTCTTAGGTGTCGAGGTAGCAGCAAATTTATTAGCATGGCTTAGAAGGTTGATCATAATGGTTTTGACGAAATATACCGTACATGATCCAATTTTTGCGGTATAAGGACTGTCGGTATTTTAAAAGTGATATTAAAGGTGATTGACAAGAGCGTCATGTAACAGAAACAATTAATATATGAATTGGTTAGGAATGCGGGATTTGCTGTATGTTGTGGGAAAGTATGGGTTTACGTTCGACTCTCTTGTTTTTAGGAAAAAAGGAATGGGGAATTGATGGATATCCTTTTAGCCTCAGTGCTGAGTTATTTGAGTTAAATAATATAGTGGAGATGGGTTGATGATATTTGAGATTACATTGTCGGTCATGGAAGCAAGTGGCCCCAATGATCGCGAACATTTCCCGTTTTTGTGTACACATGGGAATCAAAAGCCTGATTTCTTATTGTGGTGATAGTAATCCTATCTAGGCCATGTACTCGAGCTCCCTGGCCAATTTGAATTCAAGATTACAAGGTTCAACTAGAGCGGATATTTACCTGCGTTGCTTGTTATCCTTGACCATGCTCATGTTAGTTGCAGACTTGCAACTATTTTTGCATTTGGCTAGGGTATCGTCCAAGCGAAGAAGTTCCATTTGAGTTCAGATCTTCTTTTCAAAAATATCATCACGATGAAACCCCATTTTTAGAAGCTTGGGTATTTGGGTTGGAAAAGGATTGACTTGACATTTAGTACTGGCGATTTTCACACTTGTAACTGATGGTAGACTTTTCAGTGTACGTTACTAGAAGATATATTAATATCAAACTGATTTGTTATGATTTAAAGTAGTCATATGTTTCACATATAGGAAGCTATAGATTCTTATGCTAAATTCCCTTTGTACCATTGACTTAATTCACAGATGACCGTTCCTTGTTCTTTATCAGTTTGTCTCATGCACCGGGTGACTACTTTTCCATATAGGATTAAGTATACATTATGTTGCACATAGCGAAAACCTAAATCACACGAGTATCACTATTATGTACTTCCTGTTATTTCACGAGTATCACTATTCTGTACTTCCTGCTATTGGGGAATAACAGATTTGCAGCATTTATACACTGAAATGATAGGTATTCATTATGAAGGTTCATACTTATGTTACTTTTCTATGTGTTACTCATAGTAGACAGTATCCTAAAATCATATTTTTCCCAAATATATTTTAGCCTGCTGTAACTCTATTTTTGTCACACTTGTATGTCCATATATTATTGGAGGATGCAAACATGTATACTATGGCACTATATCCATGTCTGCATTTATGCACCGATTGATGTACGAGCATCACATTGGTTATAAACAAACATTTCCCATCTGACCTTGAGTATACGAACACAGGTGTATCTGGAGGTACCAAACGGTGAAAGAATTGCACAAGAAATGCACTCCAAGGTGAAAATGGAGAATGACTTCTTTCTCATCTTTTTATACTGGAAGCTCGTTTTCATTACTTTTCCTTTATAACAGAGCTTTTGATACTTAACTGGAACGGAGGTAGTCTAGGCATTTGCAAATTCATATTTTCTTTGGTGGCACTTGTGCTCGAGAGTTATGGCAACATATCTTCATCTGAGTTGCCCATCCTTTCTAGCGGTTAGATACATTGTTATGTAAAACTATTGTGTTAGTGAACTAACTGTGATTGCTACTCTGCTTTCTATTGATTGTGTTGGGTACTTCTTTTAGTCTTTTTCTTCTACTTTCTGCTTCATGTCTATTTCTTTTGTGTGTACATTTGGGATTCAAGGGGGCCGGGTCTGAGTTGCCAATCCGTTCTAGCGGTTAGATACATTGTTATGTAAAACTATTGTGTTGGTGAACTAACTGTGACTGCTAATCTGCTTTCTATTGATTGTGTTGGGTACTTCTTTTAGAAAATTTTCTTCTACTTTCCGCTTCATGCCTATTTCTTTTGTGTGTGTACTTTTGGGATTCAAGGGGGTTGGGATGTCTGAGATGTTTACTTTCTTTTCCACTTAGTTATGGATTGCAACTGAATACTGCTACAGTGATGCCATTAAGGCTGGTTCTCGAAAACAAACCATTGTTGTGGACTGGAATTGATGCCCCAAAATGAAATTAAGTGTTTACTGAAGTTTTATTTATTTTTTCTTTGCCAGGGGTGTCCATATGTAATATATTGGAAGCATGCTTTTTCATTTTATGCAGCTTCCCACTTCCGCGAGGCTTTGCTGTCAGTAGTACAGAGGTATCTTGTAATTTATTTACTCTTTGTAATTTATGAAATTCATGCTTTTTGATAGTTTGTTGTAATGGATGCAGTTCGTGTAGCCATATGTGGGATGCTTTTCAACTTGCACATGCATCCTTCAGCCTGTATTGTGTACGGAACAACTATGTTTTGCCAGATAACAGCCAAAATGTTACTGGGATGCTTGGACCACAATTACTGGGTGCTCCTGCAAAGATTAAAATTGATCCTCCAGAGGTGAACATGGAGGAAGATGAAGGCTTGTCTGAGCCCCTTCCTGCTATAAAGTTATATGATGAAGATGTCAACATGAGATTTCTTGTTTGTGGACTCCCTTGCACATTGGTTAGTCAGCCGTATTATTTAGTCATCTGTCTGTTAAATACGTAATGTTATAAGTTCGACAAGTATGCGATAAACTTTGTCTCTGCATAGGTGTATCATAGTTTCTTCTTCTTCCTTTTGCAGGATGCATGCTTGTTGGGTTCTCTAGAAGATGGTATAAATGCCCTATTGAACATTGAAGTAAGTGTAGTGAAGCCTAAGTATTCAGGACATCTTGAATATTGCCTCATCTTGCCCCTTGTTTGGAGATAGCATCTTCAATATATATATATATATATATATATATATATATATATATATATATATATATATATATATTTTTTTTTTTTTTTGGAACCAGGTAAATTGTTTCTGGAATCGCTCCCACTGGGATTCGAACTCCTGACCACTCGGGTCGCATGCATCTCTCTTAACCACTAGGCTAGAGGTCATCTAGACAATCCCTTGTTTGGAGATAGCATCTTCAATATATATATATATATAATATTTCAACTTGATCCCCTCAAGTAATCCAATTTTTCAACTTGATGTCCTATACTTTTATATTACAGTAGAAACTCTATAAAATAATACACTTGGGACCACCAAAATTTATTAATTAAAAGAGTTATTAATTAATCGATAAATTAATAATTATTAATTTATATATTAATTAATATTTTATTAATTAAAAGAGTTGGGTTATCGCAATGCAATGGATGTCGAAGATGTTCTGACTCACCCAGAAGAAAATGTAGTTGCACAGTTGTTGACTGATGAAGAAATTATTGAAAGCGTTATTGAAATTAATAAAGATGATATCGATGAAGAAGATGATGAAAGTTCTACAATGGAGCCCCCTTCGCGAAACAAAGCTATTAAAGCGGCAATCACATTGAACAATTTCTTGTTGAGCTATGAGAAAACAACACCAGAAGTTCTTACCATGCTAAGAAAAATTAGAGACGAGATTCAAGGGAAAATTGATTTCAACAAAAAACAAAAGACAATTGAGTCATTTTTCAAGAAACCTTCATAAATCATTCATGTAATATGCTATATATAAGGAATTATTAATTTATATTTTATATGGGGTCTGAAGAAATTATCAAAAATGTATCTTATAATTTTAGCGAATTATTAATTTAGCACCCTATCCCCGAGTCGGGACCGGCCAAAATATTATCTTAGAGAGTTTATTAAATAATAGAGTATTAATTTATAGAGTTTCTACTGTATATAACTAAATACATCTAACTATAATTAGACAACTTTGATACCCTAACAGAGTTGGCGAAAAATATGAAATGAAAAATATCCTCCAGTTAATACCTCAACTATATTATTACTTCTATTCTTTTTTTCCTTTTCTTTTTCTTCTCTCTCCTCTCCAATCATTTGGAAAGGGAACAACAACTCCCCTCCTCCTCATGGCAGGGGAGTCGTCATGGAGGTTTTTCTTGGCGGGGTCGGGGATGGCGAGGACGCACTCGACCTCGGCGTCCTCAAAGCCACGGTCGCCCGCAGAGGAGGGGTCGGCGGAGGAGGCCTCAAAGAGGAGGTTGGCGTGGAAGTCGGCAAACTCGACTGAGCTCGGCGTCCTTTCGAGCCTACTCGATGGCGGAGTGAGCTTGGATGAGGGGTCGTCGAGGACGAAGGCGGCCTTGAGGAGGACGGTGCCGTGGACGAGGTGGAGGAGTCTCACAGGGAGGTAGGGTTCAAGAGGAGGGCACATCTCACAATGGCACAACAGAGCATGACCAGAATATTCGTGAGTCTGCAATGTCTCAGCCTATTAGCACGTAGTGGGGTTGATTAGGTGAATGTTTCTGTGGTAGATTTGGGGGTACACAAAGAGGAGGAGCCACATAAAGCAGGTGACCCACTGCCATCAGAGATCCAGGGCCAGTGCACATCTCAACAAAATTTGACAGATGGGGGATAGTACTTCTCAAGAGTCACTAGTGAACACCCAGCTAAAGAATCAGTAGTGAGGTGGAAGGAAATTACTAAATTAGAGATGCTATTCATCAAAAGAATTTATCAATTATGGGTCTAGTGGAAAAAAAAGAAGGAAACATAAGGACGCTATGGCAACAACAAAATTATCAAAGCAGTGTGTACACCATTGCTTTTATAATCATCAAGGTTTGTGTACAATTTGGGTCTGTTGGGACTCTACAATTTGGAATGCTGGTGTAGTACATGAGACATGGCAGTTGGTAACATTGAATATGCATAACAAGGGTGGGTTTAAATTTTGCATCTCAGACATCTATGGTTCTAATATAGCATTAGAAAGAGTATCTCTATGGCAGGACATAAGAGGCTCTGACTCACATGGTTCATACTCCATGGTTAGTAAGTGGGGACTTCAACAACAGAAGATACAATTCAGAAAAAATTGGTGGTAATCACATTTATGAGAGATAGGGCTTTAATGCATGCTTGGATTCAGTAGGATTAACAGAGACATGGCAGTTGGTAACATTGAATATGCATAACAAGGGTGGGTTTAAATTTTGCATCTCAGACATCTATGGTTCTAATATAGCATTAGAAAGAGTATCTCTATGGCAGGACATAAGAGGCTCTGACTCACATGGTTCATACTCCATGGTTAGTAAGTGGGGACTTCAACAACATAAGATACAATTCAGAAAAAATTGGTGGTAATCACATTTATGAGAGAGAGGGCTTTAATGCATGCTTGGATTCAGTAGGATTAACAGAGCTTCCTAAATTAGGGAACACCTGGTCATGGGATAATATAGCTGTAACCAATCAGAGAATTTTCTGTAAGCTTGATAGGTGTTTTGTGAATACATTATGGTTCCTTCTTTTTCCACATGTTAACACACTATCTAAGCTCTCATAGTAGTGATCATAATACCATGTTTATACAATTTTTGACTGAGCAAGGGGCTATCCAGAGTATATATATGGAGGTAATTGTTCATGTTCGCTCCTACCGGGATTTGAATCCCTTCTTCCATTCACTTCTGTTCAATGTTATAGATTTCGCTAGGCGGAATCGGTGCGTTGAGCACCCGCCTAGCGCCTAGGGCGCCTAGACGGCGCCTAGGCGCCGATTTGTTTTTTTATTTTTTTTTTGGCTCGTATATATATATATGTATATATAACATATATGTAGCATGTGTATACACACAAGTCTTATGGGCTCTTATGGCTAGTACAGCCATGTCTAAGCCTTCACAAGGAAGGGCAGGGTTCGAATCTTGGAGGTGAAGTCTTTTTTTTCATTTTTTTTCATTTTTTTTTTGTTATCTTTAATAAAAGGGGGAGGGGAGGAGAGAGACTGCAAACAGCAGCTCTCCTCTCCGATCCCTTCCTCCTCTCCTCTCCCCTCCCCTCCCCTCCTCCTCCCCACCCTCCCCGGCCCTCCCCTCCCCTCCAACAGCAGCAGCAGCAGCCAACACGACGACGACGACGGTGGCGGCGACGGCGACGGCGGCGACGACGACGGCGACGGCGGCGACGGCGGCGACGACGGCGGCGGCGGCGGCGACGACGGCGGCGGCGGCGACGACGGCGGCGGCGGCGACGACGGCGACAGCAGGTAAGTACAATTTTTTTTTTTCAGATCTGATTTTTTCAGATCTGATTTTTTTTAAAAAAAAATTGATATGATTTTTTCATATTTTTTTTCAAAAATTTCAGATCTGATTATTTGAAAAAAATTTGAAAATTTTCAAAATAAAATCGGCCGCCTAAGGCCGACTAGGGCCGCCTAGGACCGACTAGGTCCCGCCTAGGCCGAAACCCGCCTAGGACTGGCGCCTAGGGGGTTTTCGGTGCGGCCGGCGGCCGCCTAGCGCCTAGGCGCCGCCTAGGCGGCCGCCTAGACCGAATTTTAGAACACTGCTTCTGTTAAGGGATACACACGCTTGACCTGAGCACGGTTTATCTCAGTCATCCAATCTATGATCGACAATTTGATCATGATATATACATCCTTGATGAGTATAATCAAACATCAAGTGGATTGGATTGTCCTAACACACAAATCAAGTGAAATCAAAGTGAGGATGGAGTTTACAAATTGTAAATTGACGCTTAAATTTTTCATGTACATGGGTTATGACTATCCAGTCCACTTGATTGTTGATTTATATACAATCATGATTTGTAGTTTACGATGAAGAATGACGATCATGGTTTGGATGTCCAAGATGGGACGTGCTCAACAGAAGCAATCTATATATCATTGTTCTAAAAGGCGGTCTAGGCGGCGCCTGGTGCCCGCCGAATGTCCGCCTAGACCCCCGCCTAGACCTCCCGACGTTCGACTATGCATGTTTTGATATTTTATGGACTTTTTTTTTTGCAATTCTTAGTAGGTTTTTTTTGGATTTTTTTAAATTTATTTTTGAACCGCCTAGATCTAGACGGCCGCCTCCAACTTGGCTAATATTTGACATTGACATAGATGGTTGTATGTCACGTCGGCATCTGGTAATAATTCTCTTTCTTTCAATTTCTTATGGTATTTATGCTCCATAGCTGACCGCATTTTCATGTGAGAATAGAGATTTTTTTTTAAACCACTAGTCTTATTTATCGTGGATTTGATGCTTTAAGATGCCGGAACATCTTAAAGCATCAAATCCATGATAAATTAGACTAGTGGTTTCTAAAAGTTTTCTCTCCAATGAAACACCAGGCAAGACTTGTCTTCCACTGTTCTTTTCTAAAAAAGGTTTGCTACCAATATAACCATGATTATATTTTTAAACGTTGTTCCATTCTTCCGAAGCAACAAGTGCTTGTTAAGCATACAATCATATATGTCATGTAGAGTAGATAGATGATAGCAACTATTTCCATGTTTAAAACAAGTAATTGACAGTCTTTATTATTTACCCTATTTTTCTCTTGGCAACCCTGCTTTATTTGTTTTCAACTTCTGATTGTTTTTCATTTTTCTTGTCTTTTTATCGGATCCAGATACGTGGGAGTAGGCTTCATAACAGAGTCAGGTAAGCTTCATGCTATTCATATGATACTCTTCAAATCCATTATGACACAAGGACAATGTGATTTTCCTGTTGTATGTCACTGCTGTTATATAATGTATCAAAGGTCATTTCTTGGTTCCTCGACAAAGATGGACACTATTTAAATACATTAGTGGTACCCAAATAATGGATATTGTGGTATGAATATGGTTATAGGTACTTTGTATGATGTTTCGGTTATGTGGATGGATAGTGAATGTTCCTACTGTTGTCTGTCTACCACAGTTCTAAAAGGTGGCCGCTTGGTGCCCGCCCTATGCCCGCCTAGACCCCCCGACGCCCGACTATGCATGTTTTGGGGTTTTATGGACTTCTCCTGCAATTTTCAGTAGATTTTTTTTTGTGTGGATATTTTTATTTATTTTTGAACCACCTAGGCTGGCTAGGCGCTAGGCGGCAGGAGCCAGCCTGACTAGCGCCCAGCGGTTTTCACAACCTTGCTGCCTACATTTATTTACATTAACTGCTTTTGGGTATATTTGTTTAGATCTTTAGTGGATTCTGTAGACTGCCTTTTCATCTCTTTTTTGTGTCAATATGAGGTCCTGTAGGTGTGTCTTCATGGTTAGTCCTGTTTGACTTTCATATTTTGTGCGCCTTATTGATAATATTACTTTTGAAGGTGACAAGAATTTGATGTGTGAAATTCGGAGTATAGATTTCTCTTAGTAAAAGTTTTATTAAGCAAACCAAGTATTAAATTCTTTTTAGTTTTAACTGATATTTGATGATATCTTGATCACAAGTTTTCACGTTTTCTTTTGTTGATGATGTGATTAGTATGGAGTGCAATAATAATATGCTGCATGCACAATCAATCTAAATGGGATGGAGAAGCATAACCATGACCAAATTTTGCAAATTGTCTAATTTCAGCAATTCATTTCAACAACAGTAAAAAACTTCAATAAATAGCTGATAATTCTATCCAACAACTTGGTACAGCATATTGTAGATCTTTCTTGGTCATTCATTATCACCTTCATTTTATTTCCTTTTATGTTTTGATTTTTGCTAATTCTGTCCTCAACTTCACTGTGCTACAACTGAAAATCAAGCTCTGTTCATGGTACATGAGTATAAGTCCTAACTCGGACTAGTTATGCTCAATTCCTTTTGCTACTATCTTTGTTAAGGTTGCTTACGGCTTACATCTCTTTTGCATAACGACCATAAAGCATCTTCTATTTAACAAACCTTGATATATTTAAGTACCTGGCTTCAAGATCAGTGGACCAGTTTCGGACAGGATCAGTCTGTTTGATCACCTAAACTCGGTTTCAGTTGAATCCTTGCACCACTCCTCAATTTCAGGGAAAACGTTATTCTTAGCATGAAAAACTCCATCCATGCTATTGACTATTGTTAATTTCTTATATTTTTGCTACCGGTCCCCAACCCGGACGAAGGAGGGTTGTGTTAGTTAGCTAACAACCAGCGTTAAACTTTATCAGATCTCAATGAATTGGATCTTTACAAGCTCATCGTGGCAGTTTGAGAGCAAATGGCCTTTAACAGAGCAGATGAAAGAAAAGGATCCATGTAGCTGATTCTGATAGTTTGAGGGGAGGCTTTGTTTTTGAATCATTTAACATGTAACATTCAGAAAGTTAATAAGTAAACCCGAATCTTGGCTCTTGTCCATAGACTAACATTTGGCTTTTATCACTACTGTATATGCCCACTGAAATGCCGTCTCTTTTAGTTGGATCTTAACTCTAGCTCTAAGTTGTACTAATCTAAGTAGATCCAAAAGTTAAATGGTTCCTACAGGCTGCAGCCTGTGTGAAATAATTAAGAGGAGATTGAAATTAAGCCATGTTGAGGGGAGGATTAAACAATAATAATGGATTTAGTGTATTTTACTTGAAATGATTCGAGTAATCCAACATATACATCAATTCCAAAACGAGTAAAATTTTGGAAACATGTTTTAAGTTTTGAAAACCCTAGACTTCTTTGAATAGTTCAATCATGGTCCATTTAGTATTAGTGTGAGGTCAGATGCGTTGATTGAATGTAACATGTACTATAAATGAATAGACCAAGTCCTTTAGTTTGTTTTCATCTTCTTCACTGCAAAAGCTTCATGACTAGAAATTCAATATACTTCTTATCCACTGTGAATTCATCGATCTAGATGACAATTCATTTGTGCCTTAAGCATTGTGTTGATTCCATTAGTTGGTCATTCTTTTTTTCTTTTTTGTTGATCTAATTTGCTTTATTTCTCTATAACCCTTTGAGACTAGATTCTTTGTTCTATATATGCATGAGACGCATGAGGCTTGTATGATGTCTTTTACTGTTTCTTCTTCCATTATAGTACTTTTTGCATTTACATAAGCTGTAAGATTGTCATTAAAATCCTCGGCAGTGCTCCACCGCCTCCTCTTCAAGCCGGGACATTTACTCGTGGGGTTGTAACAATGCGCTGCAATCTGACAACTTGCAGTTCTGCTCATATCTCACTTTTAGTGACTGGTAGTGCGCAAACTTGCTTCGATGATCAGGTATGTACTAAAAACTATCAGTTCACTTTTTGAAGATTTCACACATTGATACTATCATTCTCTTTTCAAGTACAGCTTCTAGAATCACACATTAAGAATGAACTCATTGAGAAGAGTCAGCTTGTTCATGCTCTGCCAAGCTGTGCCGAAACAAAGCCATCGTTGCCTGACCCTCTGAGTTTTGCATCTGTAGCTTGTGGAGCATCTGTATTTGAAGTATTCATGAAAGTCCCTACTTGGGCTGCCCAGGTACCTTTTTAACAGCTCAATTTTCAATCATTATTAGGCAGGCCTTTCATTTTTCTAGTTATTTACGTTTTACTGATAGATACATTGTTCTTTTCAAGTCATAGTAATCAAGAATGGTTTTTAAACAACAGTTTTTTATTTGTTCCTTATCATATGTTTATTAGTCCATAGGCTATAAACAAATATCTGCAGTTAGGAGGAAGATATTGGTAGGTATTGCCACCTCGTCTCTGGATGATTGAAGTTGAAATGATAGTCCAAGAAAGGGCTGTCTGTTATTTGCTTCTCCTTATGTGTAGTCATGTATACTTTTCCTAGGGCAGCAGGCTTAGATAATTGTCTACAGGGTATTGATTCATTTTGTTCGGTAGATATTTTTATGGGTAAGACCAGTTTGTACTTTTGACACAAGCATTTTGAGGTTATGGGATTGTCATTCCTTTTTCACTCTTTGGTTTAATTGCAACTGTATCATGTTACCTCTTCATCTGGACTCTTTAAGTCTAGGGGTACTTGGAGGGTGCTCCTTGGCTACATGAGCTTAAACTGCACAGGCAAAATGTAGCTCTACCTTTCTACCAACAGGCCGCCTAGGTTTATGGCATAACCCTCTCATGCTTATAGCTACCTTCGCTAGGTCTTTGGCAGCAAGATAGAAGTTGATTTTAGCAGGGGCCGTTGATGACTATGGAAGGGCAGGGGCAACTGCCCCCGCTCATTTTTTAGGGAAAAAAAAATAGTTATAGATATTTTCCAAGATTGCCCCCACTAAAATTCTCTTTTGACCCCACTAACCCAATTGATCCTTGCTTATAGGCTAGACTAAAAGCTACACTGTTTATTCTACAGGGTTACAAGTCAAATTTTTCTAACAAAACTCTCCTCCTTCTCACATACTTTATTCTAGATCTTGGTATTTATACATTTGAACATTTTGATTGGCTAGGTACTAAAAAAGATTATATCTATTATTGTCTAATAATTTGTCTTTTTAAATACAATTTTTATTTATTATTACATTTTTTTCTACTGCATAACGGAATGAATTCTAACTCAAGTATTTAATTTTACATTTTCCGTCTCCGCCACTGGACGTTAGGCAAACAAATGGTCATGAAACTGTCAAATCTTTTATGGAGCTTTCTTTGCTCCATAGCCAACCCCATTTTGATGGGAGAACGTTTGGATGATGAAGATGCATTGCAAGCTCTGTACTCGAACCTATGTGTGTAATATTTAAGTTCCTATCAGTGCTATCACATCGGACATTAATGAATATGTTCCAAGGACCATCAAGTATAGGTTCCGGTTCACATCTTATGGTACACTTTCCTGGACTAAATTTATATTGAGACTCAGGGATTCTACCATTCTGATGTCAGTTCCTGGTATTTAATTCATTGTTGATACCTCATGTTTGTCAGCTTCAAAGACCTTCAACTGTTTGTTACTTCATTTTCTTTTAGAACAGACATCAATTGGTGTATTTGCATGTCTTTTGATGTAACTGCAGGTTCTGAAGCAGCTTGCACCTGAACTTTCATATCGTAGCTTGGTTTCGCTTGGCATCGCATGTGTTCAGAGTACGCCAGTTGCTTCATTTGAGAAGGAAGATGCAGATCGCCTTCTTTTCTTTTGTACAAGGCAAGGCAAAGTCTTACCTGAGGAAGTTATTATTTATCGTCAGCTACCTAGGTGGTCTGCCCCTCTTATTACTGAAAGGTCGAGGCCGGGTCAAATGTCGAAGCCGATATCCACTAGCAAAATGGCTGGTGAAAAAAATGGTGTACTTTGTCCTAAAGGGAATCAGAGCCGGAATGATAGGGAGAAGAGGTTGATAGAAGGGTCCCATATGCCTCCTTCTCTACCTGGTAGGAAAAAGTTGAAGGTTGCTGCACTGAAGCCCATTCCTCACACTCGGCAACAGAAAATGCTGCCTTTTATACCTCAAAACGATGTATATGATGGAAGTCAGGTGAAGCCAAACTTGCCAATAGTTCCCGTGAAGACTAAAGTGGTGCCTCCTGCTCCAACTTACAGAAAGTCCATGTCGAGTTCTTTCCATGCAAAGCAGATAATTTCTCTGAATCCATTGCCTATGAAGAAACATGAATGCGACCGATCTCCCATTCAAGTTTGTCCTGAAGTAAGCTAATCACATGCAGTATTCTTCTTAGGTTTCTGTTGAATTATTCCCAATTTCTTCTTACTCCTAGATTTATCTAAATTCTAGAAGATGTTATTGTTGACAGATGTACCATGCATATAGATCTGAAATCTGTACATTTAATACATTAATGATCGAGTAATGATGTAATAATGTTGGCGTGATATTTTTTATTGTTAGTATTATGTGTTACTATACGATTATTTCGTGGACCCAAATCTAAATATCGTAATTTTTTTCTTATATTTCTTATACACTTTCTGGATTTTCAGCAGGCTAATTAACTTTCTTTTCCCTCTTCAATTTTGTTCTCTCTTTATAGGATGAATTTTTGAAGGATGTAATGCAGTTCCTAATCTTGAGGGGGCACAGTCGTCTTGTCCCTCAAGGCGGAATATCAGAGTTTCCTGATGTCATACTCAACGCAAAGCGCCTAGACCTTTACAATTTGTATAGAGAAGTAACTCTTTTGGCCTTTTACTTTTTTATGTTAAAGAGTTTTAGTTCGTTGCAACTCCCTTATATTTCCTGCTCCAGGTTGTTTCAAGAGGAGGTTTTTATGTCGGGAATGGCATTAACTGGAAAGGCCAGGTTTTCTCAAAGATGCGCAACCATACGCTGACCAACAGGATGACTGTATGTTTATATTTCTTTCTCCTTTATCCCTTTGATTATTGATTGATTGTACATGTCACAAAGTTTTTATCCGTTCCCCACCCTCATCCCACACCTTTCCCACACACACAAGGAAGAATTTTTGGTTGGTACAATATATATTCTAATCCCCTTTGTTTATAATTAGATTTTTCTTTATTGTGTTACTCAATAATGTGGGCCGCCAATAATAGTACGGTAGTACTTGAAACTCTTTATAATGGCCATTGTTTTTCTATTGCTAAGAGAAAGACCGTTGAAGATCATATGATATATGTGACGTCCGACACTCGACATGTACATAAAATTATAAATCATCCTCATTGTAGTTATCTATACCTTTCAGTGTTCTAAAAATCGGCCTGTTCGGCCACCTAGGCGCTAGGACCTAGGCCGAACCAAAAACCCCCTCTTCGGCGGGTTTGTTCGGCCATGTTCGGCTGTTCGAATTTTATAATTTTTAATGTTTTTTATGCTTAGTTGTATTGTGGATATGTTGTTTGGATTTGGATTTAGAACATCGAAATTTCAAATTTGTATTATGGATATGGTGATTTCTTTATTAAGTGTGTTTCATTATGAAATATTGTTGATGATGTCTTCATGAATCACGATAATGATAGAATACATGTTGATGATTTCTTTATTAAGTGTGTTTCATTATGATATAACACTATATAAGATGCTACAAGGGAGTAGCAGGAAAGAAGAAAAAAACCGATTCGAGTTCGGTGCCTAGGCGCTAGGCGCCCCTCCTTCGCACCGAATCCGCATAGCAAATTTTAGGACACTGATAACCTTAACCATTAGAGGGTGGCATGGAGCAAAACCCTACATAGAGAAAGCTCTACAAAATGATTAACTAGGATTTTACTATACCTTCTGTCAGCATGACCTTAATCTTCCAAGTTCTGTTACCAAATCCTTATCAGAGTTTGCTGTATTCAAGCATGGGACATGCTGTAAACCTTGAAAGCTAGTTCATCTGCAGATATACGTGCTGTTTGTGGTCTTGCAATTTAAGCTTATGCAACCAAGGAGCAATCATCCTAGTTCCTATAGCTAAGGTAACACGAAAGAGACTAGACAAATAGGGAAGATTATAATTCCCATTAAGATTCATATTCATCTCTGTAGGATTTTAAGCCAAAGAGGCAAAGAGCTAAACTGAATCACATGATTCACGTCTCGTGCACTTTCAGGTATAAGCTTTGTTTGGAAAAATATATGTTCATCACGTGTGCCAAACTTCTAGGCATTTATAGGACATGTCTCACTGCTTCGCTTTCTGAAGTTCCATTTTTGGTTTTGTCCTGAGACACGATGCTTGACGTGTCTCTCGCTCGTGGCTGAATAATACGCTTCCAGGTTCAGTTCTTCATCATTATTTATTTACCTCCCTTAAGGTAGCATCTTGTTATGGTCCGTTAGGGAACACGTTTGACATTGTGTGATGTAACTGATGTTTGTGAGGCCATTGGAAGGATTATAATAGCTTTCCCTTTGATAGTCGGACCAACCTTAGAAGAGTGGATTGCTCTTTGGTATCTTCTGTGCCTTTTGCTTTGAAGTTAATAGAGAGGCATTCAACTTCTTTTCCTATTTTCCAATTTCTCATAGCCTACTATGAGCCATGTCGTTTATGTAAATTGATTTTATCGAAAGGACGGAAAACTTTTCACTTGAATGAATACTGAATTTAAGTTTGGAAGCCTAACAAATCTCCCTTTTCTTTTCTTTGTTTCCAGGGTGTCGGAAATACGCTCAAAAGACACTATGAAACATACCTATTGGAGTACGAGTTGGCACATGATGATGTGGATGGAGAGTGTTGTTTACTATGTCACAGGTTTGGCGACATCGTCATGTTCATTTTTCTTTCTTTAACTCCTGTTGTTTACCCAAAAAATATAAGAAGTCTAATGCTTAAGATGTCTGTCCTCAGTAGCGCTCCTGGTGATTGGGTGAACTGTGGCTTATGTGGTGAGTGGGCTCACTTTGGCTGTGATAGACGGCAGGGCCTTGGTACTTTCAAGGTATGCAATGCTCTGTACCATTCAGTTCAAAGTCATCTTCAGAACTTGTGAGTTCTTATTTATCCTCACAGATTGTCAACTCGTGTTGACTCCATAATATAATCTCTCTCTCATACACGCACATAATCATATAAGATCTCTCTCCTATGTTGCAACAAAGGTAAATACTTTCTACCTATTTGAAAATGATCATACCGGCTTACTGTATTTGTGCAACAGTCTCCCTCTTATACACACACTCATATGGCTGATTGTCAACACTTGTGTTGACATAGGAGTCGTACCTGTGTCCGACTCCATAATATAAGATTCTATCTTGTGGATTTAACAGTTGTGCTTTCAAGTTTGATTACATTGGCTAGTATGTGCATCTGCATGGACCTGCCTGGGTATTGGAAAATGTGATGCGACTGCAGAAAGTCCTTTTGGGCTGACTGTCTTTGCAGTAATTTTCGAAGCAAACTGCTAAGATTTGTTCTTTATAATGTTGTTTTGAGCTTAAATCCTTTACCAAGCTGTTATCTCATATGAGCCTTGTATTGTTGACAGGATTATGCAAAAACGGATGGTCTGGAATATGTATGCCCGCACTGTAGTGTAACAAACTACAAGAACAAATCCCAGAAAATAGAGAATAGGTTTTCTAATGCATCTGCAGTTGTATCGCGACATTTGTAATTTTTGATACTTTTTTTATTTTTATTTTCTTATTAGAGAAAGGGCCCCAGTTTGAGTTTGGGGTTATATGTATTATTCCTCATTGTTGTAGCACTAGGCAAAAGAATCCTATACAGCGAGTTAGTTATTACAGAGAAGGAAAAGAAAGTGTTCCCCTTTTCATTTGTTTTGAAACATCTTTTGCTCCATTTTGATTGCATGAAAGCTATACTTTTTTTTTTTGAGATTTCTTAGTATGTGCAAATAGGAGCGTTGCCATGGTGAGGGTGTTGGTTGAAAACTAACAGGGTGAAATGAAAATCAAGAAGTAAAATATATTGCCAAACTATAAAACGTAACTGCAATTCAAATTGGACTTTTTTTTAAGATGCCATATGTTATGCATGAGATTTTGTGCACGCTACATTGCATGCCTTTGCCTTTTTCGCCACTGCCTTCAATTTCCACCATTTTTTATAGGCTTAATTGCAACTTGATACGCTACTATTCCTGTTTTTCAACTTAATACCCTAAACTTTTTTCGTAACAATTTAATACACGAATATTTTTTTTTGACGAAAATACCCATACTCAAACTTGAAAATTATCCCCCCCCCCCCCCCCCCCCCCCCCTCCCACACACTCCCCTACTCCGGCTGCCCCCCCCCCCCCCCTCCCACCCCGCCCCCCCTTCCGGCCACACCCTCTCCCGCTTTCGGCCAACCCCCCTCCCCCCTCCCCCTTCCGGCCCCCCTCCCGTTTCCGGCCGCCTCCCTCTCCCCTCCCGCTTCCGGCCCCCCTCCCGTTTCCGGCCGCCTCCCCCTCCCCTCCCGCTTCCGTCCACCCCCCCCCCCTCCCGCCCCGCCCCGCTCCGGCCGCCCGCCCCCGCCTCTCCCCCTAGGCGCGGCAGCGTGGGAGGAGGGGGGGTTGGGGCAGGAGGGGGGGGGCGGAGGGTGGACGGAAGCGGGAGGGGGGGGGAGGCGGCCGGAAGCAGGAAGAGGGGAGGGGGGGTGACCGGAAGCGGGAGAGAGGGGTGGCCGAAGGGGGGGGGGGGGGGCGGGGCGGGAGGGAGGGGGTGGCCGGAGTGGGGGAAGGGGGGGGGAGGGGAGAGGGAAAGTATAAGGGCATTTTCGGTATTTTTAAAAGTTTAGGTATGAAGTTGAAAAAAAATAATAGTTGAGGTATTAAGTTGTTGAGTAAAAAAGTTTAGGGTATTAAGTTGAAAAACCGAATTAGTTGAGGGTATCAAAGTGCAATTAAGCCTTTTTTATAAAAAGAAGGAATAATACGCTCCCGTGGCTCGATCCATTGATCTTTCATCATCTAGCCAGTATTTTATACCTCTCCTAGGTGTTGGAGTGGGTGGGGTTTCCAACCTATGTGGAGAAGACCCCGGAGTGCGACGAGCGCCATTCGTGTGTCGAAGAAGCTCGGAAAGTAGGCAACTAGGAGTTGCTACTGCTGCTGCTGCTCCTAAGGGAGGTTCTGGACTGGGTCTACCGAGTTCGGCCCGAACTCGGTCCCAGGCCGAGTTCTGGCCGAACTCGGTCTGGCTGTTCCAGGATTTGGCGAGTAGGTTCTGTTTGCCCGACACAGAGTTCTGGCCGAACTCTGTGTCGTCGGGGCTGATGCGGGAATTTGGGTGACTTTTCACCACTGGATCTAATCCAACGGTCCAGGTTGGCTGCGGGATTAGGGAGTTAAGTTGGGATTTTCCAAACCCTAATTTATAACGCAACGTAACACAACTTGGAGAGGGAAGGAGGCAAGAGTACCATTGCAACTTCGGAGAAGAAGACGGATGATTGAAGGTCGCTATTCGAAGGAGATCGTGTTCGGGTAATCTCTACTCGTCATTCTCGCTCTTCGTAGCCTTGTAATCATTGTTCTTATTTCTGAGTATTGTGGGGATCCGATTTGGATCGGGAGGAGTTTGTAGAGGGTGTCATTCTTCTATTCCATTAGTGGAGGCTTCTCAGGATTGGACTCCGATCGTCCCGTGGTTTTTCCCGCAAGGGTTTTCCACGTCAAAAATTCTCTGTGTCTGCGTGGATTGTTTTGTGTGATTGTTTTTGGGTTCGTGCGTTGTATTGCTCGGTCCTCTCGCAGGTACTCTCCGGTTTGGGAAAAGGTTTCCGCGTTTCTTTCCCAACAGAGTGGTATAAGAGCAAGGTTCTGGAATTCAGAAGGAGTGTCAGTAGTTGACAGAGAAACCAGAGAGGAGAGATGGACGCGAAGCCGGTGCGCATGGTGAATCTTAATGGCACAAACTATCATTATTGGCGGAGCAAGATGAAGGATTTGCTGTTTGTCAAGAAGCTGCATCTACCCGTGTTTGCATCTGAGAAGCCCAGTGATAAATCCGAGGAGGACTGGACATTCGAGCATATACAGGTGTGTGGGTACATATGGCAGTTTGTTGATGAGAACGTGTACAACCACGTTGCCAATATTGAGCACGCGAAGACGTTGTGGGATAAGCTAGAATCCTTGTATGCGAAGAAGACCGGGGTAAACAAATTGTTCCTGATCCGAACGATGATGGGTCTGCGATACAAGGATGGGACGTCTATTTCGGATCACTTGAGTGAGTTCCAGGGCGTGGTTGACCAGCTATCTTCTATGGGAGTCAAGTTCGACGACGAAGTTCAGGGACTATGGCTGCTGTGTACTTTGCCAGACTCGTGGGAGACCGTACGAGTATCTATGATCGCTTCTGCTCCAGAGGGCGTGGTCAGTCTGGAGTTTGCCAAGAGCGGGGTGTTGAATGAAGAGATGCAGAGACGTTCTCAGGGCACTTCATCCACATCCCACCACTCAGAGGCACTTGTTTCAGAGAGCCGCGGAAGGGGCAAAAGCAGGGGTCCAGGTGGTGGCAGAGACAAGAGCAGGGGGAAGTCCAAGGGTCGTTACGAGGACTCAGAGTGTTACAATTGTGGTAAGAAGGGCCATATCAAACGGAACTGTTTTGCTTGGAAGAGAGAGAAGAAGGGCGACAAGGGGAAGCAAGAAGAGAACACTACAGCGGCGGCCTCGATGCATGGAGGCGATGTGATCGTCGTAGGTGATGAGGTCATTACTAACCTCGCCTGCGATGACAATTCTTGGCTGGTGGACTCAGGGGCTTCAGCACATGTATCTCACAACAGGGCACTGTTTGCCACTTACACGACAGGCGACTGTGGCGTGTTGAAGATGGGCAATGGAGATGTGTCGAAGGCGGTTGCCGTTGGATATGTGCATTTGAGAACGAAGACGGGTGCAGTTCTTGTTCTCAAAGATATTCATCATGTCCCTGATATCCGTTTCAACCTGGTGTCGGTTGGAAGGTTGGATGACGAGGGATTCTTCAGTCTCTTCGGGAACAGTCAGTGGAAGCTTTCCAGGGGTTCGATGGTGATTGCTAGAAGAAGCAAGAAGTCCGGTCTCTACTATATGGAGGGGAGCGCACAGGGGGCACAGGAGGTGAACGCAGTCAGTGATGCGTCTACCGAGTTGTGGCACAGGCGGCTCGGCCATATCAACGAGAAGGGGATGAGCTACTTGGTGAACAGGAAGGTGATTCCAGGGCTCAAGTCTACAAAGTTGGAGAAGTGCACGCACTGTCTAGCTAGGAAGCAAAATAGGGTGTCTTTCCAAAGTCACCCAAGTTCAAGGAAGCCGGCGTTGCTCGAGTTGATTCACTCGGATGTCTGCGGTCCTATGAAGGTAAAATCTCTTGGTGGTGCTTCTTACTTTGTAACCTTTATTGATGACTGTTCCAGGAAGGTTTGGGTCTATGCCTTAAAGACCAAGGATCAGGTGCTGCCTACTTTCAAGGAGTTTCAGGCCTCTGTTGAAAGGGAGACGGGCAAGAAGTTGTTGTGTGTTCGGTCCGACAATGGCGGCGAATACATCGGTCCCTTTGATGCGTATTGCAGAGAGCAGGGGATACGACACCAGAAGACTCCGCCAAAGACACCTCAGCTCAATGGTGTAGCAGAGCGCATGAACAGGACACTGATGGAGAGGGTGCGGTGTTTGCTGTCAGAAGCAAACTTGCCGGGCAGTTATTGGGGTGAGGCTCTTCTCACAGCTGCTTATGTTATTAATTTATCTCCTAGTGCTCCTTTGCAGGGTGATGTGCCTGACAAAGTATGGTACGGCAAAGAGCCGTCATACAATCACCTGCGGGCGTTTGGTTGTAAGGCCTTCGTGCATGTACCGAAGGACGAGAGGACCAAACTTGAGCCGAAGACGAGGCGATGCGTCTTTGTCGGCTACGGTCGGGATGAGTTTGGCTATAGACTCTACGACCCAGTGGAAGGAAAGCTCTACAGAAGCAGGGACGTAGTGTTCGTCGAGGATCAGACCATGACCAACACTCAGGATTCCGAGACGCCTTCTGAGGCTGAGGAATTGCCTGAGTTAGAGTCATTTCGCTTCGAGCAGTTTCCAGAGGACATCGCAGAGGATCCAGTTATGGGGGAGCCAGTACATGGAGTTGCTCCCAACCTTGATCATCAGCCTGCTGATGGTGGTCAGGGTGTCCCTCAGGAGGATGAGCATGCCGGGGAGGCAGTTCCTGAAGGGGAGGAGGCTGTTGGTATACAGCCAGCACCAGTGGTTCCTTTGAGGAGGAGTGACAGGGATCGTCGACCATCTACGAGATACTCACCAGATGAGTATGTGCTATTGACTGACGGGGGAGAGCCCGAAAGTTTTGCAGAGACTATGGAAGACGAACACAGGCAGGAGTGGATGGAGGCTATGCAGGAGGAGATGAGTTCCTTGCACACCAATTCCACTTATGATCTGGTGCGGTTGCCAAAGGACAAGAAGGCTTTGAAGAATCGATGGGTGTTCAGAGTGAAGCAGACGGAAGATGCTACTCGCCTTCGATACAAAGCGAGGCTGGTAGTCAAAGGCTACGGTCAGCGGAAAGGCGTAGATTATGATGAGATCTTTTCGTCTGTTGTCAAGCATTCGTCTATTCGGGTGGTGCTAGCATTAGCAGCCAGTCTCGACTTGGAGGTCGAGCAGATGGATGTGAAGACGGCATTCCTCCACGGTGATCTTGAGGAGGAGTTGTACATGGAGCAGCCAGAGGGATTCTGTGAGAAGGACAAGTCATATTTGGTCTGCCGGTTGAGGAAGAGCTTGTATGGTCTGAAGCAGGCTCCGAGGCAGTGGTACAGGAAGTTCGAGTCGTTTATGGGGGAGCATGGTTATGCACGGACGACGTCGGATCACTGTGTATTTGTGAGATATTTTGCCGATGATGATTTCATCATTTTATTGCTCTATGTTGATGATATGCTATTAGTGGGTCGGAATGCCACTAGGATAGCGGAGCTGAAGCGCCAACTGGGCGCGGCCTTCTCTATGAAGGATTTGGGCGCAGCGAAGACTATTCTTGGGATGGAGATCAGCCGAGAGAGAGAGAGAGTCCAAGCTGCTACACTTGTCCCAAAAGAAGTACATTCACCGGGTACTTCAGCGTTTCGGGATGGACGGGTCGAAGAAAGTGAGTTGCCCCCTTGCGGCCTACTTTAAGCTCACTGAGGAGCAGTGTCCATCTACCGAGGACGAAAAGGAAGATATGGAGCGGGTTCCATATGCCTCAGCTGTGGGAAGCCTTATGTATGCTATGGTGTGTACGAGGCCAGATATTGCTCATGCAGTTGGTACGGTTAGCAGGTATCTTTCAAATCCTGGAAGGGTACATTGGAGTGCGGTCAAGTGGATTCTACGATATCTTCAGGGCACTGCTGGTTGGAGACTTTCCTTTGGTGGTGACGAGCCGAAGCTGGTTGGGTATACCGACGCTGATATGGCTGGAGATGTAGACACGAGGCGATCGACTTCGGGCTACGTGATGATGTTTGCGGGAGGAGCAGTGTCGTGGCAGTCGCGGTTGCAGAAGTGTGTTGCCTTGTCGACGACAGAGGCATAGTACATTGCGGCGACGGAGGCTTGCAAGGAGCTGTTGTGGATGAAGAAGCTGTTGCAGGAAATGGGACTGAAGCAAGAGCAGTATACTTTGCTTTGTGACAGTCAGAGTGCTATCCATCTTGTGAAGAATCAGACGTTTCATAGCCGGTCCAAGCACATCGAGACTCGGTATCATTGGATACGGGATGTGGTTGAGAAGAAGGATGCGGAGCTTGAGAAGGTTCATACAGATGACAACGGAGCTGATATGTTCACGAAGATTCTACCAAGGGGGAAGTTTGAGTACTGCAGGCAGGTCGTCGGGATGACGACATCCTCCCCATAGTTGTGAAGGAGGAGATTTGTTGGAGTGGGTGGGGTTCCCAACCTATGTGGAGAAGACCCCGGAGTGCGACGAGCGCCATTCGTGTGTCGAAGAAGCTCGGAAGTAGGCAACTAGGAGTTGCTACTGCTGCTGCTGCTCCTAAGGGAGGTTCTGGACTGGGTCTACCGAGTTCGACCCGAACTCGGTCCCAGGCCGAGTTCTGGCCGAACTCGGTCTGGCTGTTCCAGGATTTGGCGAGTAGGTTCTGTTTGCCCGACACAGAGTTCTGGCCGAACTCTGTGTCGTCGGGGCTGATGCGGAAATTTGGGTGACTTTTCACCACTGGATCTAATCCAACGGTCCAGGTTGGCTGCGGGATTAGTGAGTTAAGTTGGGATTTTCCAAACCCTAATTTATAACGCAACGTAACACAACTTGGAGAGGGAAGGAGGCAAGAGTGCCATTGCAACTTCGGAGAAGAAGACGGAGGATTGAAGGTCGCTATTCGAAGGAGATCGTGTTCGGGTAATCTCTACTCGTCGTTCTCGCTCTTCGTAGCCTTGTAATCATTGTTCTTATTTCTGAGTGTTGTGGGGATCCGATTTGGATCGGGAGGAGTTTGTAGAGGGTGTAATTCTTCTATTCCATTAGTGGAGGCTTCTCAGGGTTGGACTCCGATCGTCCCGTGGTTTTTTTCGCAAGGGTTTTCCACGTCAAAAATTCTCTGTGTCTGCGTGGATTGTTTTGTGTGATTTTTTTTGCGTTCGTGCGTTGTATTGCTCGGTCCTCTCGCAGGTACTCTCCGGTTTGGGGAAAGGTTTCCGCGTTTCTTTCCCAACACTAGGTAACCACAAGAGTCACTCAATTTCGTTAATTCAAGTTGAACTTTCGTAAAAAACAAATTTTGCATGGCTCAAGTGGAGAATTATAAAACCATTTGCATGTTTCAGTATTGAGAAATTTGGAACGTTTCCAAGTCCTTCCATAAACAAGGGTTTCATCAAGGTTTGTAAGTTCCCTGTGTCGAGGACTGGTGGATCAATGATGATGAACAACAAATGACATAACTATCAATGCTATTAGTATGTTTACAGTGTAGAGTGTAGGCAGGGTGTGGTTGAGGGTGGAGATAAAATGTTATATGCTATGTTGCATGGACACAAAAAATGGTGTCTTTATCCGTATCATGTCTGTACCCATGTCCTCGTCCTTATTTGTGAAACATAGCTAACTACTTATGTACATTTGTACCTACTTGAAAAGGTCCATATCTTGTCCGTATCCATGTTCTTATTCGTGCAACATAGTTACATCTATATAGATTAACCTTGACAAATTAACATCTTTAAATTCTTAACTATTGCTGGAACTAATCAAGGTATGAATTTGGATAACTACCTTGTGGTTTTTATACAGTAGCCTTTGTGATGTTATAGTACTTTAATGAATATATGAGATTTAGCACTCAAATTTATGCAAATATCAGATGGAAAAAATGTACATATCTAACTTAGCCTACACCTAACAATTATAATTCTCACATATCATATCGACTTGGATATTCAGAACAAATGAACTATTAGATGACTTTGAAAACAGACCTTCTCTTTTGTGGCTCTTCAATTATGCATTGGGAGGATTCAATCAATAATACTTCATGGTGTATCCTTGTCTAAGTCCTTGTCCCTCTTCACATGTTGTTTTGCTTCTTCCAAAGTCCAAATATGAGATTACTTGTTGGATCTTTGTGATTTAGAAAACCTGGAAAGCACAAGTAAGTTTGACAATAGATACCCTTCTGTTTCGAAAGTGCAGGGATTGTTACTTATACTTATGTTAACGATAATATATACTACTGAATATATACAATTAATATGTTAAGAATACACCAAAATCTGCATTTACATATCTGTACGTAGAAGACCTTAAAGAGTAGTGTATGACCAAATCCAATTTGCCTTCAAATAATTTTTTGAGTATCGATGTATCTACCTTATTAGAGAGTATACTGCATGATAAGGATGATTAGAAGAAACCTTTTTCCATGCTTAATCGCTTTAAAACTGTCAACTTACTTTTTTACTTGCAAATGTATGATTTTGGTGTTTACATACTTTTTAGAGTTCTATTTTGGGTTTCGTCTAGGTGTATAATAAGTTTTTCAGAGAAGTAGGTAAAAAGAGAGGGGAATTTGTAGTTTTAACCTGACCTATATATGCTTATGGCTTACTAACTCCCTCTACGGAGAAATATTGAGCACCAATAAGGAAATAAGGGAGAAAGGGAGGACGAATAGGTATGTGTTTGGTTTAGTTGCAAGCGACGAAAAGCGAGGGAAAGAAGAAAAAAAATGAAACTCTATTTTTTGTACTTGATCCCTTTTCTACATGAAAAAAACTTTCATTTTCCTCGCTTTCCACCAAACCGAACACAGCCTTACGAAAGGAGGTAAAATGAGTTTTAAGTCGTAGCTGATAAAATATTTCTTGTAGTTGCAGTTAAAAGAACTCTTTTATTTAACTTCATGTAAAAAAAAAAAATGATGTTTCTGCAAGTATTTTATGATGGCTACAACGTCGGTATGAATCATGGTTTAAATTACTGTTATATGCTAAAATAATACATCCCGAGAATTTATTTGATTGAGTAGTTTAAATGACTATCTCTAGTGGGGGTTTCTATCTTCCCTATTTCTATGGAAGAAATCCATTTTAGAAAAAAATTCTCCCAATGATGGTTTCTATAGCCATTTCTATCGTAGATGAAAATGATGTAGGATAGAAACTTTATAAGAAATTTTAGAAATCACCATTGGATGTCAGCCTGAGCTAGCAAACCACACCTCACTTCAAACCTAACATGACAGCAAGACTCATGAGAACATATTCTTAATGAAGGGCGTAACTGAAAGTAACTCTATATCGTGCTCTCTAAGACTGCCACAGAGTGCACTTACCATGTCCAATTCGATTGTAGGCAATGGCGATAATCACTCAAGGTTTCCATTCTCTCTTGAAGATACCAACTATATTTCTTCATTTACATCAACGTGGCCACCATCATATTCAGGTGTCTCTCCTGCTCCGATACCGACCGATATCCGATACTGACCGATACCGACATTGGAGTCTCTTTTCCGATCAATTCGACAAAGAAAATTAAATGAAAAAGACAAATCAACAAGGGTTTAAAACATAATAAGGTTGTAAAAGCATGTAAAAGAAGAAAATCAATCTATTATATGTAAATCGATCGGTAAGGGTGACTACTATTTCATTTAATTTCAAAACTACTAAGAAATAACACTGAAAGTACTTAAAATTATGTCTAAATGTATAAAATATATTTTAAAATGTAAATAATTTATTAATAATTATTTGTTTTCCGATACCAAAAAATCCGATATTCCGATTCGAAACCGCCGATTCTACCGATATCGCCGATACCAATATTCATAGGAATAGTCCGATACCCGATTCCGATACCGATACTGTGAACCCTCCCAGTTGCCTAGTTGCAGTCTTTGGCAACAAATGACATTAACAAATGCCAGGATTGCAGCATCCACGGTGCTAGTTATTTATATATTTTCTATTTCAGCCATTCTACTATTATTGCATTTTTTTCTAACTCATCAATGCACATGTAAAAGTCCAGGAGCAAAATGGGCTGCCTAACCTTCAGCTGCACTCTTCTTCTCGGAAAAAACTTTGATACAACCTTCTGTATGACAGGTGGGCCTCTCCTATTTCTCGGTAACCGTGTTGGAGTGTCAAAAGTAGTGAAGGACCCATAAGTTGTCCACAAGCCAAACATGCCAAAGATCTGAAACGATAAGTTATGACCACCGAAGTGTTTTTATTTCACTTTTCTCTCTGCGGAAAGAGTCCGAAAGTAACATTGCTTATTTTTACACAGTTTTGCAGTTCATGATCTATTAGTGTGATGGGTGGCTTTGAATGAGACTTTTTGTTTCCTATATCATTTTATGTAGTACATGGAAATTTGAATTTACTAAGAACTTATATTTGAGGAGCCAGGCAATGTTTGTACAAGTAATTGTGCATCCTGCTCATCGGTTACTAAACAATAATACTTGCACTTTAATCTGCCATCGACAACTAGCTGATTATCAGTCCAATGTGCAACGAATCTATCTATTGAAAAGATGTGTCCTTTCCATTGTTTCTCTTCATCCCTTATAAAAGGATAGTCCTATGAGTGATTGAAAAATGAATTAAACGACTCACTCATTCATCAAACATTTAAGTCTAAGAGAGAGAGAGAGAGACTACCAACATTGCTTCGTCAAGTTCCTGCGGTTTGAAGTACTACTACCAAAGGATAAGAACCGTTGTATTCTGTGAGACTAATCGCCATTGAACTGTAAGCACCAGTGCGGGACGAATAGTCTTAAGGACATTGAACCAAGTTCAAGCCTCGATCTCGATTAGATCGTTATTTTATATTTCAATTTCAGAGTCCAAAAATACAAAGTCGGGAATTCTTACTAACGGTAACTACATAATTCATAACCATTCAACTTAAACTTTCTAATCATCTGGTGATATTTATCATCATTTTAACAAGTGGAAATTTGAAATTATAATATTTTGTTGGCTATTCGTGATTATGTTCTTGTTTCCTTCAACATTTTGTTTTACTTCGAATCTATGGCTAGTACTGGACCACGGAGATGAGAGTGACTCATAAGCAAAAGCTTCACTACCTCCTGAAAATGATTGAATGGTTGATACGTGCACCGTGAAGGTAGCATTCCTGAGACAAGTGTCCTAAAAAGATTCTTTTGCATGGCCTACCACTATCACTTATCTTACCTCTCCCCCACATACACCTGAACACAATTGGTCTCTCCGAACGTAGACATAGACATATTGTTGAAACCGGTCTTTCTCTACCCACTCACCCCTCACTTCCGATCACATACTAGAGTTATGTCTTTGCAACCGTTGTGTATCTCATTAATAGCATGTCCACACCTACACTTTCTTTTACCTCTCCTTATGAGTCTCTTTTCTGCTCTCGGCCAAATTACACAAAGCTCTATCTCTTTGGTTGCTTATGCTATTCATGGCTTCGTCCATATTCTAGCCACAAACTTGAGTCTCGATCCATCCCTTGTGTGTTGGGTACTCCCTGCCCCGGTGCATATATCTGTCTTGATCTTTCCACTTCCAAAATTTACACATTCCATAATGTCAAATTTGTAGAATTTGTATTTCCATTTAAATCCATTCAAACTCATCTCAGTATCGAAAGTCCAAAAATACTCCTAAACTGGTTTTCATATGCGTCATTTTTTCCTCTACGGTTGCGTCACTCAATACGCCCTCGAGCTCATATCCATCTAACTGCCAATTTCTAGTCGATCGAGCTCCACATTCCAATGGACCGGAACAGTCCAACGACACCACCAATAGCCCATACAACCCACCCTCTCCTCCCTTGCCACTCTTTCCAGACCCCCATCTCCAAAACCCACCCACCAATACCCACTCCATGACCACTCGAGCTAAAAACAATATCCAAAAATCCGTCCAAAAAATTAATCTTACCGTTAACCTCATATCAAACCATCAACCCGAGCCGCACACAGTGACCCAAGCCCTCAAAAATCCTAACTGGCGTCAGGTTATGTCTAAGGAGTACGATGCCCTTGTGCGGAATGGAACATGATAACTTGTCCCCTCTAATTCAATGCAGAATATTGTTGGTTGTAAATGAATTTTCAGAATTAAACATTTATCCGATGGCTCTATTGACAGATACAAAGCGCAACTAGTTGCTAAAGGGTTCCGTCAGCACCCTAGTGTTGATTATCATGACACATTCAGTCTGGATGTCAAACCTACCACTATTTGCTTGGTTCTCACTCTTGTTCTTAGTCGTGGGTGGCCTCTTCATCAACTTGATGTCAACAATACATTTCTACAAGGTATCTCTCTGAAGATATGTTTATGTCACAACTACCAGGTTTTCTTGATTGTGACAATCCTACACGTGTTTGCAAGTTACGTAAGGCTATATACGGCCTCAAACAAGCACCACGATCTTGTTACCATGAGCTAAGACAATTTTGTATAGCCTCGGGATTTACAAACTCTCATGCAGACACATCACTATTTGTCTTCAATAATAGTAGTATTCTCATTTATCTCTTTCTGTATGTTGATGACATAATTATTACTGGATGCAATGCCACAACAGTTCAATCTGTTTATTGATCTTCTTTTTAAAAGATATTACATCAAAGATCTTGGTAATTTGGCTTACTTTCTTGGTATTGAAGTTGCCACCACTTCTAATGGATTATTTTTCTCTCAGAGGAAGTGTATCACAGATCTTCTCGTTCGTATAAATATGACTGGGGCCAAACCAGTTACCACTCTACTAGCTACTGCACTAACGCTTATAATTGTTTATAGAACAACATTGTCGGATCATTCTGAATACAAAATAGTTGTTAGTAGTCTCTAGTACTTGTGTCTCACTCGCCTTGATATTGCATATGATGTTAATAAACTGTCTCAATTTATGCATCGACCTACTACTGACCATTGGAATGTTGTCAAGCACTTGTTTTGCTATCTTTCTGGTACCGCTGATCGTGGTCTTGTCTTGCACCGTCACCCATTTCTATTTCTTCCATCTCTATTTCTTCATGCTTTTTCAGATGCTGATTGGGCCGGTGATAAGGATAACTACACCTCCATCGATGCTTATATTGTTTATCTTGATTGCAATCCGATATCATGGTCCTCCAAGAAACAATGAACATTTGCACGCTCCTCAACTGAAGCTGAATATCATTCTGTTGTTGCTACAGCTGCTAAGTTATGTTGGATTTGTTCTCTTCTAACTAAGCTTGACATTTATATTCCTACTGCTCTGATTATCTATTGTGAAAATGTTGGTGCAACTCATTTTAGTTCCAATCTTGTCTTCCATTCACACATGAAGCACGTTGCGGTTGATTATCATTTTATCCGAAATCAAGTACAAAATGGAGCTTTACGTGTCACCCATGGGTCATCAGAAGGTCAACTAGCTTATGTCTTGACCAAGCCTCTTCCACGCACTCGCTTTCAACTTTTGAAGACCAAGATTAGACTCTCCACAGGAGCTCCATCTCGAGGGCATATTAGAGGAATTAATTAATTAATTTCTTAATTGGATATTTTTATTTATCGAATTATAGATTTGCATATAATTTGAATTGAGAGCAAATCTTATAGATTAGATAATTAGCTAGATTTAGAATATTTGCTCAATCTCGTATTGTATTGGTATATATAGCTCATTTATATTCAATACAAATCAAGCCATTATTTTTCAATCTCTCTAATCTCAACAATTTTATTTACGTCGTTGGATCTAAATCAATGGTCCAGATTGCTGCGGGATTATGGGACTTTAAATAGGGTTTTCCTAACCTTAGTCTATCATCACAAGATCATAAGGAGAGGTTTCTCAAAGCTTGCAACTTTCAAAGAAGAGAAAGAGCGATTTATGGCTATTTCGAATGAAGATTGTTTCGAATGATCGTTCTCATCATCTCTGTTCTTCCCTAACATCTTGTTTTTCATTTTTTTGTGCAGTTGCAGTGATCCGGTTGGATCGGTGGAGAAGTTTGTGGAGGGTGTAATTTTCTAACTTATGATTAAATGCTTTTTCAGGATTGGACTCTGACCGTTCCTTGGTTTTTAATGCAAAGATTTAATATGTCAAAAAATTGTCCATGTCGTTTGGTTTTTCTATGTGATTTTGGCAAGTTGATTTTTGTGTCTTTCTTCAGTTCTCTCGCGGTCTCTTAGTTTGGGGGAACGGTTTTTGTGTTTCATCAACAACAAAGCACTTACTGGTATGTTCGGGCATACCTAGGTTTCTTTCCTCCCTAAGTATTGAGGCTAACATTGCATATGTTTTATCCCTATACAAAGAAGGTGAGGCTGAAGACCAAAAGTAAACTGCTTATATATGTTAGTCCTATCTTTTGAATGTATTACTTATATTGAATCGAGATGTATAATAGTTTGATCTAGATTCCTTTTGTAACTAACAAATATTGTGTACATTTATTTATAGAAGGTTTATTATTCGAAGACTTGTGTACCGTTCACTATGTTCAGAAATATAGTTAAGTTGTGCAAAAGAGGTATTTTGTTACATGTTGTTATTAGATTTATCTGGAAATTGCTGAGAAACCCAATTTCGGGGTTGGTTTTTATGAAAAACTCACCCGCAGGATGGGTTTTTATGAAATGCCCAGAATTATATATTTCCACGTTAAGTATTCCAAGATTCCCTTTAGATGCTCTGTATTTACAAAATTAATACCATAACTACCCCTCCTCACAAACTCATATTTGGATTGCGATTCTCGTCGTTTTCTTCTTCTTCTTCTTCACGAGAGATCTGAATTCCATTGCTCTCATCTTCAGCAAAGATCGCAAAGATCGTTCGTAGTTCACCATACTTTTTTTTCAGTCGAACTCCGATCATCGCTTATCTTCTTCTTCTTCTTCTTCTTCTTCTTCTTCTTCTTCTTCTTCTTCTTCTTCTTCTTTTTCGACAATTAGGTCAATTATGGAGAGAAGATCTTCTTCTTCTTTTCCATAAGAGTTAGCATCGTTTTGAAAGAAGAACGAAAACTCTTGAATCTTTATTCATGTCAAATTTCTTTCCACAAAACAAAAAAATAAAAAATTAGGTTTCTGTCAACTGTTCTCCGTCGATATAACACGAAGAATAGTCATTCTACTGCATTTTAATAAGGAGAATGCCATTCTCCGTGTTACTAACACGGAGAATGGCATTCTCCGTGTTACTAACACGGAGAATGGCCATTCTCCTGTGTATTAATTACTTTTCCTTCCTCTACTTTTTTGTCATCCAAACAAGAGAAAGGAATCTTCCCAAGTTTATTAATTACTCTCAAACCCCCACTTCTTCTTATCTACCACCGCCATTTTCTCCATCTCCAGCAAATCCTAAATTCCTTCCTAATCTTGTTCCCAAGTTCAGTGGCACCCAAAGGATCCTCACAAATAAGTTACAAACCCTAATGCTTATTGTATTCGGTTGATATTATTATTTTTGGAAATTTTTTTAGAAGAAATTATTCCTAATCCTAGGACTCTTCAAATATTTTGGAAAAATTTATTGTATGGAGAAGATGGAGTTCATGACTGTCAAAAATTATTGTATACAGAACAATTTTTTTTAATTTTGGAAGAAATTATTCCTAACGTAGCCCACGACATAAAAATTACCTAGGACTGTCAATTTTTTTAGTAGTCTAAGCAACATGTAAGACTGTCAAAAAATTTGGCAGTTCTAAAATAGACTTGTTGTACATCAAGTCCATTTTATGACTGTCAATTTTTTTGCAGTTATGATTCATAACAGTAGGACTGTCAAAAAATTTGACAGTCCTAGCATCATTGGGTACTTTAATCTGATCTATATATGCTAGGTCTTCAATAAATGAACTCAACACAAGCTTTGGGTACTGTAATCATCCCTTCAGCCTAATTGTACTATACTTAGTTTCCATGGCATGACAACTCCTAGGGCTGCAAATGAGCCAAGCCGTTCGCAAGCTGCTCGAAGCTCGGCTCGGTAAAAGCTTGTTTGAGCTTGCATGGTTCGTTTAGTAAACAAGCTGAGCTCAAGTTTCATTTTTGAGCTCGTTTAATAAACGAGCCAAGCTCATGCTTAGAAGTACTCGGCTCATTTGAGGTCGTGAGCTGGCTCATTTAGAAGCTCGTTTGTTCTTTGTTGAATAATATATATATATATATATATATATATATATATATATATATATATATATATATATATATATATATATATATATGTGTGTGTGTGTGTGTGTGTGTGTGTGTGTGTGTGTGTGTGTGTGTGTGTGTGTGTGTGTGTGTCGCGCATTATATATTTATATGTTCTTAATAATTGATATTAAGAAACTTTTTTAATTAAATTTTTATAAATAAATTATTAATATTACAGGTACTTGGATTCAAACCTAAATAAATTGAAATCGAGCTCGTTAAGCTTAAAATCAAGCTTAATGAGCTTGAAATAAAGTTGAGTGAGCTTGAAATCAAGCTTAACGAGCTTGATTTTGAACTTATCAAGCTTGTTTATCAAGCCAAGCTCGAGCTCAAACCAAGCCAAGCTCAAGCTTAATATAAACGAGCTCGAGCCAAGCTCAAGCTCTAAAATAAAAAATTTATCAAGCTTGAGCTCGATTAATGCTAGTCAAGCCAAGCTCAAGCTTACAAAAGCTTAGCTCGTTTGCAGCCCTAATAACTCCTATATTTGTGTTTACTAATTGCACGCTATGTAGAAATGGTGAACTGTGTGTTGGCCGATGAACTGATATTTTTGCAAATTTGGGCTAAATATTAGAAATTTCTTAAATCTCAAATGTTGATCTACATTGGATTGACTATTGAGTAAAAAATAATGTTCTCTAGACTGCTCCATTCTCCTGTATACGATTCAGTTTGTCACCGCTACCATGATCATTGTTAGCCCAATGATTATATCATATTTTTGAATATGGCTAATCAATTAAGTTTAACTATTGATGTCACTAATATCCATGTAGTCACTATCATATCGCTACTTAAACTTCGTATTGTCCTAAATGGTCTATATCATATTGCTATGCTTGTATCATACTGCATCATATTATTTTGTTCGTCTAACATGTACTTGTAGACAAGCAGTAAGCATGATCAAACCAGGACATATGCAATAAAGAATTATTGATGGGCCAAAGATGACATTATACAAAAAAAATTATCTGCACCGCTTAACGACCTATCCGGGGCCTCGTATCGGGGGTTTCGCTGCCCAGTCAACGGACATGGGTCGAGGGGATAGTGCCCCCGAAAGGTATTCAGATTTCCAGATCTGTTTATCTTTGGACGACTGCCGTCAAGGAAAAATGCGTCTTCAATGTCAGGAAAAAGACGTCATCAAAAGGGCTATTGGTTTTCATATTTATTCTATATTTTTCCTTTTGTTGAGTTTAGGAAAAATGTGAGATTGATCGGATCGGTACTGGCTTAGCTATTCTCAGTCCATAATATATAGTCTACCTATCCACAAATATCTATCCAAAAGTCCACATATTAAAAAGTCCAAAATCTATCAAAATTTGACCAAAACAGTTCTGGCAGAACTCTGCCCGAACTCGATCAGAACTCGACCTGAGTTCGGTCTGGGTAAATTTGAAATACAGTTCCCACCAAATTTGCATCCAACGTTCGTATGCAAAATTCTAGCTTCCGAACTCTGTCCGAGTTCGTCTCCGAAAACACTATAAATAGAGTTGAGATTATCATTCATTTCACTCATCCATTTCATCTTCTCTCTTCTCTATCTAAAGTGTTATGAGCTTTTTATTTTCATATATAAGCCTTTACGATTCTTAGCCAAGCCAGTACAGTTTCTGTTTAATGTAGAGTTTGGTACTGAAGAGTTGTATCGGAGGCTATATTAAGAAAATATTCCAGTTTTTCAATTGCCTTCTGGAGTCGGTCGTGCGCTCGTCGCCAAACACGGTGTTGTGAAGTCGATCGTGCACTTGTCGCCAAACATGATATTGTAAGAGTTGCAAGCGCTCAGTTAATGTCACGCCCTGCTCCCGTAGGAGCGATCGTCCTCGCTAAGGCGTGATGCCGCACGAGCCTAGATTGCGCTCGTGCAAGGCGGGTTCCATAACGGCCGATTTCAGCGGCTGCGACGGGGTCGTCGCACAGAATCCCAAGTAGAGACATTGAACATACAGCAAAAATTTAGAATCAAAACACAAGTTATTCAAAAGAACACTTTATTGATATTGAACAATCAGATTACAATAGGCGCAAGCCATGATTACAAGTCTCTCGTGCTCACTTTTCTCTCATTATACAAGTCACTCTGCTCTCTCTCATCTCTCGATTACCATGCTTGAGCCAGCGGAAGCTTCGGATAGGCGACGTCCATACATTATGTCCCGTATAAGTCTTGACTCCACGCGACCGTACGCTTCGAATCGCCAACGAACTCTGTGCCTCGACGCATCCAAGCGAGCTCCGCACCATGAGCTTCTACCTGCGCCTGCACATAAAAACTATGTGGATGTCAGTACTCAACTGTACTGGTGGAGTGAGCTCCTCGCCCACCCATATAAAACCAACACGTTAATTTACTTTTGTGCAACGTATCCCTTTTACGATTATCTTTCTATTCTTGCCTTAGGATCAGTTTTAGGACCGACGCCTTGGCCTATTTGTGTCTCTAGACCATCATCGTGCTATCGTACCGATATCTTCCTTATCCTTGCCTCTAGACCTTTTTCGTGCTTGCATTGTCAATACACCGACTCATATTTGTCTTTCGTGCCATACTCTGGGACGTAACGACTCGATCATGCCATGAACTCGATTCATGCTTCAATATCTCTGAGGCAGTGCCTCCTCGCTTAGTCTTGCCTATACTTGTATTGTGACAACGCGATCGTGCCCAGCAACTCAACATAACTTCACCCAACTTGCCCTACGGCCCTTTTCGACTTAACTCGCAACAGCTCAAGTCTAACTTATGCAACTCTATGCCAACGACTTAACACTCGATGCCACATCTCATGCCGAAGCACGTCGCCTTCGTTGTAGCCAAATTTTAGGCCCAGACATTGTGTCTTCTAACTGCATACACATTCAACTCAACTCAATCCAAAGGCACACACGCGGATTGCCGCCCGTGCCGACACATCTATATGAATGGTCACTGGCATTAACTAGCCATCGTGGACATAGCCTGGCAATCGGAACCCTTGCACCACAGGTAGCAATCCCCGATGCAAGTTCCCGAACTATCGGTTGCCTATTATCCAGCTCGGCTATACCGTGTTTCTTCCTAGGCCGAGTCGGTCCCGTAGCCCCGGGTTGCCGCTCGAAGAAACATTGTCCTTGTCGACAAGTTGTCCATGACCACACGCCTATGCTAACTTCTAGACTTAACATAATTGCATGGTCTCATCATCATCATTTAGTTCCTTTGCTTTACTCTTTTCACTTTTCACACTTCTTTTGCAGAGCCCCAAACCAGGGTTACCTTGGCGACTGACCTACAATCCCGACATATTTTCTCTCGGCGACTAACCATCGCTTAGACTTAATATTCTTTAAACTCAGGGAACGGCTACTGCATAGCCTTCCAACTTAACTTGAACATAACGTGTTCCTTAAGTATCGACAGACCGTGTCATGCCCCGACTCGCCGAATCGGTCGCTATCGCCTTGACTCGATATAAATCGATCTCCACGGGTCGGGACGTGATGCCGTACAAATCTTTATTGGACTTGCACAAGGCAAGGATGTGCAATTGGAAATTCCTTTTGACTCGACGCGTTGAAATTAAACAGTGCAGAGAGTTGAAGACATAGCATAGGAAGAAATTTAGCTTTTCATTTATAAACTTGTAAAGTATGTGCAAGGTCATTTTTACATTACATATATCATTGCGGCTACATCTTGAAACACAAAAGAAAAACTCTCGACAAGCTCGCCTTGAAATAATCTTCAGCGTTCCATACATTCATGCCCCTTTATACATTTGAACAAAAGCCTTCGGTCTGAATTGGGCTTCAAAATACTTCAAAATAGGAGAGCTTCGTGCCGCCTCCCGTTCATCAGCTCCAGCTTAGTCTCGAGCTCCAGCAGCACGCTCGTTACCTAGGGAGTTGGGGGTTAGCACACTTGCTAGTGGATGGGACGAACCCACTCGTCTAAACCGACACTGCTTATTAAGGATTCTAGCATACGAAGTGATCTTTTTATTTAGAACTATATGAGTTGCAGTTCATATCGAAGGCACATTTTAAACGATAACAACATAACCAATCTTAACCATTTTTACCACGGCCGTGCTCCATTCCTGCACAAAATATACATAATACTTACCACCTGCACAAGACAATAGGTGAGCATGCAATCTATCTTATATGCGGTCATTAGTGATATCGACACCAAGAAGGACGATTACGTAGCCTTGCGACGCGCCCTCTGTAACTCCACTTCCCGATTTTGAGAGAATAAAATTTTTGATTTTAATTAATTTATTTGGGTTTCAAATAAATAGTTAATTTTTTATTTATCTTAATTAATAATATAGTGATTGAAATTTTAGAGGGAAATAAATTGGGAGAAATTTTCAAATTTGAAAAGTTGTTACAACCAACTTGTGGTCCCCTCATTTTTCCTAAAAGGTTTTAACTGATTTTTTTAGCGTTTTTGTAACAATGAAAAGGCAGAGGTTGTTTTTATAAAAAATTTCAGGCGGAGGGACTTATTAAAGAACTTTTCGGGCGGGAGGACTTTTCTGCAAAATTGCAAACGTTTCTTTATAATCTATAACTGGGAAGAGAGAGAGAAGCATTAGTTATAATTTTTCTTTCATTCCTTTTTCTTTAACTTTTCTTCCCCAAAACTTCCTTTCGAGCCAGCCCTAATCCAACTCCGGCGGGTGGCAAGGCTGATGGCGACGGCGAGCCCCCACCTTCTCGGCGACAGCGTGGCCAGCTCTCCTCTCCACTGACGACGACTCAGAAGCGACAACAACGGCGTGGTTCTTCCAGAAGCTCGGCGTATTCTTCAGATCTAGGGTTCCGACCCGGCGACGACGGTGGTAACCCACGACGGCGACGAGCGGCGGCCAGGAGAGACGTGTTCCTGGAGGCAGCACCCTTTCCGGCGGCGTACAACATTGTACGCGTAGATCGACTACTCCGGTGTCATTTTCGTTCATCCCGGACGAGTTCGAGTCCCTGTGACGCCGTCTCCGTGTCGACAACAAGGCGATTTCTTCGACGAACGAATCCTGACGTCCTTTATTCCTTCCAATTGACTATTCGACCACAGTAAGTTTCGATCCGTGCCCTGCATTTAATTTCGAAACCTCGCTTGTGCTATTTGTCCTTCACGCCTGGTGATTGGTGTTCAAATTTCTCAGGATTTCGTACTTCGATCCTTCGTTCGGATATAGGAGTACTTTCCGAAATTTCGATCGATCTATATCACTCGTCTTCGGGAACGAACGACTATTGGTGAGTAATTTCCTGCAACCATTCCTTGATTTCTGTCGAGTTCTATACTGTCGTATCAATTCAGTCCCTAAGTTATTACAATGTTGTCTGATGGTTTGGATGCAGTACTGTTGAGTTCAGTTCGGTGATTGGAGTCGAGAGAGAGCCTCTTGCTGCAATTATTTTCCGGAGCAGGTACTTTCTCTTATCCTCAAATTGTGATTTGTTCATTATATGTTTTGGTGTTTTGGTCAGAGTCGATCTTGGAACGGAAGTTGTTTTCATTTCTGGAGTACGTGTTCGTAATACCATTCGAGTTCGGTTCTGGTCGTGTATGGATCGTGTGTACCAGAGTTCGTGTTTGTGTGCGTGATATTCGTGTCCAGACCGTATGCGTGTGTTGCTGTTCCTTGGAGTAAATTTGGGAGTAGCAGAGAGCAGGCCTCTACCAGTTGAATTCTTAATTCAAATTGATTGTGCAGTTGGAAGAGTTTTATTCAGGAACTTATGTTTGATTTTGCTTGTGTTATTTTGGTGGTTTAATTGTATTATATTCTATAATTCAAGTTTTGTATGAATACCTTATTTCTGTTGGAATTCCAATTTGTATTTAACTTTCAATGAAGGGTATTGTGGTTACTGGTAATAGTTTTGAAAGATTCATATTGGATTGAACTCTTCTTAATGTTCTATTTCAATTGTGAAGCCTGATCCTTAGGATTCACTTAGAACCTTGTTGCAATCTAAAACTCTATTACTTGAACTTGTTTTTAGAGTTTTCCATTAATTGGGCATTGAAAACTGAATCACAAAGGTTCCTATTTAGGATCGTTTTGTCCCATGTTTTGGGTTGGACTGAATGCTAGGACAGATATCTGAATACCTGTGCAGGGAGTATTCTAATACAGGAACCCGAGTTGCCTATACATGTTACCTTCAGTTGAATGAACCTGAAATCAACTTGCCACAGTTGGTTCATTCATGAAACTGAATTTCAGTGTCATGTTGGACACCACCAGTGCCAAGTTGATTTCAGTTCCTTTACCTGAGTTTCAGTCAGTCTGGATTCCAATTGGAAAACTTGAGATACCATCTCATGGTTCAATCTAGTTTGGACTTCAGGAATTGGTGTTAACATCCCATTGTTTAGTTCAGTCTAGGATCCTTTATTGTAATACTTATTTTTAGGACTTGAGAATCATGTGTTTTGTTTTGAAGGAAACCAAGGATTTTATATCTCAGGAAAACCTGAGAGTACATATGCAGTATTGTAGTATTATGGAACTTGGGAGTTGACTGGAATGTGTATCCTGATTTGATTGAAGGATTCAGTCCTTAGGCTCAACCATTTAGTTGACTTGGTAGCAGAGTATTAGGTACAATACCATTTGCATTGGATTGAACCTTCAAATCCTATTTAAGGATTTACACATGGTTGTTATGAGTAGAATTTGGGACTGATTCTTAATATTTTGCTTTGGTAAGAGCTTATTAAATAGTAGTGTACTTGATCATAAGTTAGGTTCAGTTACTGTCTTCAGGAACCTGTGATCACTCATATATCAGTTTAGGTTCCTTTGAGGTTCCTTTGGTTCAGTAAGAACCTGGAACCAATACTATGGTTGGCTCTTTCCAGTGAAGTGAATTTCAGTGAATCGATTTCCTGTGGTTTGAATGTCCAAGTGATTTGCATTTCCCTGTAACTTGGAAATTCTAGTGAATTGATTCCTGTGTTTGAATATCCTGTGATTTTGAATGAACATTTAGCCCTATTATGTCATGTCCAAGTACAACCTGTTGAAGATTAATTCATATTCTTCATTGAGCAAGAAGGGTTTCAATTTAGCTAAGGTTGATTAAGAGTAATAGTTTAAAAGGTTTGTATGTATTTGAGTTTATACTAAAATTGGGTATGGTATTAATGATCTTTGTGTTTAATTTTGAGTAGTTAATAGAGAACTAGATTATAGGATAGATTAAGTGGAAGACTTGATTAATGAATTTTAATCATGATTAGAATTTGTTGATAACCAAATAGATTTAGTCTGTTATTAACCAACTTGTACACATCATTTAAAATACAGGGGGATATCTAGCTCTATTGCCTACTTGTACTTTCCTGGAGCAAGGCAAGTACATTCTATGGTCTTGTGCATTTTATTATATCCTGTGCTTTCTTGATTGACACGCTGCAACACGATATGTATTTCTGATGCTCATGTTCCTTGTTCTTATTACTTGTACCTGGGGTGGGGAAATATACTATTTATGTGACCAAATCCAAGAAACAACTCAGGTGTGTTTAGCTTAGACCCCGCATCGTGCACGCGGGTCCTAAGCCGTACCATTCATGTGCTTTCATGTGCTTACCCCTAGCCGGTCACATACTTAGTTATATTTCAAATATTGTACACACATGTTCAGGAGATATATCATGTACTTAATTCATGTGATTCCTGAGATACCATGTTCCTTCATGTTCTTACATACCATATTCTTTCATGTTTTTACATACCATGTTCTTTCATGTGCTTATACACCATGTTCTTTTCGGTACTTTACATTCCATGTTCCCTTGTACTTTTATATCATGGTGTCTTGTTCATTACCTAGAACTGTGCTTTGCTCCGCTCCTGAATAGGATATGTTGCAGGTATGCTTGCAGGACATTGTTCTACTCTATGGGCCAGAGCCCAGGATTTAGCTGAGCAGGATGAAGCTTCAGGTTTAGATTACTTAGCTTTACTTTGAGATATTGACTTTAGAGTTCATAGCACTTTTTATTCCTGTTGATTCTGGTACATTATGATATCTGGATTTGTGGATTATGGTGATCTTTCTGGGATACGTTATAGATGCTGTGATTTTTACTTGTCTTGATTATCTGGTTAGATTTTCCTAGCTTTTGGTACAGCTTACTTCATTATGTCTAACAATGAAGGCTGGGCGTGTCCGACTCGTGTCCAATTATTCGGGAGCGGGTCGTGACACCCTCCAGTCCAGGTTGCGAGCCTAACTGGAGGTCTCGCAATGCCTCGTGCCGAAGCACGATTTCCATAATTTTCTCCTAGGTCAATTCGGTCCCAGGGCCCCGGGTACCGTCTCGAGGAAAGCTCACATTGTGCACAAGTCGTCCATGACCATGCGAATGTATGAACAGTTAATATGTATGAAATAAGTTGCATAGCGTAACCATTATCAAACCACATAATCATTCCTTCTCGTGCAAGGGTCCTTTTCCCCGAAACCGTACGTTCTGATTTCACATCCCGTAGGCACCAAATTCTCGGAGGCATGATATACCGCACCCAAGGTTTCTTCGTTGTGTTTTGCATGGCATGAAATATATTCTATCTCTTTCTTAGAACTTTATCTTTTCTCTACTTAGTGTGAACTTATAGATTCAGAGTTAACTTCTTTAGGTTGCTATATTATCCCGAGCTCTTTATCTTAGTGGCAAGCATACATCCCGTTAGCATCATCGATTTGAACGTTGAACTTCAAGAATTTAGTTGGCGGGAAGGAGTAGAAAAGAAGGGGCCAAAGAACCACCCACCTAAGGAGATTGCGCCGAGAGTAGGAGAACGCTTCGCGACGGTCAAGCGTCAATTACACGAACTCCTGCAATGGCATAAGCATCGAATTAGAACCCTTCCTTCAATCCCTCCTTCGAAATTCGCAAAGACGCATTCAGAAATCGACGCAAAAGCACACTATCAAATCCACGCAACAATTCGTTCAGAAAGCCAAGAAAACCAATAAAACCAACGGCAGACGAGTTGCGTCGCTCTCTTTAGAGTTCATTCGCCAAGACGCCGCCTACCGCTGTTTGCCATTAAAATTGTTTGATTGAAAACTTTAATACAAACAGAACAGTGTTACAATGTAGGACTTAGATGTAGTCCTAGGAGTACACTTTTGTTTAAGCTGGGTCCTTAGTGCCAATGGAGCGAGTGGTAATGCGTTGACTCCGTTGACGGGCTGACGACGGTTATCGGTTCTCTGAAGGTGTGGATTGCTCTGGGTGCTGGAGCTTGCTGAGAGGAGGAAGACGTTGAGTGTCTGTATCTGCCTCTCTGATGATTCCTTGTATGTTCGTTATGGATTCTGTCTGTGTGTGAAGGAGACGATCCTTCTATTTATAGATTTGCAGGCTGGCTGCTCATGCGCGCATGTGGGATGCACCGGTGTGGGGACGCCACGTGGAGGTTGCTGATGGAGGCGCGTAGATGATGCGCCCTGATTGAGGGGGAGAACTCTTCATACTACTGTTGTGAGCCGGCACGTAGCAGAGGGGAAGATCTTTCTGTTGCTGAAATCTTGGACGAGTTGAGTCAAAGGACACGTGTCATCGACCCATGGATCGAAGATCTCGAATTTGGTGGGGGGAAGTAATCTGGTGAGCTGCGCCTTGATTGGACGCAGGAGGAGGCTGCGGCTCATAACCTTTAGGGTTACAAACTGTTTAGAGCGCATGGCTTTTGAGGCGCATGCAGGCGACTTTCCTTCTGTCTTTCGGGATCAGAGATCAGTCTGGGGCGCATGGCTTTTGAGGCGCATGCAAAGCTTCAACTGGAGACTCTTCTTCTGTCTTTAGGGATCAGTGAAGGGTCTGAGGCGCACGGCTTTTGAGGCGCATGCTGGTTTGGACGCATGGCCGTAGAGGCGCATACGGATGGCCACGTGGCAGTAGCCGTCGGAATAGAGTCATGATGATGCTGACGTTGCTGACGCTTCGTTCTCTGAAAAAGCTGTCAACTGTTCAGACTTTGGGAAGCGTGCTGCCAACTCTGGTGTTAGTTCAGCATTTAATGTTTGTGACGTTCGATGGACAGCTGAGTGGGCACATTGGTTGGTGTTCCACTCGGTATGGAGATGTGAGGGGGGGCGCATCCTCTGTGATGTGCCGGGTACTATAGGGCGCGTCTGTGTGATGCGCCTGATGCTGGAGGGCGCGTCCGTGTGATGCGCTGTTTGGCTGGCACATCCGACATGTCCTTTAATGACGCAGCTGTCTCGCTCCTCGAGTGCTATAAATAGCCGTTTGGCTGAATTTGAGGCGTCCGGTTCATCCATTTAATACAAATTCATTGCACAGAATTCGGAGAGTCATCCACTTGGCGCATGGGTTTGATTTGCCCGGCCTATAAATAGTGGCATGGAGAGAAGGTTTGCTCCTCGTTCCTTCTCGTAATTCCAACATGAACTTGGATATGCGGGTGCATTCTGTTGACGAAGTGCTCCCGAGGATGAAAATGAGACGTCGTGTTGTCTTCGATGCACTTGAAGGTGACTGTTACATCCAAAAGACGGAGTCGAGGGCTTCTGAGGCAGGCGGAAGGTGCCTGTTGCATCCAAAGATAAGGATGTTCGGGCCTCGTCTTCGTTGTTCCGGAAGAGCCGTAGATCGGAATGGCGGTGCTAGGTTCTCTTCAAAGTGGGTGCCGCCTACTTTGATTGTGTTGAAAGCTCCTTGTGCCATGATTTCGATCACGGTCTTCCTTGGTCTTTGGAGACTCTTTCGAAGCCTCCCCTGGCCACATCTTTGCCGTGCTCTTCTCTTCCTTGGTTCCAGCCAGAGGGTTAAATGCTTTGTGTAATCGAAGCACTTATCAGGTGACCCTGGCTGGAAGAGCAGTACATAACTGGGCTCTGCTCGGCCAGGTGAGCCTAGTTGAGAGTTGCACATGACTGAGCTGCTGAAGGGATGCACATAACTGAGCTGGATGCACATAACTGAGCTGCTGAAGAGATGGTGGGATGCGCCTGGCTGGAGGCGCATGGCATCTGCTGCGCCTAACTGACAGCGCATGGTGACTGCTGCGCCTATCAGAAGGCGCATGGTGGTTGCTGCGCCTATCTGGAGGCGCATGGTGGCCGCTGCGCCTATCTGGAGGCGCATGGTGGCCGCTGGCTGTAGATCTAGGATCTTTCTTTTGTAGAAATTTTCCTTTGTACAACCTTTTCTAGCCATGTAATAGACTTTTATATATAAATAAAAAGTCCTTCTTCGAATGGCTTATTTGATTTTGCTGTCTGAGTTCTGGCGCATATAGTGCCTGGCGCATGGGCTTTCTGGCTGTGAAATTCCATGCTTCTACAAGACCCCCTTCAAAGTTTTCAAAACTTTTGAATAAGTTTTGGAATACTTTGAATAAGAAGCATGGAGGTCAGGGCGCATGATTGTTGGGCGCATGCTTGTTCGGGCGCATGCTCCTTCCAGTTGATGATGATGACGCTTTGGTAACCCAAAAAGATTAATAATGATCTTTTGGTTGTATTTGTTGTTATCTCCTCACGGAATCCGAAGCGACGGCTGAGATTACTCGTCATCGGTTCACGTGTGCGACCATGCCCTATAAATAGGTGAGGGTTGGAGAGAGAGAGAGATTTCGTCTTCTCTGTGCCTTTGCTTTCTTTAGAGTTATTCTTCAAACCCTAACCTTTTCTTCTTTGAGAGAATGGCTCCCAAGACTCCTCGCGGTGGTGCCGGCAAGGAGAAGAAGAAAGCGAAGGAGTTCGTCGACGAGGATGCACCTATCACCCCTGCGACTCCGGCCGACGTTCGTCCCTAGGTGACAGGTGGGTTTCATCTCTTTCACATAAGCTTTTGGGCCAGACTATGCCCTAACTCAAATTTGCTGACGCGTATGGACTTCTGTCCTGATGATACGCCGAGGTTCTACCCTGCCGACATGCATAGGTTTACACCTTTATCATGTACCGAGGTTTAATGGCTGACGCGCATGGGTTTCGTACCCTGATGATGCGCCGAAGCCTCCGCTGACGCGCATGGGCTTACGCCTTGATGATGCGCCGAAGCAAGCTGACGCGCATGGGCTTACGCCCTGATGATGCGCCGAAGCTCTGATGCTGGCGCGCATGGGCTTACGCCCTGATGATGCGCCGAAGCTATTTGACATTTTTGCCTGACTTCCACCTTTGTTGTATCAGTGTCGATGACGATCCCTTTGTTGAATGAGGTCCTCCTGGACGCTTCTCTTTGTCAGATGAGAGTTGATTTTGACGAGGCGGTGATCAATCCTGCGAAGGATGCTATCTTACAGGACCAACCTCGTGAGAGAATGCTACAAATCCAGACCCAGTTGCCTCTTTTCCTCCAGAGTATGATGGAGAGTGGTAAACTGAAGTCTGCTGAATTCGAAGGTGTAACTTTCTTAAAACCTGCCTTTCTGTTTGGCGACCGACTAGTCTCTTCCGAAGCGAAGATACTGAGGATCAGAGAAGACTGGTTCTTTTCTGCCAAAGGCATGGTTTTGTACATGCGGCAGGTTGACCGCCAGTTGCCGCTGACGGCTTTTTATCGTCTAGCTTCGAAGAGAAGGATGTGTTGGGAACTTACTCCCTCTCAAGGAGGGGCCTTGGGAGGTACCCTCTCAATTGACGCCTCCTCGAACCAGCGAGATACTTTGACTGCTTCACAAGCCGGTTCTTCTTTCAGTTACCGAGCCTTGCGTCCTGGGAGCATCTACAGTGAGGTCCCAAACGACACGTTTCCCTTTAGTGCCCCGATCTTTGCAAATCGGATGCTGACATCAAAGGTGATGTATCCGACAGGTAGCTTTAGAGTCGAAGGCTGGTGTCACTACATCCCGAAGTGGGACGAGTTGACCACTTGGGTGCTTTCAAGGTTCAAGGTTGAGCTTAAAGAGATCGGGCTGACAGCCGCCATTCGGGCCACGCAGGCAGGCGTGGACCTCAATAAGCCTATGTTCCTTGCGCTCTTGGAGCTTTTTAATGCCCAGACTGGCAGCTTCTTTACTCCGGTGGGGGAGTTGGGATTGGCCCTCCATGAAATGTACGAAGTGTCCAAGCTTCCTTGGGTCTCGGAACCGTACGAGGAATATTTTCCATCAAATGAAGAGATCCAAGTTCTGGAAGATAAGGATCCGGAGATGATGGCTGTTTTCAAAGAGGTGACGAGCCATCATTATTTGATATACCAGAGGGACAAGGGCAAGACCCAGCCTCATGTGACTGCTTGGAGGGACTACGTCTTCAGGCAGGATTTGGCAGATCCTTCGAGGATTCGGTTTGCGACTCCGCAGGGATTGAAGCCTGCGGAAGTGAGTTCTGAAATAAGCCGGCTGGACGAAAGGACCCTACATTCTAATGAGGGTGGCAAGGCGACGTACAGCTGTTTCTAGCACTGCGGGCACCGGATGTCATCTAAGGCAGTGTTAACGGCCTACTTGATGATATGGCTCCGGGATTGCGTATTTGCCGGTGGATCCGGTGCCGTCGAGAGGGTACATCGGAATCTCATTTTGCCTGCAGTGAAGTTGGCCCGCGGACGACCTTTAGCTCTCCTCCCCGCGATGGTGTGCAACCTGTTACGCGGTTTGAGGTCTTTTGCCGATGATGTGATCCATGAGAGAGGTAACAATGATAACTTTCCCCGGGCCGAGCTGCCTTTCCATTATCTTATGGGGTGGCTGATTCTGCATCATCCGAACGTGATGAGTCCCGGTCCGGAGGAGGACCATGTCGAAGGGGATGCCTTCATTCGTCGCTTCTATAAGAGGAAGTGGTCTTACACTGGCGTCCCCGTTTGCAGGAGAGTCTTGTCCTACCTTCAGGAGTGGAAGATTGTCAAGGTTGGCCCGATCTTCAAAGATTTCGAGGCCGACGAAGATTTAGTTGACTCTGGCGAAGATGCGGTCACTTTGCCGAAATGGAGTTTTCGTTGGTTGCAGAGTATCCGGCCTTCTCACCTGGTCTACCGCAACCAGAATAGGTGTTATCTGGAGCCTTATCTGCCAAGCCGATTTGCTCGTCAGTTTGGCTATACCCAGTTAATGTTGCGGAATCCCAGTAGCAGTTTAGGCTTCATCGGGAGTTTGCTGGATGGAGCCCGGGGCTGGCAATATTATAATGCTGGATGCACTAGCGTTAAGTTCACCACGCCATTTCGCAATCCTCGGCCGCTGATCCTATATCCGGCCGCCAAGCTGTATTGCACTATGCCTACTATGTCTCCTGGTTATGACAGGGAGACTAGTTTCATCATTGGAACCCAGCTGGAAGCGACAGCGAATATGTTGATGGCAGCCCGATCATATCGTCCACCAGAGTTGGCGGGGTATCGGGCTGCTGCTGCAGTACCAGTGGGAGACCCGTCTGTCAGAAAAAGGCGGGCTGAGACAGAAGCTGGTTCTTTTGTACCGAAAAGGTCGAGAAAGGTGCCGACCCGAAAGGTTACGGAAGTGCCACTTGCAACGCCAACGGGATCAGTCCCTGCTGAGGTGAGGAATATTTCGTAATTCCAATTCTTCTCGTTATTGTGGCGACTTATGCTCTTCTTCTTGTAGGGATCGTTGAAGAAGAAGTCCCGTGTTTCAAAATCGGGCGCTAGTAAACCGAAAGCGGTGGCAGGCTCTTCTGATGAGCGCATTCCACCAATGCTAATGTCTCCCGTGGAGGAATGTTCCGAAGATGTTCCTGCGGAGATTTTAATATCTCCTGACTTTGAGGTTGCAACAACTTCTGGGAGAGCACCATCTGCCGTGGAGGCCTTGGATGCTGAGGGTCCTGCGGACTCGAGGCATCCTGATGATGAAGTGGACTGGAGTTCGTCACCTTCTGATGACGTCCCTCCGGTCTTGCAAGAATCTGCTGCGGGGACAGCAGATATGGTTGAGACAGAGAAGAGGGTTGATTCCCCTCCTTATCATGATGTGGGGAGGTCGGCTGTATCATTGCCGAGTCCTACCCCGGCTTCGACCGTGGAAGTTGAGGCGGCTACCGCTTAGGAGGTAGCGACAGATTCTGTCCCTGTTGATGATGAGACCCGTCTTCCGGTCGCGACCGCTGAGACGGGTCAAGAGACAAGTGATGATCTCCCTTTTCTGCCAAGGGAGGTACCAACTGTTTATAGGACGTTGGGGGTAGAAGAGGTGGCCGTTGACATCGGTGGTTCATCCGGGCTTGAGAAGGGTAAGGGTGTAGAACCCTGTGTCGCTCCTTCTACTTGGGGACCATCTCGACGCCTGTGCCGGCCCCTTCTGTTGCTTCGGCTCCTCGGGCTAGCAGTCCAGCCCCTGTTGATGAAGAGCCCATTGATGCCGAGGTTCAAGCCTCGCTGATTGAGGTTGGCGGATTTTCTTCCGGTCCGCAAACTGTAGTAGCTCCTCCAACTCCTGCGATGATGCCGCAGGTCCTGGCGGATGCAGACGAGTATGTGAAACTCCTCGTCGAGGGGGTATATAAAATGCTACAGAAGGGTGTATCTGCTGTGATGGATGCCAACAGGAGTTTTGCGACGGCAAAAGCTTTGGCAATGCCCTGTATCGAGCTGATTCGTATTCACCAAGGCCACGACCACATGGCCGAAATTCTGGAGGCTTCAGTGATTGAGCTGGATGAGCGGCTCTCGGAACTTTAACGCATCCAGCGAAACAACCTCTCTGTCCTGATAGATGCGGAGGAGGGGAAGCTGATTGCCGAGATCGAGTCTTCATACCAGGCCACCGTGGGCGTTTGGGAGCGCGAGGTGGCTGAGACTGAGGCTGCGGTATAGCAGTTGTCTCAGTCCATGAAGACGACGGTAGAAACTCGAGCTGCATTGGAAGCTAATATCGCGGATATCGACACCCAGATGCGCCGCCTTGAAGACCAACGGGCCCGACTCCAGTTAGAGGTCGAGCGTGTCCGGGCTGAACATACAGCATTCAAGAAGGATGAAGCGACTCTTACTCAGCGGACTCTTGCCTTGGCGCAGCAACGACAACAGCTTGATGAGAAGCATGCAAGTGATACTTCCGCTGGGGCCGTTGAATTGATGCGCCAAGAAGCAGAGCGACGAGTCCTGGCGACGGTGGAGGCCCGCACAGTCGACTTAAAGCTTCGAGTCAGGGAGCTCTCAGCCCATCCTGGGGAGATTCAGGGACCATAGCTTTTCCCTTCTTCTTTTGTGTTCTTTTGCAATCCTTACTGGGGGATGATGTAGCTTCTTGTACTCCTTTTTTCAGAAGAATAAAGAAGTCTACAACCTTTTTTGTGATGTGTTCATCTTTTGTTGTCATGAACTTGATGATTTGTGTGGACCTATTATCTTTTGCGCACCTTGGTTTTCAGGTACAGATAATAAGTTTGAAGGAACCATTATGTTTGCTCAGAGGTAATGTGGACATAGAAATCATTGGGTTCGAAATGATAGAATCTCCCTACTCAGAGGTATTATGGACGTGGTAGGAATGATCTTGGGAGATACGCTGAACAACTCAGAGGTTATATGGACGTGGAAGTTCTGCGATCAATGTACAATAACGCAGGGGTTGTTTGTACAAGATGTTTACTCAGAGGTAATGTGGACGTGGTAAACATGAAGGGTAGCGTAGGCTTACGAAGTGTAAGATTCTGCTTTGTAGGGTGTAGAGAGACAACTCAGAGGTACTATGGACGTGGTTATCTTTCTACTGGAAGATGCCACGGAACAGCTGGGTTCCGGAAGCGTATGAGTTTGTGGAAAGAGGTTGTTTGGGGAAGTACATATCTGGAGGATGTCAAGAATAGTACTTCTTTAGGAACTTGCCGTTGACGGGCATCATGAACAAGTCCCCATTGGGTTTGGCGAGGCGGTAAGCACCGTTTGAGTATACCGTCTCTATGATGAAAGGTCCTTCCCACTTGGGCTCGAACTTTCCTGGTGTCTTGTGGGTCAACACCATTGGTCTTCTGACTGCTAAAACCAGGTCGCCAACTTGGAAAGTCCTCTGTTTGACCTTCTTGTTGAAAGCCTGTGATATACCGGCTTGGTAGAGCTCGATGCGTAGCGTAGGCTTACGAAGTGTAAGATTCTGCTTTGTAGGGTGTAGAGAGACAACTCAGAGGTACTATGGACGTGGTTATCTTTCTACTGGAAGATGCCACGGAACAGCTGGGTTCCGGAAGCGTATGAGTTTGTGGAAAGAGGTTGTTTGGGGAAGTACATGTCTGGAGGATGTCAAGAATAGTACTTCTTTAGGAACTTGCCGTTGACGGGCATCATGAACAAGTCCCCATTGGGTTTGGCGAGGCGGTAAGCACCGTTTGAGTATACCGTCTCTATGATGAAAGGTCCTTCCCACTTGGGCTCGAACTTTCCTGGTGTCTTGTGGGTCAACACCATTGGTCTTCTGACTGCTAAAACCAGGTCGCCAACTTGGAAAGTCCTCTGTTTGACCTTCTTGTTGAAAGCCTGTGATATACCGGCTTGGTAGAGCTCGATGCGTTGTTGAGCTAGGAGACGCTTTTCGTCAAGTGCCTCCAGTTCCCGCAGACGACGACGTTGATTGTCCTCTTCTGTGAGTTTGTTTGTGATTGCTACGCGGAGCGAAGGTATCTGTATCTCGAGAGGCAGTACTGCTTCGCTCCCGTAGACCAGGGAGAATGGAGTGTTGCCTGTTGGGGTCCGTACCGTTGTGCGGTAGGCCCAAAGGCATTCGCCAAGCTTTTCGTCCCAGTCGCGTTTGTTGGATGATACGACCTTTTTGAGCAGCCTAACGATAGTTTTGTTGAATGCCTCAGCCAATCCGTTTGCTGCCGGATTGTAGGCGGTTGAGGCCACGTTCTGAATGCGATTCTTGTCACAGAACCTGCTGAAAATGTGGCTGATAAACTGAGGACCATTGTCATGGATGATCCGCCGGGGTACTCCGAAACGGTAAATGACATGGTGTTTGATAAAGCTGACCACCCTGGAGCTTTTTACTTCTGCTAGTGGAACTGCTTCCGCCCATTTGGAGAAGTAGTCGGTGATGGCCAGGATGAAACGGTGTCCTCTCGATGAAGGAGGGATGATTGGCCCTACAATGTCCATGCCCCAGGCTTCGAAGGGCCAGGAGGCGACTGTAGGATGTAGCGGCTCCGATGGTGTATGTATGAAGTCTACATGAAGTTGGCACGCGTGGCACTTCTTAGCATATTCGACAGCGTCGGCGACCATGGTTGGCCAGTAGTAGCCCATACGTCGCAGTCGATCTTGCAACTTAGGACCGGGTTGATGAGCTCCACAAGTTTCGTCATGAGCTTCTTGAAGAGCTTCGGCTGCTTCTTCGTTGGACAGGCATCGAAGGAGGAGCCCATTGAGGGAGCGTCGGTACAGCATTTTAGTAGCTGTATCGTAGTGGAATCGAAGAGAGCGTCTCCTGACTGAGACGACTTCCTTCGGGTCCTCTGGAAGGATTCTATAGACAACGAAGTCGATGAACGGGAACCTCCAGTCTCGGACATTAACACCAGTGTTTGTCGGCATGGCGCGAGCCACCTGCAAGCATAGGTTGTTTCTGGGGCAAATCAGATCTCGGCCAGTCACCGTGATATAGTGTTGAGTCCCAAGGGGCGCTGCCAATGAGGCTGCGAGGCCAGCCAGAGCATCGGCCTCCAAGTTTTGTAAACGGGGGACATGTTCGATGAAGAACCTGGTGAAGGTTGAAATGATGTTCAACGCGACTTTATGATAAGGGATTAAATCTTCATGGCGAACCTCGTATTGTCCCCGAACCTGGTTTACGACGAGTTTTGAGTCGCCGTAGGCTTCCAGATGGTCGACCCCCAGCTGTTGTGCGAGCTGGAGTCCCATGACGAGTGCGTTGTACTCGGCAACGTTGTTGGAGCACGGCTTCGAAAGAGAGTACGCACGCTGGATGACCAGCTGATCGGGAGAGACTAAGACTACCCCCACTCCTTCGATGATTTGGCCTTTGGGGCCTGTTCTCGAAGCGCCATCGAAGAACATCCGCCAAACGGAGCTTCCTTCGGTGACGTTGGATTCTTGGACCTCATCCGGGATATCTTCATAGAGTTTTGAGGATTCTGGGATGGGGTGTGCAGCTAAAAAGTCAGCCAGAGCTTGACCCTTGACAGCCTTTTGCGGAACAAACACCATGTTGTACGGTGTTAGCAGGATTGTCCATGTAGCCAGCCGGGAGTTCAATGATCCTGGCTTTGTCATGAGGACTCTGAGCGGATTGACTCGAGAAATAACATGAATTGTCTGACCCGAGACATAATGACGAGTCTTCTGGATGGCAAACACCAAAGCCAAGCACTCCTTTTCGACGGGGTTGTACCGGTGTTCGGCCCCGATGAGTGTTCGACTGAGGTAGTAGATTGCTTGTTCGAAGCCTGTATCGCTGTTTTGAGCCAGCAGAGCGCCAAGAGAATGATCCATGGCACGGACGTAGAGGAGAAATGGTTTGCCGGCGACTGGCGCTACCAGGACTGGTGGGCTTGTTAAGTAAGCCTTGATGTCGTTGAAAGCCTTTTGGCACTCCTCTGTCCAGACGTAAGAGACTCCCTTCTTCATGAGCTGAGTAAAGGATTGACATCTACCGGAGAGGTTTGCTATGAACCTCCGGATATATGCCAGACGTCCCTGTAGGCCCCGAAGTTCTCGAAGGTTCTTCGGAGGGTCCATATTGAGGATAGCTTTGGTCTTCTCAGGATCAACATGAATGCCTTTCGCTGTGATGACAAAGCCCAAGAATTTGCCGCTAGAAACCCCCAGAAAGGATTTAGCGGGGTTCATTTTGAGTTGATGTGCCCGCATGAGATCGAAGACCGTCTTCAGGTCCTGTAGGTGATCTCCTTTGAGGCGGCTCTTGACTGCGATGTCGTCTACATAGCATTCGACTGTCTTGCGAAGATGTTGACGGAAGATGGTGCTCATAGCTCGCTGGTATGTCGCACCGGCGTTCTTCAAGCCGAAGGGCATTACTGTGTAGCAGAAAACACCCTTTGGAGTCCTGAATGACGTGTGTTTCACGTCATCGGGGAACATCTTGATTTGATTGTAGCCTGAATACCCGTCCATGAAGGACATGCGCTCAAAGCCACATGTGTTGTCGATCATCACATCAGTGATTGGAAGCAGGAATTCGTCCTTCGGGCAAGCAGAGTTGAGATCCCTGAAGTCGATACAGACTCGTATCTTCCCGTTCTTCTTGGTGACAGGAACGACGTTGGCTACCCAATCCGGGTGTTGTTCCTCACGGATGAAGCCGCTGGTCAAGAGTTTGTCTACCTCCTGATCGATGGCATTCATGATGTCTGGACGGAAGCGTCGCTGTTGTTGTTTGATAGATTTGGCATCATGTAAGATGTTCAACCTATGCATTGCGATCTGTGGGTCGAGTCCCGACATGTCTTCATAGCTCCAGGCGAAGACGTTGATATACTCTTTAGCCAGTTGGATTAAAGATTCTCGATCTTCTCCTTCTAGGCTTTTACTGATGAAGATGGGTTTGAAAGAAGACCCATCCTCGAGGTCGATCTGCTCGACTTCGTCTTCGGTGGGAGGTTCGCATAACTCAAAACGAGATTCCCATTGTTCTCCTAGGCGTTGGGCCCAGGGTTCTTCCTCGAAGGGTTCTGGCGCTTGGTCTTCGCCTTCATCTTTTTGAGGTTGTGCTGACGTCATGTTAGCTGACAGCACTTTCCTGAAGACTGATCCGATGCTGGTATCGAAATCCCAAGTCGATGCTTCGGACGAGTGGGAATGTTCTACGTCTTCTGCATCTGAACTCTCTGGGGTTGATGGTGGCGTGACATAGCCTAACCCCCGTCGAGTCCGATTATAGTAGTCCTGTGGCTTTCTATTGGGCATCGAAAGCCGGACAGGGAGATGCCGACCCTTGCCGTAGTTTAAGCCTTTGTTGCTTTTCAGGTCGTAGCCCATCTTTTGGATGATGTGCTTTGCCGTATCTGTGTACCGATAGACTTGTATTCTGCCGGTATCAGGTTTGGGCTCGATTGACGGGAGGTCCTGATGACGCTCGACTTTGCCCGAGATGATGGTGCCTTCGTCTCGGTTCCGTGGAGGGACTATGAAGACCCCTTGAGACGGGACTACTCGATTATGATGGACGGTCGTTATTTGTGTTTGCAACGACCGTAGAGCGTTATCTAATGTATACATGGCATTCCAGTGTGGAAGACAAGAATAATTAAAAGACACTCTATTATTGATAAAATACGAGATCTTATCCCGTGGGATTACATTGTCAAAGGAGGGTGCCTCTACGTCAGCCGAGATATATTCACCAAGCTCCTCGTCTATAAGAACTGGGGGCAGACTAGGAGAGTCCACCACAGCTTTGATTCCGGGGTCTGAGAGAGTTATATGAGCCTTCTCTGATACCTTGGATGACTGCGGCGGCTTGCCCTTGAGACGCACTTTGAGAGGCGCCTCGGCTGTGCCTCCGGTGAGTGGTGCCTTCCCTTGTAATTTTGCCACCAGGGGAGCCGATGTTTGAGGTGGCTTTCCCTTGAGGCGTATCTTCAGGGGTGCTTCGCGAGCCGGCGCTTTCCCTGATAGCTTGATGCTCATTGGAGGCGCCTTCTGGGGTGGTTTCCCCTTCAGTCGGATTTTCAAGGGGGCGTCGGAAGTCGTCTCAGGCTCCATGTCCGGCTCTGTTGCCGTCTCTGCCTCATCATCAGTGTCGTTGGCTTCCTCCTCGTCAATGGGTTTGTATAAGTCGGAATCGGTGAAGTAGGCTTCAATCCCTTTGAAAGGATCGATGTCTGCAAACTCCGTCCGGATGACGCCATTAGTGGATACATACTTCATGCACTGGTGGAGCATGGAGGGCACCACCATGTACTCGTGTAGCCATGGTCGACCGAGCAGGATATTGTAGTTGACTTCGGCATCTACCACATAACAAGTCACTTCAGTTTTGAGGCTGCCAATGTGGCACTTCAGTCGGATCTTGCCCAGTGGCTCGCTCTTGCTAGCATTGAAGCCACTGATGGTTGTATTGGAGGGCGCCAGCCGGTACATCGGGATCCCCAGCTTAGATAGTAGCGCCTTCGGGATGATGCTTAGGGAAGACCCAGGATCGATCTGAATCCGGCTCACCTTGACCGAGCCAATGTACCCTATGTAATACAGCGGTCGGTTATGTCGGTGATGCTTGAGCAGCATGTCTTGTTGGGTGAAAGTTATGTTTGGGATAACTTCATCCGCACAATGACAGTGCGCACAAGTAGTTGGGAGGTCTTCAGGCTGCTTGACCTGACTGAGAAAGGATTCAGCGTCCTTCAGAGCTTCGCAGAGAGCTTCTCGAGAGTCTTTAGAAAGACGCAGGAGCTCGAACAAAGACAGGCGTGCAGGTGTACTGGCTAGTTGTGCCAGAATATCGAAGTTGTGAGGCTTGGACAGCCCCGAAGCATTCTTCTTTCGTAGAGGTCTGTCAAAACGGGCCTCCACCTGCTTCTGCTTATTGGCTGCTGAGGGCTTAGATGGACCCTCCTCAGGGATGGTGCTAGGGGGCACCACCTCGACGACGGCTTCGTCGGACTGGGAGTTCTGTTGTGCACGTGTTTGCACTGGAAGTGTCTCTTCTGTTGAAGAAGAGACGGTACGGCAAGACTTGATCTTCCTGCCTTTTGATTTGGAGGTAGGGCGTACCTCCGATTGAGTCACCTCGGAGACGAGGTCGGGGTGAACCCAGAGGACCTCTCCTCGAGATGTGGTGAGCGGGGTGAGTCCACTCATATTGTCACGGGTAGGTGGTAAGTTTACCACCTCCATTGTCGCCTTAGGGATGGGGACGACGCCATCTTGTGTGGTAGTTGGCGGCAAGGTGCCGAACTGAAGCGAAACCACATTGGCTGACACCGTCTTCTCTTCATAGTCGACAGAGATTACATCCGCATTGATCATGCGCTGGATGTAATTCTTGAGGACGTAACAGTCCTTGGTCGGATGTCCGACAAACCGATGGTAGTGACAGTACCTCGGGTTGTCCACTTTCTCGACTTCATCGGGCCGTTTTGGGTCCGGTAGTTTGATCTTGTCACCCTGCTTCAGTATCTCGAAAAGTTGCAGGGTGTCGTCATCATTGAATGAATAAACCTCCTTGGGTCTCGGTGCCAGTGGAGGTTTCTGAGTAGGCACAGATGCGCCTTTCGAGGCATTAATAGTCAATGCCTGTTTCCCCTTTGCTTCTCGTCCGGAGCTGTTAGCTGCGGACTTTTTCCCCTTATCGTCGAAGGCGGGGAAGCTGACACCCAGAAGACGTGCATTGGCCGCCTTCTTTTCTGCAGCTTCAGCTTCGATGATCAGGGAGCTCCAGTCAGGAGGGAGAGTAGAGTTGAGCCAGAGTTTCACTGCAGGCAACATGTTCATGCTGCAAGCAGAGAGGAGCGCATGTTCTGGCATGCCTGGAGGTAGCCTGAAGCAGGCATGTCGGAAGCGTTCGATGAACACCCGAACCGTTTCCTTTTTCTTCTGGCGTATCTCTATGAGAGACGCCATCATCATGTCTTTTCCGCCGTCATAGAAGCGGTCGAGGAAGAGGCGCGTCAGGTCGTCGAAGGACGATATGGAATTGTCGGAGAGACTGCAGTACCAGTCATACGCCACCCCTTTCAGGGCCCCGACAAAGATACTGGTGAGGAGCGTGTCCTCCTTTGGAAGATGCCCTATCTGTGACTGGAAGTACGTCAGGTACCGTCACGGAGAGTCCTTCCCGTCGTATGGGGTGAGTGTTTGTGGTTTATACTTTGGGGGATAAACCACCTTGTTCCACTCGAGGGGATAAGGCTGGGGAATGCCCATCTTCTGGCGTTCCTCTTGCCTGTTCTTGGACTCGAAGCGCTCCCGCAGGTCTTTGATCATTTCGACCACATCCTCCGTAGAGCTAGGAGTCAGGGAATGAGGTACCATCTGGATTGGAGCGTTTGAGGGCTCCGAGGTCCGAGGTGCTTCTGTATCCGAGGGCGCCCGTTGGAGGGGCACACTCGACTCTCCATTAGCTCCTGGGTCAGGACCAGTTGAAGGTGTCCTGATCAAGGCTGACCGCATCTCAAACACTGCTTGAGTCAGTGCTTGCATAGAGGCAGAGAGGGTTTTGAGACCACCCTCTAATGAGTCTATGCGCTGGACTATGTCCTGTGACGGCGCATCAGACTCGACATCATCCCCAGCCATGTATACTGTCCTGACACGGCCAGGAGTGGATGGATGGGTTGAGGCTTCGCTTTCGGCCTCACTCTCATGCGGGGGAGTTACTTCTCCTGGTGTTTGGCCACCCCCAGCCACATTCTGGAGTTCATCTTCAATATGCGCATCTGCAAGGGTCTGATTGCCCTCAGCTCCGTCTTGAAGGACCTCTTCGTTTCCAGAACTACCCCCGGCGATGTCCTGGAGGACATCCTCATTTTGAGGGGCATCAGGGAGACTAGCCTCGCCTTGATGATGAAGATCCGCCGCAGCTGTACTTTGGACATCTTCGTCTTCGGAAGGAGACTCGACAAGGGTCTGGCTACCCCCAGCTTCCTCCAAGAACTTCTTCCTCGACCGAGTGCCTTCAAATACTCCAGAGGTCGAGACAGCTGTCTTGGTTTTCCTCGGCTGGCTTTTAGATGAGGACGAGGAATTGGCAGTCGGCCTCCGGATTGATGAGGAGTTGGAGATCATATTGCATGAAGCAACCTTTGGTTCCTCTTCTGTTGACACCTTCGTCCCAAGGCGACGTCGGAGAGGTGTCGATGATTGCAGCCGTTGGAAGACCGACTGTCTTGGTGGAGCTGCCACCTTGCAACAGCAGTTGATGGTGACCACCGCACAAGTATGCCCCGTGAGAGGCGCATCGTGCTTGTTGGTCGACTCTCCTGACCGGCGCTTGTGAGTGATCACGTTGCGCAGGTCATTGGAGGAGAGTGGTGCCTTCACACCCCCTTCAGACGTATGGCAAGGCCAAATGTCGGGGTGGTCAGGTGAGTGCTGCGCCCCCTGATCTAATACCAAGCAGGCATCACGATCAGTAGTGGGGGAACCACAACATTTGAAGTGACTTGAACGAACCTCAAACGCACAACCAGAGGAGGCGCGGGAGTTCAAGACCATCGAGTTTGCCTTACTCGACTTGGTTGTGCACGCAGTAGATGCGCCCAAGCGAGATGAGGACTTTGAAGGTCGACTCGTTGTTGGTACAGGAGCACCTGAGTCAACCTTGTACAGCTTGCCATCGGCAGCGCGCGTGATTGTAAGCGCGTGCCTCTGGATTGCTGCTGGCATAGCACTTTTATGGCACATGGCCCGTGCCGCCTTGGATTTCTTCGTACTAGCCCGCTGGGGCGCATAGTACTCAGCATCCAACTTCTCCTCGCCATTACAGCGAGTGAGTCTGTCAAAGACAGAGGCTTTTTGTGGCGCATCAGAGGTGATGCGCGGGGCATTGGCTGCGCCCCTGCTCCGTCGACGCATCTTCCTCGTCTGAGAGGGAGATAGCTGGGGAATGTGGTCGGCCGCACGCTTCCCCAAGAGATGCACCGCATCGGCGGGCGCACCTTGGTTGCTGAGAACGTCAGCAGGAAGGGAAGGCTGGATTGCTGCATCCCCTTCAGTGGTGGTGCCCGAGGCGTCGACCTTGCGCACCCAGGCCGTGCGGATCTTCTTCGGCTTTGGCAGCCGCTTCGAAGGACTCGCACTTCCTTCAAAAATGAACTCCTCGTACGCCTATTGATTGAGGCGCACGACCAGCGTCTTGTGGGAGGAGCCCACCTTCACGTCGTCGGCCTGTGACACGACTTTCTCGGAAGAGGAGAAAGAAGTCCCCAGCAGAGTCGCCAGCTTGTTTGCCATTAAAATTGTTTGATTAAAAACTTTAATACAAACAGAACAGTGTTACAATGTAGGACTTAGATGTAGTCCTAGGAGTACACTTTTGTTTAAGCTGGGTCCTTAGTGCCAATGGAGCAAGTGGTAATGCGTTGACTCCGTTGACGGGCTGACGACGGTTATCGGTTCTCTGAAGGTGTGGATTGCTCTGGGTGCTGGAGCTTGCTGAGAGGAGGAAGATGTTGAGTGTCTGTATCTGCCTCTCTGATGATTTCTTGTATGTTCGTTGTGGATTCTGTCTGTGTGTGAAGGAGACGATCCTTCTATTTATAGATTTGCAGGCTGGCTGCTCATGCGCGCATGTGGGATGCGCCGGTGTGGGGACGCCACGTGGAGGTTGCTGATGGAGGCGCGTAGATGATGCGCCCTGATTGAGGGGGAGAACTCTTCATACTGCTGTTGTGAGCCGGCACGTAGCAGAGGAAAAGATCTTTCTGTTGCTGAAATCTTGGACGAGTTGAGTCAAAGGACACGTGTCATCGACCCATGGCTCGAAGATCTCGGATTTGGTGGGGGGAAGTAATCTGGTGAGCTGCGTCTTGATTGGGCGCAGGAGGAGGCTGCGGCTCATAACCTTTAGGGGTTACAAACTGTTTAGAGTGCATGGCTTTTGAGGCGCATGCAGGCGACTTTCCTTCTGTCTTTCGGGATCAGAGATCAGTCTGGGGCGCATGGCTTTTGAGGCGCATGCAAAGCTTCAACTGGAGACTCTTCTTCTGTCTTTAGGGATCAGTGAAGGGTCTGAGACGCACGGCTTTTGAGGCGCATGCTGGTTTGGACGCATGGCCGTAGAGGCGCATGGCGATTTGGACGCATGGCCGTAGAGGCGCATGCGGATGGCCACGTGGCAGTAGCCATCGGAATAGAGTCATGATGATGCTGACGTTACCGACGCTTCGTTCTCTGAAAAAGCTGTCAACTGTTCAGACTTTGGGAAGCGTGCTGCCAACTCTGGTGTCAGTTCAGCATTTAATGTTTGTGACGTTCGATGGACAGCTGAGTGGGCACATTGGTTGGTGTTCCACTCGGTATGGAGATGTGAGGGGGGGCGCATCCTCTGTGATGCGCCGGGTACTGTAGGGTGCGTCTGTGTGATGCGCCTGATGCTGGAGGGCGCGTCCGTGTGATACGCTGTTTGGCTGGCGCATCCGACATGTCCTTTAATGACGCGGATGTCTCGCTCTTCGAGTGCTATAAATAGCCGTTTGGCTGAATTCGAGGCGTCCGGTTCATCCATTTAATACAAATTCATTGCACAGAATTCGGAGAGTCATCCACTTGGCGCATGGGTTTGATTTGCCCGGCCTATAAATAGTGGCATGGAGAGAAGGTTTGCTCCTCGTTCCATCTCGTAATTCCAACATGAACTTGGATATACGGGTGCATTCTGTTGACGAAGTGCTCCCGAGGGTGAAGATGAGACGTCGTATTGTCTTCGATGCACTTGAAGGTGACTGTTACATCCAAAAGACGGAGTCGAGGGCTTCTGAGGCAGGCGGAAGGTGCCTGTTGCATCCAAAGATAAGGATGTTCGGGCCTCGTCTTCGTTGTTCCGGAAGAGCCATAGATCGGAATGGCGGTGCTAGGTTCTCTTCAAAGTGGGTGCCGCCCACTTTGATTGTGTTGAAAGCTCCTTGTGCCATGATTTCGATCACGGTCTTCCTTGGTCTTTGGAGGCTCTTTCGAAGCCTCCCCTGGCCACAGCTTTGCCGTGCTCTTCTCTTCCTTAGTTCCAGCCAGAGGGTTAAATGCTTTGTGTAATCGAAGCACTTATCAGGTGACCCTGGCTGGAAGAGCAGCACATAACTGGGCTCTGCTCGGCCAGGTGAGCCTGGTTGAGAGTTGCACATGACTGAGCTGCTGAAGGGATGCACGTAACTGAGCTGGATGCACATAACTGAGCTGCTGAAGAGATGGTGGGATGCGCCTGGCTGGAGGCACATGGCATTTGCTGCGCCTAACTGACAGCGCATGGTGACTGCTGCGCCTATCGGAAGGCGTATGGTGGTTGCTGCGTCTATCTGGAGGCGCATGGTGGCCGCTGCACCTATCTGGAGGCGCATGGTGGCCGCTGGCTGTAGATCTAGGATCTTTCTTTTGTAGAAATTCTCCTTTGTACAACCTTTTCTAGCCATGTAATAGACTTTTATATATAAATAAAAAGTCCTTCTTCGAATGGCTTATTTGATTTTACTGTCTGAGTTCTGGCGCATATAGTGCCTGGCGCATGGACTTTCTGGCTGTGAAATTCCATGCTTCTACAACCGCATCTAGGACTTATTCCAACAGTAGCCGATCCATTAGTTGGAACGGTACTCATATCACTCGTCTAAATCGATTTTATTGATGCCATGGTTTTTGTATATCAAACTCGTCGTCGAGTCAGACTAGCCATCTTTGTTCTCGACCATGTCTGACTTGCCACGAGCCTATTACATAGTGCTTCGCCCCAACGAGAGCGGGGCACTACCACTAAGAAAAAGTTTCGTCCCGAAACTTAAGAACAAGGGCCTGACCTTCGTCAGCGAAAAGTGAAGGGTACTTCTCCTTCATCTCCGCCTCTAGTTCCCACGTTGACTCCTCAACGGAATGGTTGCGCCAGAGTACGCGAACCAAGGACATCGATCGACTCTGCAGGATCTTTTCTTTACGGTCCAAGATTTGCACGGGCTCCTCCGAGTATGATAGATCGGCGTGCAGCTCCAACTGATCGAAACTAACCACATGACTTGGGTCATGCACGTACTTTCAAAGTTGGGAGACGTGGAAGACGTCGTGCACTTCAGCCAGGGCAGGAGGTAGCGCGATCCGATAAGCAACTGTCGCCACTCTTTCGAGAATCTCGAAGGGCCCTACGAATCTCGGACTTAGTTTGCCCTTTACTCCGAATCGCATGACGCCCACATCGGCGTCACCTTCAGAAATACATGGTCCCCAACCAAGAACTCTAACGGTCATCGACGGGTGTCTGCATAACTCTTCTGTCGACTCTGAGCAATAGGGAGCCTATCTCGATTCATGCGGACCTTCTCGACGGCTTGTTCGACTAGTTCTGGCCCGAGAACCTGTCGCTCCCCGACTTCGTCCCAGCAAATCGGAGATAGGCACTTCCTCCCGTAAAGCGCTCGTAGGGAGCCATCTGGATGTTCGATTGATAACTGTTATTGTATGCGAACTCTGCGAGCGGCAAGTGCGTGTCCCAACTAGTCTTCAAATCTATCGCACACAGACGTAACATATCCTCCAGGATCTGATTCACTCTTTCTGTCTGGCTATCAGTTTGCGGGTGGTACGCGGAGCTAAGGTTCAACTTAGTGCCCAGCGCCGCCTATAGACACGTCCAAAAACATGATAAGAATCGCCCGTCTCTGTCCGAAATGATTGTGGCAGGTACCCCGTGCAGTCTGACGATCTCATTGATATAAATCTGAGCTAACCGATCGACGCTCCATGATGCTTTGATAGCGATAAAATGAGCATATTTGGTCACGCCCCGACTCGTCGAATCGCTCGCCATCGCCTTGACTCGATATAAATCGATCCCCACGGGTCGGGACGTGATGCCGTGCAAGTCTTTATTGGACTTGCACAAGGCAAGGATGTGCAATTGGAAATTCTTTTTGACTCGACGCATTGAAATTAAATAGTGCAGAGAGTTGAAGACATAGCATAGGAAGAAATTTAGCTTTTCATTCATAAACTTGCAAAGTATGTGCAAGGTCATTTTTACATTACATATGTCGTTGCGGCTACATCTTGAAACACAAAAGAAAAACTCTCGACAAGCTCGCCTTGAAATAATCCTTGACGTTCCATACATTCATGCCCCTTTATACATTTGAACAAAAGCCTTCGATCTGAATTGGGCTTCAAAATACTTTAAAATAGGAGAGCTTCGTGCCGCCTCCCGTTCTTCAGCTCCAGCTTAGGCTCGAGCTCCCGCAACACGCTCGTTACCTGGGGAGTTGGGGGTTAACACACTTGCTAGTGGATGGGACGAACCCACTCGTCTAAACCGATACTGTTTATTAAGGATTCTGGCATACGAAGTGATCTTTCTATTTAGAACTATATGAGTTGCACTTCATATCGAAGGCACATTTTAAACGATAACAACATAACCAATCTTAACCATTCTTACCACGGCCGTGCTCCCTTCCTGCACAAAATATACATAATACTTACCACCTGCACAAGACAATAGGTGAGCATGCAATCTATCCTATATGCGGTCATTGGTGATATCGACACCAAGAAGGACGATTACATAGCCTTGCGACGCGCCCTCCAGTCCAGGTTGCGAGCCTAACTGGAGGTCTCGCAATGCCTCGTGCCGAAGCACGATTTCCATAATTTCCTCCTAGGTCGATTCGGTCCCAGGGCCCCGGGTACCGTCTCGAGGAAAGCTCACCTTGTGCACAAGTCGTCCATGACCATGCGAATGTATGAACAGTTAATATGTATGAAGTAAATTGCATAGCATAACCATTATCAAACCACATAATTATTCCTTCTCGTACAAGGGTCCTTTTCTCCGAAACCGTACGTTCTGATTTCGCATCCCGTAGGCACCAAATTCTCGGAGGCATGATATACCGCACCCGAGGTTTCTTCGTTGTGTTTTGCATGGCATGAAATATATTCTATCTCTTTCTTAGAACTTTATCTTTTCTCTACTTAGTGTGAACTTATAGATTCAGAGTTAACTTCTTTAGGTTGCTATATTATCCCGAGCTCTTTATCTTGGTGGCAAGCATACATCCCGTTAGCATCATCGATTTGAACGTTGAACTTCAAGAATTTAGTTGGCGGGAGGGAGTAGAAAAGAAGGGGCCGAAGAACCACCCACCTAAGGAGATTGCGCCGAGAGTAGGAGAACGCTTCGCGACGGTCAAGCGTCAGTTACACGAACTCCTGCAATGGCACGAGCATGGAATTAGAACCCTTCCTTCAATCCCTCCTTCGAAATTCCCAAAGACGCATTCAGAAATCGACGCGAAAGCACACTATCAAATCCACGCAACAATTCGTTCAAAAAGCCAAGAAAACCAATAAAACCAACGGCAGACGAGTTGCGTCGCTCTCTTTAGAGTTCATTCGCCAATACGTCGCCTACCGCATTTAGGACTTATTCCAACAGTAGCCGATCCATTAGTTGGAACGGTACTCATATCACTCGTCCAAATCGATTCTATTGATGCCATGGTTTTTGTATATCAAACTCGTCGTCGAGTCAGACTAGCCATCTTTGTTCCCGACCATGTCTGACTTGCCACGAGCCTATGACATAGTGCTTTGCCCCAACGGGAGCGGGGCACTACAGACCGTGGCTAACTTTCCACTGAACCAACTGTGGCTCGTGCCTTAAACCAACTCGTGTTCTACGCAACGCTATCGCCCAAGTCATACCTCATATGACGGGCCTTGGGATCGTGGGACTATTTAACTTGACAACCGCAGAAAGAGCAGGACAGCACTTGGAATAACTTAGGTCGACCGGCATAACTTTGCCTAACTTACTCAAGCCTACAACTTAACCCGAGGGACGAGCAAAGACTATGCCAAGCCTTGCGCAGTGAAAGCGTGCATGCTTTATCGAGCATTTACGCGGGAGACGCCTATAACTTAGGCTAATTTGGACGTTGTGGTAACTTAGAAACTTAGCCCAACTTCCTTCTCCCAAGCCACGGGATGAAGGATCGAGTGTCATTTAAAAGCACGCTGAGCCGACTTATAAGCAGACCATGGGACCTTTTTCCATGTTCTAACACATTTCGACCCGTCGGGATTATTTCCTTAGCTATGTGGATTCGTCTATTTTATTAGCAAGCTTATTGTGCAAGTTAAAAACATGCGATTTATTATGTGAAAGCTAAGATGAGGCAAGTTCACCGAAACTACCCCACCTGAACGATGTCTCCGAGCAAGCCGTTGCCAGGCTAAGTCCGAACGCCGTCGGCGTTTCGATTCCTCCGATTGACTGAACGGGACGGGGCACTACAGTTAAAGCTTGTGCCATAGTGGATTAATAGCGAGCAAATGTACTCGCAACTGGACTAGTCATCTCAGAGGAAAACTAGTATACATCGCTGCATTACTGAGTTTGAATTCTTGACTCTTACTTTACCGTATTTTATTTACCGTCTTTTATTTGTCATAGTTTATAATATGTTATTTTTTAATTGGTGATTAGTTTGCTGTACACGCACACACTCTATTCACCCTCTTAGAGGTGCTCAACTGTCACGCTCCAGAACCAGAATACCGGAGAGCGGGGGCAGACATAGCCAGCTACGCAATCCCAAAGTACGTTAATACTCTGAAATCACGTATAAGCTGTCAAGACTTGGGGGTTACTCTACAAGCCATCAGTCAATCCTATGGTTTAATAATCCTAGGTATCTCAATCACAGGCAATTATACAAGAGCAAGGAGTACGATCATCATACATACAATAGTAAGGCGTCCCGAACCATATATACATGAATGATCATGAAGCCACTACCACAGAACTGATGACTAGCTAGAGTATTAGTCGTACATGATAAGGACTAGCTATAGTCTAGAATACACATATCATGTTTATGCCCGTAGGCTACAATATCAAGGAAAATACCAAAACACGAGCTAAACACGTGCTCGGGGCTAAGCGTTACAAGAGGAGAATTTACATATCAGTGGGAGAATGAAGAAGAAACCCACTGAGGCACTCTGGTGCTCCGGCTGGTCACCGCCGAGTAGATGGTGCGGTAGATCCTTCGGGCTCTTCTTATCAGAACCTGGCCATGCAAAACCAGTAGGGTTAGACCCCAAATAGCAAGTACCACAAAGGAGGCCGAACTATGAACTTAAAACCAGCAAATCATAGGCAATCAACAAGGAGAGAAAGCAATAAGTAAAGGAGGATCGAGATTCGTGCAGTACCAATGCACTCATCCCGATCATAGGAAGATAGTAAGTAAATCATCATTTGACATAAAGTAAACTGGAGAACATGCTAAATAAATAGAACTGGGCAATATACGAAGAGATGACGAAGGTACTGTTCCGGATGCCAGGTTACATCCCTTAAACCAAACAAGGACCGGGATTGTAACCCTTTGCCTGAACAGAACTTGGTCTCTGCTCATTTATTGCTAGAGGTGACAATCATTAAGTGACAATCAGAGAGTGACAATACAGAGTACAATACATTAAAGTGACAATCCTTACAACCATTATCTTGGAACAATTAGGAACTGGATCTAGACAAGACTTAGACTGGGAAGGTGATATACGACGGGATAACCATGGGACTATTCAGATAACCAGGTTACAACCCGTAAACCAAACAAGGACCGGGGTTGTAACCCTTCGTCTGAACAGAACTTGGTTTCTTCCACCATTTATCGGCAAGATAAAATAAGAAATCAGGACATGTAACAATCATGTACAAGATCAAGACAAGACTAGACAGATTGAACTCCATCCAACATTCACGGCCAAGCAATAGGTACGGTTTGATACTTTAACTAACTAGGGTTATCACAAGCCTAGTTACTAACAATATGCAATGAGATGTTCCACAGCCACAAGCCCTGCAGACCATCCAGGTTATCCAGGTCGAATATTAGTACAATAGGGGTGCAACACATGACAGTGTGCTGGAAATGTGCCCTACTCGTCGGCAGGCTACAGATCCCAAGTGGGGCGCCCAGATAACGGGATTGCCTGTAGCTGGGAAATCTCTTCATGACTACTGGATTATTCTAGTTGTTAACCATAGTCGATTTTAGTGGGTACCCCTGACCGTGGTACTCAGGGGTCTCCGTCCTAGACATGATGCAAGACAAGACGGGTTCATTCGTATAAGCACAATAGTCCACGGTGTCCAGGCCATTCAATTTGTCATGTCAGGTTAGCCGTCGCAACAACATTTCGAGAAATAGCATGTCAGGCTTTCTTGTCAAGAGTGCACCACGACGGACCACTATCATATCATTATCATTATTACTTATCAAGAGTGCGCCACGACGGGCCACCATCAAGTCATTATTATTCATCTTGTTACCAATCTGGAGTGCACCACAACGGGTCACTATCGTGTTAAGCAATTCATTATTAAAGAAATAACAAGCTATTAAGTGGGTCGTCGCAATTCAGGCCAGAATAGAAAATGTACACTGTGATTATAAGCTCCATATTAAAATAAGAGAACTTGCAATAAAATAATTAAATAACATATCCTTGAAGCCAAGGAAAAGATTTACAACTTCCATGTTGGGAGTGGGAAGAAATTTCGACCACAAATCAAGCAATAAAATATTAAACAATCAAAGTGGATAAGCAAATAAAATAATAAACAATCAAAGTGGACCCCATGCGGCCAAGAGTGGGTGGGATCCCATGCGGTCCAAGATTATTTAAATGAAATCAGTCAAACAATTAATGCCAGCAAGCCATATGCGGCTAGCATACAATTGTGCATGCGGCCAAGAGTGGGATGCCATCCATGCGGCCAGCAATAGCTTATGTGGACAGAAAATAACTGAAGGGGCCATGCGGCCAAGAATGGGTGGGAGGCCATGTGGCCAACATTAAATGCCAGCAAGAAATATTTATGCAATCAGAAAAGACAAGGAGAGTGGGACCCGCAATAAATGCAAGCATCCACTCAAGCAAAAGAAAAGGGCACGTGGCCACTCAAGTACAGAAGCCATGTGGGTCCCAATAATAAATACAGCAAGGAAAGGGTTCACGTGGCCAAGCAATGATTACATTATATTGTAATAAGCCATGCAAGAGGAATACCCTCCACGCAATAAAATAATTGCCGTACTCTGACAACAAGGAAGGGCTTTACGTGGCAATTAATGCAAGTTTACACTTAGCAATCAAAAGCAACTGTAGTGGCCATGCGGCCAAAAAAATCAATCGAAGAGGCCATGCGGCCAAAAGAAATCATTACGTGCACATGCGGCAAGCAACTGGCAATTGCCACGCGGCCATGCAAAAATGCAATAGGCTATGCGGCCAGCAAACAATACAAATGGCCACGAGGCCAACATATATGCTATATAAAGTGGCATGCGGCAATAAAGTTCCATGCGACTAAGAAGTGGTTTTAAGCCAAGCAAGCTCTTGCATGCAAGTCGAGCACTAATGCTTGCATGCAAAGCCAACTAGTGTGTATGCGGCCTCAAATGAATTATGGCCAAAGCAACTATAGCTAGCCATGCACTGATATGCGGCCTAGCACTAAAATTACATGCGGCAAGAATGAAAGTTGTTGGTCCAAACAATTTACAGCATGCAAGTAAGTCAAATGCTAGCTAATAAATTAATTATTATGCAAAAATGTTGCAAGCAGATGCTTTAGGCCAAGCAATAGCAACTAAATGCACTAAGGCCAATACATATTATTTGCATGAAGCCAATACAATACAATATTGCATGTGGCAAGCTAATTAAATACGTGGCCAAGCAACTATAATGCATGTAACAAGCTTAGGCCTATGCGGCCAAGAATGGTTTGGGGCCAAGCTAGACACTAATGCTTGTTGCCAGCAATATATAACATTAGCATTAGCATGCTAATGATTAATTGCATGCGGCCAGCAAGGTGGAAGCTAGCAAAAGTGCATTGCCATGCAAGGCAATAGGGCCATATGCGGCCAACAAATATTTGTGCCATATGCGGCCAAAGCTAGCAAACATGTAGGCAAAGCGAGCTAGCAAAATATGCGACAATTAAATAATAGACCATACTAATGAATTATAAAAGCCAATGCAAGCTAACTAATAAATGTGCATGGGCCAGCAATAAATGTTGTACGCGGCCAGGAGATAACCAAAGGCCATGCGGTCAATAAAATAGTGTGCCAATGCAAGCAAGGCTAATTGCTAACAAATATATGCATGCATGCAAGCTAAGCTCATGCGGCCAGCAAGCAATGTTGCATGTGGCCAAGAATATAATTAATGGCCTTCCACAGAGAACATGTCCATAGAAAATACCATAGCCCCCCCTTGCTCCACCAAACAACAATAGGAACCCAAAACCAAATTTTCATGGGCCAAATTTGGGTGAAATGAAATTCTCCAGGACATGGAGCCATCGAACAACAAGAATGTACAAGTTTAACAGATCAAAACCCATAAAAACCGAATTTGCTTCAAAGATAGATCTACAACAATCTAGCCATCAAATTAGAAAACTCCAAGTTCTAAACATGATTAGAATATAACGATAAAGAAAATGGAACAAACGAAATTGAAATCGTCCAACATTCGGCAAGGTGTACTTGCCTCTCTCTAATAGCTAGGGTTTGGTGGAAAAGAAATGAATGAGGATGAATGAGGAGGGAGAGAGAAAAAATGGCTTATATAACAAACTCAAGTGATCTCCACCATTCATTCCTCTCCACTCAATCTAAACCATACACCTCATCTTATGAGAAACCAAACTAACCAAGTCCAAGTCAAAGTGGAACCGAACCAAATAAAACCAAATCCAAGTTAAACCAAGTCATGAAAATCCAACTCTTCAAAATTTTTTAAAATATCACGCAAATCGATAAATACGAAATACGGCTCAAATAAACACGTATCCGTATAAAATATCGATACAGTGAGACGGGTCTCACATCAACGGTCCTACAGATCGGTAGTCCTAGCAACGTATAGGACTGCCAATTTTTTTGACAATTTTAAACTAAACTTGTTACAATTTAGGACTGCCAAAACTTTTGGCAATCCTACGTGCTGTTAGGATTACCAAATTTTTTGGCACTCCTAAAATGGGATGACTATACAATAAGTCCATAGCAGTCCTAAAATGGACTGACTGTACAACAAGTTTATTTTAGAACTGTCAATTTTTTTGACAGTCCTGACAGTATCTATGTTACTCAATTTTTTACAGTCCTTCCAATTGGTAAGATTATCAATACTTTTGATAGTCCATCATCGTCCCCAATAGCGACTTTGGACGAATTTTGAAGTTCGTAACCCTAAAATGGGTTCCAAATTTTGAAAATACGTCTAGAATGAATACTAAATAAAATTTTAGTTATTAGAAGATGAAATTTAGCCATGGACATGGATTGAGAGAGATTTGGAAGATAAAATGTTTAGAGTTTTGGGAGGGAGAAGAGGAAGAAGAAAAAAAAGATTTTTTTTTTGACTTATATACGAACATTTTGGCTAACCATGAGTAATTTTTCTAGTGGCAAAATTATAATTTAAAAAAAAATTGCGCTAGCCTTGAGTAACTATTGAATTGCCTTTATTATTTGCAAAAATGAGGAAGGAGAATTTGAACGAAAAAATAATTTGAATCCCGCTAAATTTTTTTCCTATCAAAAGTGGAAAAAAAAGAAAAGATATGAGAGATGATTTGAGCAGAATTTACCCACTATCTCTTAAAAAGGTAATAATAATTTATGATTTGAGAGGAAAAAAAATGGAAAGAGATGAGAGAATTTTGGAAGAATTTATCTTACTATTCCTAAAAAATAATAATAATTAATTATGATTTGAGCATAACAATGACTAAATAGTAATTGTATCTTTATCTATAAATAAGTAAAATATTATTTTTAAGTTTTCTTATTCTCCTACTGTTTTCGTTCATCCAAACGAAAAAAATTAATAATTTTACTTTTATTTTATTCTCTTCCACTTTTTTACCTCAATTTTTTTTCCTTCCCATGAAAGTTCTCAAACACAGAATAATATACTAATATTTAGTGTCAAGTGTCAACCGACACTTCCATAAATAAAAATCCATAAAAAAGTTGTTCACTTTGAGTCTTGACTCCATGGCTAACATGGTTCCAAATTCCATCGTCATCACGTGGAAATTAGCAAGTTTAAAGTTTAAACCTCTATAATTAGTCTATTTCGCACATAAAAACACAGAAGAAGAAAAAAAAAAAAAAAGCATGGAAGAGAAATTAGATTTCTCTCTCAAAATTTCTGAACTTCCCCCAATTATTTTTGTCGGTTTTCGTGATATCGAATCGATATCATCATCAAATTTGTTCTCGATGATGTGTATAATTACAGGTGGACTCTAATCTCTTCGCCTCTTCTTCTTGCTGCTGCTGCTGCTGCTGCTTTTGAATCAATCAAGTTCGAATTCGAATTCGTAATGGGCGTTTCTGATTCTCTGAACTAAACTGTAGTTCCTTGACGCGTTTTTACGAATTTGGCATGTCGCGGTCTTTCTTCTTGTGGTCGGAGTAGCCCTAGCCAGCCGAATTGGGGAAAAATCTGTTAAAGTTGACGCCTTTGATGCGTCGAAGTCAAATTTGACGACGGATGCTGTGGATGCGTACTGTCGGCTTGGATTTGGGTTTTTTGTGTGGAAAGGTTCCATATATAGTTGATAAAGTTGGTTAGATGATAAGTAAAGGAGTTCCTTTTAGTTGGGAGTAGGGACCTGTTCTTGTGGGATTTGTTTCGTTGGTTGGAACTCGAAAATTTTCGAACTTTCAAGTTTCATCCAGCTGATGACGATTCCAGGATGAGCGGCGCTGGCACTCGGTGGGACTGCTGTCGATGGAACGCCATGACGGTAAGCTCTCCGAGTACGTCGACATAGTCAAGTCGTTGATCCCTCGGAGGCCCGAACCGTCTCCTGTGTCGAGGGACTTTTGGATGCCTGATCACAGCTGCAGGGTCTGTTACGAATGCGATGTGCCGTTCACGGTTTTTAACCGCAGGCACCACTGCCGTATCTGCGGTCGCATTTTCTGTGCGGCGTGCACTTCGAACTTCATCCCCGTCTCACCGGACAACCAGGAGTATCTCCGTGGAGAGGGCTGGAGGATTCGGGTTTGCAACTATTGCTTCAAGGGACGGCAGCAACAGGAGTTAGCAGCAGCAGCAGGTGATAGCGTCCAGCTGTCAACTCTGGTACTCAGTCCGTCCCCTTCCACGACAAGCTTTGCTAGTTCCAAGTCCAGCGGTACCGGTAACAGCAGCACCACGACTGACGGCTCGGTTTTGTACTCAACTGGTGGATACCAGCATGCTGTGTGTGAAATTGATCCATCTAGCCAGTCTATCCCAACTGAATCTTGCCTTGATAAGCAAAACATGCTGAAATCTAACACGGATTCCGTTGAGGACATAAGAGATCCGTCTCCCAACGAGTTCGACTGTTGCCTCAACAGGTGTGCTTGCAAATTTGCTCCTAATTTTGGTGCTCAGCATTTTTATTCTTCTACGAGTTAGTTATGAAAATTATAAATGCTAGATGGGCTTCTGCATTTGTTAAGGTGATCAATGTGCATCTCCATTTACTTATTTTGTTCTCCGACGGTTATTATGTTTATAAAGTACTACCTTCGCACATTTTTAGCTAGAAACTCCTTTTGAATCTAGTATTCACATGTAGAAGATACATGTAATATGCATTCTTATGTCTTATAAGCAAGGTTCACAATATCAGATGATACCTATACATATTTGTCCTATCGATCGTTTTGGCTTGTCCTTGTCCGATATTAACCCCCAGCAATACTAATGGATACTGACATTGAGGCTCTCTTTCCTAGTGAAATCATCAAAAAAACTTTTTAATAAAAAGAGTCGACCAAAGGAAAAATCATTATTGACAATGATTCCGTCGTGTCGAAAAGGTACATGCTATATTGCATCAGTAATATTCGTTATTGACGCTTTGTAACCATTGCCCTTTGTTGGTTTTATATCTGCAAATTTAAAACATTTATCTATCTTAAAATTATTCTATTGCGAGTCTGCTTTGTCTAAAAGCAACCTAACAATATCTATCGCGGGTGAATGACCCAATATGTTGATTATTAGCAATAAATAATACATGGAATATGCCTAAATGTATGAATTATTTTCCTATTTTAAATATATTATTGTCATTTTCTTTCAGAAATTAAGGACTTCGAAACCCTTAAACTGCTGTAAATGCAGATATCGATACTTTTAAGAATGGTCCAAAACTGATTCAGGTACCGATACTCCGAACCTTGTTATGAAGACATTTATGGATATATAGTCTACATAGCTTACATGGCTCACATCTTAGGGACACTACTGCAAATAAGCTGAGTGTAAGATGGAGGCGGAGTCATATGTTTTTGAACTATTACATATTTCTTTTGGAAATGATGCTGATACATCCATAAGATTCATTACTACTTTGATATATATTAGAAAAATTGAAAGGATATTGGTTCTTCGGCTTGGTTGTATGTGTTACAATTTTCACTACTACTAGATTAATCCAGAACATTACCTCTTAAAATTAGAGATAGCGCTTCTTATATACACATTATATATTTATATGTCTAAGGAAATGGCAAATTGATTCATCTATATATAGTGATATATGCTACCTTGAGTGGTTCATAGGCTTGGTCTAATTCTGGATGGCAATGTCAATGTTCTTATTAGTGGCGTTGGGTGATTTGGGTTTGTGACAAATAGTAGACCCAAAATTTTGTGATAAAGCCTTCATTATTCTTTCTTAACATAATGGTTCACATGTGAACTAATACTTATATGTTGTTCTTATGACCAATACAAATTTACTATTTTCAGTCATTATTACCTTGTTTTGGTGGGCATTGATGATGTCGGTCTATCCCCTTTGTTATATTATTAGGTATTTTTATCATACATGGATAACAGGATAGAATGAGCCAAGCCAGGCATGTACATGTAGCATGCCCCAATTAACATGGGCCCTGACAACATCAACTTTTGAGATTTTCTTCTCAAAGGAATCTCCTTTACTGGAACATTTATACCCGGAAAGAGAGGGGGGTTGTTGTTGTTGTTGTGTGTGTGTGGTGGGGTGGGGGTGGGGGGAGGGTAATGGGGTTGTGTTTGAGGAGTTGCTCGCTGGGAATTTTGTTTCTAACTGAGGTGGTTTTCAACAGAAGCATCCTTGGCAAGTCATGGAGGCTTGCCTCCTTTTACTATTTATCTCCTCTTAGTCCTCAACATTGAGACAAATTTGGCCTCGACTTTCTCATGCTCTTCTACTATCAAACTGGCCTGGCTTAAGGTTATTCACTTCTTGAGTTCTCTTTCAATTTAACTATTTAAGATTGACCTCGATTGTCGGGATCAGGAGAAGTTAAAAAAAAAAAAACTTAACTAAGAGCAGGAAGTATCAGATCAAACATGCAAGTTGGAATTTATGGAGCAGGGGCTAGTTCTTTTTATGCCTTGTACATATGCTGCTTTTGGTGACTTTGGCCTTGATTTTCTCATGCCCTTTTCTTAATCAGAACAGCTGGTGTTCCTTGAGTTTTCATTCTATTTAAGGTCACCCGCAACTTGCTTTTTGAGAATCTCTTTGGCCTTATGTTGTGCTTGAGAGTGCAATCCCTATCTCTAGTTTTGAATCTCATCATCTTCCCTCTGCTATTTGATTCTTTCTTAATCAATATGATCTTTTGGATTGTTGCGCCTTGTTCGCAAGAACCCAAATTGTATCAATAATACAATAGGTTCCTCCTGCATCAACTTACTTTCTACTTTCTAGGACTTATGGCGAGCCCCTCCTTGGCAGTTGTCTTGTTGTCGAGGAACTTGCCAATCAGGAACAAGTGAAAGTGCTGACAGCAGTCGTAAAATTCACTCAAGCCTCTGGCACAGTGACCCAGTAACTTTTATATGAGCTCTATAGTGAAGCTAATTTTAATTGGATAAGCCATTGATAAAAAATGACAAACACTGAAACATGTAAACCACGTTTTATTCTGGTTCGCTGAAACCTAGGGAGCTCGGACATTAAAAAATTGGGCCTTGTCGAACACAGATCAGGCACATAAGGACACTCCAGAATACACTAGGACAACAAAATAGGAGCAGTGTCTGTGTTTCTGCGTCATGTTGTATCCATGTCCGTGCAACATAGACTGAACTGAAACACACACTGTAAGTAACCATTAACAAAATGACAGCTATGATAACTTGTGGGGCCAGAACAAGTTCCAACAATGCATTAGATATAAATGTATCTTGTGATCCCACAAATTATTTTAGCTGTCCTTTCTGTTATTGTCACCTAGGAGCTGTTTGGTCCATGGAAGTTGGCCAGAACTTAAGAGAACCTGGGTTCTAAGTGCTCTTACAGAGAAGTAGGTATCACGGTGGTGAGGGTAGCCCCACACCCTTATGCATAAAGGCATAGATCCATCCATACACACATACAAGATAGAAACATGCATACAGAATTACACATGCTCATACATGTGTATGTGTTTTGGAGGTATCTTTGCTGTGGCATACCTGTCGTAGACATCCAGTAAATCATCACCAATACTCTGCCAGATCCTTACTCGTTGCTGATCGTGAATTATTCCCTTATTGTTTAATGTGACCAACACAACACCAGATTGCATGCGAAGCTTCATGGACTCTGAAGTCTGAATGTGCATGGTACTCTCAGAATTATCCAATTGCTAAGTCTTCCACTCCTTTCACCTCAGTAATATTCCAGTAAGAGTTTTGAAATTTTGGGATGCTCTTGTTTGTTGGGGAAATTTCTAGGTCAGGTGGTTTTCAACACAATCAGCCTGCACAACTAATGGAGTCCGTCGAAAAAAAAAGAACTACTAATGGAGTCATGGGGAGCAACTGCCCCCACACCTTCACACACCACCTCTTTTACCCTAAGCTCCTGTACCAATAGACAACTTTGGTCTTGAATGTCTCATGCTCTTCCACAATAAAACTGGCTTGTGTTATGCTAAATCCCTTTGTAACGGATAATAAAGATAAACCGATCAGATCGGAAGAACAAAAGCAACACAGAGGACACATCAATTTTACGTGGAAATCCGAACCGGAAAAACCACGTCAGCAACATACTGTTTTCTTCTTCCACTGTTTACAACAATATGATTAGACAGTGGCTATTTGTTAGCCCCAGAAACCCTAAACTAGTTAGCATAAGAAATGGACAAAATATCCAAAATACCCTCAAACTAATTTTGGGTACACAAAATACAATATACACCAAAGAAATTCGAAGGACCCTTCTGTTGGTGTAGCTGAACCGACTTTAGGACCAGCCGATTTAGTTAGGATTCAAGGCATACCCAACACCCTTCTTGATTTCTCATTCAATTTAAGATTGACCTTAAATGGTCGGGGGGATTTTCTAAGAGCAAAATTATTGGGCAAGCATGCACGTTGGGACTTGTGAAATAGGGGAGCCATCGACTCTTTCTTTTTATGCTCTGTGCCTATGCTGCTGCTTGATGACTTTGGCCTCGACTTTCGCATGCCCGTTTCTTAATCAAAACGGCTGGGATTGAGCTAAATTTATTTTTCTCATGCCCGTTTCCCTACTTATATTTTGTTATCATTATATTTAAGAATGCCCTCAAATGCATAAGAAACTCATGAAAGCTATTTCAGTTTCCAAAGAGTTGGAATAATTCAAAGTGTTTGTGTTTTACTGAGCAGAATGTGAATAATTCTCTCAACAAGTAACTGATGTGTGGATATATGCGCCCTACACACTATGTGCAAATACCCATATTTTTTCTCTTTAAAATTGTAAATATTTTAACTATGATGGATACTTCTGTATTAATAATATGTGATATACTCATCTCTCCTTATCAGGGCCGGCCCTGGCCCAGGGCGACCGCCAGGGCCCCATAGAATATGGAGGCCCAGATAAATAAATAAATAAATAAATAAATAAATAAATAAATAAATAAATAAATAAATAAATAAATAAATAAATAAATATATATATATATATATATATATATATATATATATATAATCTTGTATCTAAAATAGAACTAATATGTAATATGACCCCCCTTTATCACAAAACATTTGTGGTGTAGTGGTTAGTATGTTAAACGTGCACACTAGAGGTTCTAGGTTCAATTCATGGTTCCTAACGGTTTTTAAATTTTTTTATTTTTATTTTATTTTATATTATATATGGGCCCTATTTGAGAAGTTTGCCTAGGGCCCCCATGAACTCAGGCCTGCTCCTTATGAGGTGATCCGCTCTTGATTTTTATAAGCCTACAATTGTCTACAAGAGAAATGTTAGTATCCTTTTCACTTAACGAAAATCCAGAAAAGTCCCACTGATTCTGATGATCAGGTCCTGACTAACCTATTTAGGCGAAGACCCTTTGGTGCTGGCAGCAGTGTTTTAAAAGCTGGTTTGAACCGGACGGTTTAACCGATCGTCTTACTGGTCCAGTTCAAATAATTGAACCGATCGAATGGTTGAACCTTGGGGAACAAGATTGAACCACTCAAACCGGTCGACCTAGCCATAATTCAACCAAACCGAGCGTTCAACCAAAAAGAATTAATTTCAAAATTTGTGACCACAAAGAATCAAACCCAGGACCTCCCGCATACATAAACAATTCTTAAGCAATAGGCTAGTTAATTTTTGGTCTCAAAGTTATATTCCACTAGCTTTTGATCATTTGATATGCAGTATTGAGAATTCTCATTCTAATATATGCACTCTCTTAAGGTTTTAGGCAAAATTAGAATAAAACTTACACTTAGTACTCATCTGATGTGGGAATAAATCAATGAACCTTTTTTTTGTGAGACAAGGCCCATCAATGATGACCATCCCTGTCATGGGTTACTAGTACCAAGACCCCCTCCCCTTTAATTAAGTTTTTTCCTGGGCTGCGACTCGAACCCACACCCACTCCTCCCCTCCGTTACCACTGTTACCACTGGACCACTCCCTCAATGGTAATCAACAAAACTTGTTCGTTTGAAAGTCTTTTACGTTAGTCAACACTCACACAAGCGGAACACTACTTCAATACAAATTTGACCTATATAATCACACAAAACTCCTTATTACTCCTATCAAAGGTAACCTTTGTAATAATTTGGATATTCTTGTCTCTCTACTTTTAAACATGATAAATAAAAAAAAAAGATTAATCTAGCTTTTGATACAATGTGAATAGTAGCAGTGTAAAATTTAATGTAGCTTTTTGATCTTCTTTCTTATGTACATTTAATAAAGTTTCTTGTAAAAGAATGTTATGATAATGGCTTAAAAATTTAAATTTAAGTTAAGCAATAATGGCTTTTAAAAATGTTATATAAATACTAAATAAAATTTTCATAATTTAAAATAATTGTTACATCAACATCTTTGAACTGACTGGTTCAACTGGGTATTGAATGTTTAGCTAATTCTCTTTCAATCTTGGGCCATGGTTAACATATTTTTGTGGCACAAATTTTAGACTACGTTTGGAGGAGTAACCTTCATCAGTACTACACTAACTTGTGTTGGATACTGAGTTCTTTTTTCTTCTTAACTTGGTGCCATTGAGAGATGAATAGGACGGTTAACATTTTATATTGGAAAATTGTGGGGTCACTTGGTGTGATGGTAAAGCTTGGTGCTTGATCTTGGAGGATGCCTCTCAATGTAAAATGGGGTAAGGCTGTGTAAATTTTGACCTCCCTAGACTCTGCATTGGCAGGAGCCTCCTGGCAATGGGAACTGCTTTACATTGTACTGTGACATACGAATTTATCACCATTTCAACTTATTGTGCATCTGAATCGTTTATTGGTCTTACTTTGATGGTCTCATCAACTCCTTCCAGTAGACAGGGAAATAATATATGTTGCCTTTTGATTCTCTTTGATGTCATCAATTGTATACTAGGGCATTAATCAAATCCCTCCAACCTTGACCATACTTGCTGAAATTCTTCTGATATTCAAACCTCTTTCAAGATTGCTTGAACTTACCCTTGTTTTATCTCTTCATTCTGTTGCATTGTGTTTCTATTTGTCATTCTCCTCCAAAACTTGCAAGTCTTTTAAAGCTCTTAATTGCCTAGTGTCAGCCTAGATTTTCTGATATCATGCTTATACTCCTTGTCAGTTCATTTTTCCTTCTGCACTTAGTTGTCATTTAGTTGGTTTCTACCTTCCCCCCGCTCAGTGTCAATCCAACTTATTCTGTTTGTTATATCCTTTTGCTGATGGTATATTCTGGTGGTCCTTCTCAGTGATTATCGCCTCTCAGTTTTCTTGTAAAGTTATGTTTTTTGTTTTCAGTCTTCCATCAAATTAACTCATGCAAGATTCATATTATATTAAATAACTTTTCCCAGATTAAGCTTTGCATGAAAGATGAATAGCCCATTAGTCTTATTATGTCCTGAAGGTGCTTCGCCAATTGCTTTTTTTCTTTTGGTTTTAGGAGTGATGATGAAGATGATGAATATAGTGCTTGTCGTTCTGATTCTGAGACACGCCAGTTCCAAACTTCTGATGTGTATTACCGCTCGGTTGAGTGTGAGGAGACCGACCAAGATTATAGATCAGATAAGGTTTATCCTTCTGAAGAAAAGGCTGACCCTAGGATTAATTCTCAAGTACAGGGTAATACAGAGTTTCATGTATCTTTGGATACTGAGAAAATGGAAGAAGGAAGGGGAAATGATAATAGCTATGAGTGCTATGCTTCTTCTGTTATATATGGTAATGAAAGTTCAGATACAGAGCCTGAGGATTTTGAGAATAATAAACTACTCTGGCTTCCTCCTGAGCCTGAAGATGAAGAAGATGAAAGAGAGACTACTCTGTTTGATGACGATGATGATGAGGAAGCTACAGGAGAGTGGGGATATTTACGTTCATCAAACAATTTTGGCAGTGGTGAGTACCGGAGCAGAGATCGATCTAATGAAGAACATAAGAAAGTCATGAAAAATGTTGTTGATGGACATTTTAGGGCTTTGGTAGCTCAGCTTCTTCAGGTTGAAAATTTATCGATGGGGAAGGAAGATGATAAGCAGAGTTGGTTGGAAATAGTTACAACTTTATCATGGGAAGCTGCATCTCTGCTGAAACCAGACACTAGTAAAGGGGGAAGAATGGATCCTGGGGGGTATGTAAAGGTCAAGTGTATAGCTTGTGGTCGTCCCAGTGAAAGGTAAGTTACTCCCTATTCTTTACTAGAAGTTTAGTAAAAGGCCCCGAGTATTGTTTGATTTGTTTTATTCAATGTGTTAAACTCTTGCAAATCGAATTTCAAGTGAGCAGCCTCATGCAAAGAGTTTAGAAGTTCCTTAATCTCTTTTGTGTTTTGGCATGCCCATATTGGCCTTCTTTTGGTGTCTAGTATTTCCCCTATAATAAATTTTATGAAACTGAAATCCTTTTATTTGTGCTGGTGAATGATGAATGATAATGGAGTTTCTACTCTGTTTTCTAGCATGGTCGTGAGAGGAGTTGTCTGTAAGAAGAATGTTGCTCATCGTCGCATGCCATCAAGAATTGAGAAACCTCGTTTCCTTATCCTTGGTGGAGCTCTAGAGTACCAGCGAGTATCAAATACGCTGTCAAGTGTTGACACATTATTGCGGCAGGTAGATTGACCTTTCTATCTTTTTGTTATTTATCTCATTTTTTTTTCTTTTGATTCTTTTGATTGTGGTAGAGTGTATGATTGAGCAATCAGGGGGTTACTCCTTTATATCATATGAAGTATTTTATGTAGGAAACAGATCATCTGAAGATGGCAGTTGCAAAAATAGCTGCTCACCATCCTAATGTCCTCTTGGTAGAAAAATCAGTGTCTCGATTTGCACAGGATTATCTCCTCGCCAAAAACATTTCACTTGTTTTAAATATTAAAAGGCCACTCCTAGAGCGTATAGCCCGCTGCACTGGTGCTGAAATAGTTCCTTCAGTCGATCACCTGTCTTCTCAAAGGCTGGGGCGTTCTGATTTGTTCCATGTGGAGAAGTATGTTGAAGAGCATGGGAGTGCTGGTCAGGGTGAGAGGAAAATGATTAAGACTTTGATGTTTTTTGAAGGGTGCCCAAAGCCACTGGGATGTACTGTAAGTATTCTGAACATTTCAGATTTAGATATTCATCTCCAACAAGTTCTCAACTTTTACTTTCTTCTTCCTACTTCAGAATTGAGTGCAACTCTTCATTGTTGCGTGATTTTGTTTTCCAAACACCTCCATTGTTACCTGTGTACTATGTTAGATGGACACGGGAAAATGGTCAGTATCTGTGCCTGTATCCGTGTTCGTATTCATGCAACATAGGGGACTACATATATGCCTATTTGAAAATGTTTGTATCCTGTATCCATATCGTGTCCTTATCGTCCTTATCTGAATCTGTTTCTGTATTCGTGTAACATAACCTGTGCATCCCCATCAGTAGTTATAAGTTTATTCTTATCTTCTATAAGAAAAATGGAGTTAATACATTGTAGGTAAAACTATTTTGTTACATGCTGAGTGCTGCTTGTCTGACATGCACTTTGTACTTTCTTGTCCCTTTGTCATACTAAGGTGTTTTTCATATTTGGATTTAAACAAGGTTTATTGTCTGATAGAATATTGTATTATCCTATTTGTTCATTAGGAAGGTACATTTATATGTAATGGCTTGTCCTTTTCTTCAATTAAAAATACACCCTCTTTAGCTTGAGACATACTCTCCACATTCATTGACTTATGCCACTGGAATTTGTGATCTTATTCTGATTTTTTCTGCAACTTGGTTTGCCATATTCATTGATGTCTAGTAGTTGTCCTCTGGCTACTTGACATGGTGAATGTTTGGTTTTACTAAAAGTGCAGGTGAAAAAAATATTATCAAAACTTTTCTGCTTTTCATGTTGCTACCTTTACTTTTTAAACTAAGGATATAATATAGCAAACAAATAACACGAAAGAGCTTCTAGAATGGTTTCGAGCTGTAATTTCTTCTCATTTATAGTAGAGGTAACAGTTCAAGCACTTTACTTCAGCCACATATATTGTAGAAAATAATAGTTGGTGTAATTTTATTGATGGACTACTTCACTACTTATAGGGAGTCTAGCTCCTCTACATACTACAAATTCCGATGTGGGACTAAAAGTCCCTTATTGATTCTCAACACTCCCCCTCAAGATGGACGATAGATATTGATCATCCCCATCTTGTTACATAGCTTCGACAGACTTAATGAACTAAGACCCTTAGTCAGACAGTCTGCCACTTGTTCTTCTGAGCGGACATGGCCAATCTTCAGTATCCCTTGCTCCAGCTTCTCCTTGATAAAGAATCGATCGATTTCGATATGCTTCGTTCTGTCGTGCTGAACCGGATTATTCGCTATACTTATTGCGGCTTGACTATCGCTCAGAAGATGCAATGGTGTCCCCTTATCCAACTTCAACTCTGTCAGCAGTGCTTTCACCCATAGTAGTTCTGACACCCCTAGAGCCATTGCTCTGTATTCTGCTTCAGCTGTCGACCGTGCTACCACTGACTGTTTCTTGCTTCTCCATGAAACCAGGTTTTCTCCTACAAAAACACAGTACCCCGTGGTAGACCTTCTGTCGTCTATGCAGCTTGCCCAGTCTGCATCACAGTATCCCTCAATATCTGTGCATCCATTCTTCTTGAACCACAGTCCTTTTCCCGGTGTCCCTTTCAGATATCTTAGGATCTGAAATACTGCATCCATATGACCCGTTCTTGGATCATGCATATAGCGGCTTACAACGCTTACTGCAAATGAAATATCAGGGCGAGTATGTCCTAGATAAATCAGTCTGCCTACTAGCCTTTGATACCTTTCGCGATCAACAGGCTCTCCTGCTTCTACTCCCATCTTGCACTTCTGGTCAATTGGAGTGACTGCTGCTCGGCATCCCAGCATCCCTGTCTCCTTCAGCAGATCTAGTACATATTTTCTTTGTGAGAGAACAATTTCTTGTTCACCATCACACACCTCGATACCTAAAAAGTATCTCATTTGTCCTAAGTCCTTCACCTCAAACTCCTTAGCGAGTTTCGACTTCAGCTTAGTGATCTCATCAGCATCATCACCTGTGATCACTATATCATCCACATATACAGCAAGTATAGTTATGTGGCCTCTTGCATGCTGGAGGAAGACCGTGTGATCTGCATTTGTCTGATGGTACCCCATGCCAGTGACAGCCTTTCTGAATCTGTCAAACCAGGCTCGAGGAGATTGCTTCAGCCCGTACAGCGACTTCTTCAGTTTGCACACTTTTCCATGTGACGTTCCTTCACCTGAATCTGACACAGAGTAGCACCCCGGAGGAGTCTCCATGTATACTTCTTCTTGTAGGTCTCCATGAAGAAATGCGTTCTTTACGTCTAACTGGTGTAGCTTCCACCCATAGTTTGCTGCAATGGAGACCAGTGTTCTTACGGTACTCATCTTCGCTACTGGGACAAAAGTCTCATCATAGTCAATACCATATGTCTGGGTATAGCCTTTTGCAACCAGTCTCGCCTTGTATCGTTCAACTTTTCCTTCTGGTGTCTCCTTCACTGTGTAAACCCATTTGCATCCCACAGCTTTCTTTCCTTCAGGTAATGGCACCAGCTCCCATGTCTTATTTTTCTCTAGTGCCCCAAGTTCTTCCATCATTGCAGCTTTCCATCTTGGGTCCTTCTTTGCTTCCTGCCAATTCTTAGGTAAAGAAGTGGAGTCTAACGAAGTGAGGAATGTTTGATAAGTCGGAGAAATATTAGAATAAGATACGTAGTTGGCGATATCATGTTCATAATCTTTATAACGAATAGGAGCCTTTCCCGCATTAATGCGAGAAGACCTCCTTAAGGGAGCAATGGGTGGTGGAGAAAGCATACCATCCGAATCGGAGAGATCCGCTTCCGAATCCGAGCGATCCGGTGCGGGAGTAACATCTTCAGGAGTCGGGGCAGGAGTAGACGAGGGACTTGGCACTATAGGCACAGGGTACGGCACAGTACTGGACCTCTGCTCATTTCTTCTTCTGTAAACTTGGAGCTCCTTTTCCCTTGTCTGCTTCTCCCCCTGCGTAATGTATGTATTGTCTTCTTCATCCTCCGTATCAGTATCATTGATGCTTTCTCCCCCTTTCTGCCAGTTTGTCACGACAGGACAAGGTACTGATCCGACAACTACGTTTGGGCGTACTACCTCCCCCTCACGTCTAACACCCGCTGGGTGAGGCGTGTTCCCAAACGCAGAACCTTCGTCCGAACCATAATAAGGTTCCAGCTCTCTGAATGTAACGTCCATGCTTACAAACAGCTTCCGTTCAACCGGGCTCCAGCATACGTAATCCTTCTGTGTCCCGGTGTACCCAACAAAGACACACTTAAGTGCTCGAGGATCCAGCTTACCAACAACAGGCCTGTTATCGTGGACGAAGCATACGCAACCAAATACTTTCGGAGGAACGGTGTACGCAGTTGCCCCCGTGAGCATTTCCAAAGGCGTCTTCCAGTCCAGTAATTGAGAGGACATCCTGTCGATGAGATAAGAGGCTGTCAAAACAGCCTGCCCCCACAAAAATTTAGGGACATTCATAGCCAGCATCATTGTCCGAGCTACCTCCAGCAGGTGCCTATTTTTTCGTTCGGCAACACCATTTTGAGCCGGTGTATAGGCACAAGAGGTTTGATGCAGTATACCATGAGAGGATAAATACGCAGCAAACCTCTTATGGGTATATTCCGTCCCATTATCCGACCGGAAACACTTAACACGAGCATTATATTGTGTCTTTACGCGTTGATGGAAGCTCTGAAATGCTTCAAAAACGTCACTTTTATTCTTCAGTAGGTAGATCCACGTTACGCGGGTAGAGCAGTCGATAAAAGTGACAAACCATCTATAACCGTTAACACCGGTTGTAGGACAAGGACCCCACACATCTGAATGAATCATATCAAAAGCTGCAGTACATCGATGCCCAGAACTCACATAGGAGCTTCTGGTATGTTTTTCCATCTCACAAGCATCACAAACTAACAACTCTTTATTCGCTTTTTGATATAAGGATGGAAACATGCGACTAATAACCGAAAAGGAAGAATGTCCTACACGCTGATGGTGTAGGAGTAGCTCGGCTTCGACACTTCGACTTCGGACTTCTAGTTGTGCGTCTGCAACCAATGATGCCAGTGCTCTGTCCAGACCGTTCCTGTCCAAGTACCATAGACCCTTATGCCATGTGCCAGTGCCCAGTCGTCTCCCCATTCCCTTCTCCTGAAAGATTACCTTAGGAATATCAAAGGAAACAGTACAGTTTAGATCAAGGATAATGGCGCTAATGGATATAAGATTGACAGGAAAGGAAGGAGCATGTAAGACATTAGATAGAGTGATGGAAGGAGTGCAATCAATAGTGCCTTTACCCATAACAGGCCTGGAGGTACCATCAACAGTCTGAATGCTTTCTGGCGGCGTTAGGTTAGAGTATTCCCGGAACTCACCTCGGGACCCCGTGACATGGCGGGATGCCCCAGAGTCCATAATCCAGACTGGTTGAGAGACAGATGCAAGAGCACGCGGAGGTATACCGGCACTGGTTTGGGAAAAGTAAGTGCAGTAATCTCCTGAGGTGGGCGGCACCTCAGAATTGACCTGTCGGTCACCAGAACCAATCTTTGAGCCCCGCAGTTTCTCAAGAACTTCTCTCTCAAATGGAGTTATGTCCGCCAGCTGATTGTCCCGGCCTTCATCCGCCAGATTCGTCGTGTTGCCTCCAGAGTAAGTGCCCCTTCCACCAGTGTAGCTGCCTCGACCACCTCGTCGTCCACCCCGACCACGGCCCCGACCACGCGAGGAACTCCGTGCTGGTTTTGGGCAAAAGCGGATGTAATGCCCTGTGTCACCACAGTTGTGGCAAACGCCTCCCGCAGAAGGAGGCTGGTTGAAAGCAGCAAGAGCAGATGTGGCAACTCCGACTTGCTCCCCCTGGGAGATGCCCCTGGTGGGCATCAGCTTCAACCGTGCTTCTTCTTGTGCCATGGCAGCTATGGCATCCTCTAAGGTCGGCAGCTTCGGTTGCGCAAGAAGTACATTCCTCCGTTGCTCAAATGCAGGGTTGAGACCCTTCAAAAACTTCATCATCCGTTGCCGCGAGATATAATCCAGAAATCTCTGGAAATATTTTGCGAATGCCGGTTCAACCTGAGCATCCTCCATTCCAAGAGGATCATAATGGTCAAGATCAGACCAGTACTTCTTCAACAAGGCGGCGTATTCAGATATGATACGATCGTCTTGGACTACCCGATCGAGTTCATCCTGCAGTTGGAAGACTCGCATTGGGTTACCTGAACCGGAGTACATATCTTTCAATGTTCTCCAGATATCAGCAGCTCCCTCCATTGCTTCAACATTACCCGACACTTGATCGGTTAAAGAGGCTGTCAACCAACCAGCCACGACATTGTTGACAATCTCCCATACAGCAAACTCCTTCGAGGAGTGATCGACCGGGGCCTTGGTGTGGCCATCTACATAGCCAACCAAGCCACGTCCCTTCAGCGTCCGCATCGCCTGTCGTGACCATTTTAAGTAGTTGGTCGTGCCTTCCAGCTTCGTCTCCAGTTTGTCCAACTTTCCCATTTTATACGGTGACGGATCCACATCAGTATGGGTCACGCGTGAGGTTGCCTCCGGTAATCTCTTGGTCAGGAGATCCTCGACCAGGGCCTTCATCTCTTCTGCTGTCAACTTCCCATAGATGGAATCCATGGTTTCTGCAACTGTAATCAGTGAGGTTTTGTTGTTTCCTGAGTCGTCGTCGTTTGCTTCGTCTTCGTCTTAGTCAGCAATCTGCTGTGAATCCTGATCTCAGGTAGCGTCTTCGTCAACTGTATATTCTGACAGGTGAGATAGAGATCAGGGGGGGAAACAACAAACTAGCTTCCTCACTGATATGTTGGAGTGTATGCGACCAACTAGAACCGCGTCATTATGACGTGTTCGGACAGCCCAAACTTAGTTGTGCCTCCTTGCATGACGAAGTATGCAGCACGCCGCAACAGAAATCCTAGAAGGATTCTGAGTGTACGAAAATCTAAAGAGATTTCGTAACAGAAGCAAGACGAAAATCTAAAGAGATTTCGTAACAGAAGCAAGACGAAAATCTAAAGAGATTTCGTATGCGTAGCAGTAGGTCTTCTAAAGAGAAGATACTGAGTCTCGAAGGCAACAACAGTAGAGCTTCTAAAAAGAAGGTACTGATTCTCGAAGGCAACTGCAGTAGATCTTCTAAAAAGAAGGTACTGATTTTTTTCTTTTTTTTCTTTTTTTTTTTTTTGGCGGCTAGGGTTAGGGTTAGGGGGGGATTGCTCCGGGCGGGGGGGGGGGGGGGGGGTCGGGCGGGGGGGGGGGGGGGTCTGCTCCGGGGGGGGGGGTCGGGGGGCTGCTCCGGGGGGGGGGGGGGTCTGGAGGGGGGGGTTGGGGGGGGCTGCTGCTCCGGGGGGGGGGGGGGGGGTTGGGGAGGGGCTGCTGCTCCGGGGGGGGGGGGGGGGAGGAGAGAGAGAGAGAGTTATGGCTCTGATACCATGTAGAAAATAATAGTTGGTGTAATTTTATTGATGGACTACTTCACTACTTATAGGGAGTCTAGCTCCTCTACATACTACAAATTCCGATGTGGGACTAAAAGTCCCTTATTGATTCTCAACATATATACATGCTAAGAACGAATTATAAATTCATGCACCTAATCTTTGATCCTACTTCCTAAATTGTGTAGGTTTTGCTCAAAGGTGCTAACAGTGATGAGCTGAAGAAAGTTAAACATGTTGTCCAATATGGAGTCTTTGCAGCCTATCATTTAGCTCTGGAAACTTCATTTCTTGCAGATGAAGGTGCCTCTTTACCTGAACTTCCATTGAAGTCTCCAATAACTGTAGCACTTCCAGATAAACCGTCGAGTATGGATAGATCCATTTCCACAGTTCCTGGTTTTACAGTCCCTGGTTCTAGTAAGCCACAGCTCACTAATAATATGCAAAGACCCATTGCCTTAGATGCCACTCCCAAACATAGTGACATTGGAGATACAACATTATCACTTTATTCATCTCAAGGGCATAACTCTGTTTCGGATTCTGCCTCTACCTATATGTCTCATTATGGTGAAATTACTGGGTTTGCACTGGAGAAGAACCAGCAAAATGGACATTCTCCTGGGTTCTCTTCTACTTGTCATAAACATTCCGAGTTTGAATCATTCAGAAATAATAATCAAACAATTGAAGAAACTCGAGGAACCTCAGAGAGGGGTAGAGGTTTCGCTAAGGATCTACAGATAGACAGCAACCAGACCATAGGAAGGCAACGTGATTCCTCCAACTTGGGGATTTCTCATCAAGAAAATGCTCCAAGCGATGGGGTTGGATTACCAAAGGGAGAGTGCCCCCCTTCTCCCTCTGATCATCCGAGCATTTTGGTTTCCCTATCATCGAGGTGTGTATGGAAAGGGAGTGTCTGTGGCCGTGCACATTTGTTACGCATCAGATATTATGGCAGCTTTGATAAGCCGTTGGGAAGATTTTTACGGGACCATCTATTTGACCAGGTTTGCTTATCTTATACTGTAAATTCATGTATAAGGTGCATGGAAGAATGATTCTAGTTGCTTTTTCCTGCAGAGTCATCTGTGTCGCTCATGTGAGATGCCATCAGAAGCTCATGTCCATTGCTACACACATCGGCAAGGCAGTCTGACAATATCCGTCAGGAAGCTGCTAGAGTCCCTTTTACCTGGAGAACGAGATGGAAAGATCTGGATGTGGCACAGGTGCCTGCGGTGTCCTCGAGTTAATGGTTTTCCTCCAGCAACCCGAAGAGTAGTCATGTCTGATGCTGCTTGGGGATTGTCTTTTGGTAAATTTTTGGAGCTCAGCTTTTCTAACAATGCTGCAGCTAGTAGAGTAGCCAGCTGTGGTCATTCGCTGCATAGAGATTGCCTCCGATTTTATGGGTATCTCCTGTGTTATCCCCTCCTCTTCATTCTTTTCAACTTTTGTTTCTCCATTTGATCGATGTTCATGACTTGAACAGGTTTGGGAACATGGTTGCTTGCTTCCGATATGCCTCGATTATTCTTAACTCTGTTTATCTTCCACCTTCTGAACTTGAGTTTAACTACCAGTATCAAGAGTGGATACAGAAGGAAGTTGATGAAGTATGTTCTGATGTGCAACCTAAGGCTCTTTTTCGGCACAAGTGCATATTTTCTTCACCTTTCTTTGGATCTTATTTTTAGTATTCCAATTTCAGGTGGCTAAGAAGGCTGAACTTTTATTTTCTGAGATACTCGACAAACTGAATCGAATTGCGGAGAAAAGGCTTTATAATGATTCTCTGAATGATAATGTGAAAGTTCCAGAATCAAGCTGTGACATTATTGAACTTGAAGAGATGCTAGAAAAAGAAAAGACCGAATTTGTGGTAAGTGCCATACTTTCTTGTTCTTTTGTTGATATTTGGTGTATTGGCCTTTCAGCACATCCTGATAAAGTTTTTAACTCGTTTCAGGAACATTTGTGGAAAGTTGTAAAAAAAGATGCTAGTAAGGGACAACAGCCCATTGATATTCTTGAAATTAATAAATTACAAAGGCAAATACTGTTCCAATCATATTTTTGGGATCAACGCTTAATTTTTGCTGCTAGTTCAGGGAATAATTCTCATGAAGTTGTCAGCGATTTAGTGGCAAAATGCAAAGAGAATCTTGGCTTTTCTGAAAAGCCAGTTGATTTGAATTTGACTCCAAAGCCACGAAAACCCTTTCTTAGTTTAGATGCTTTTCCTCCATGTCCCAGGAATGATGAATTCATGAAGGGGAGGGTGCATGCAATTGATAATCAAGGACATTCTGATCATCTTAAGCAAACTGATGTAGGTCAAGAGAGAGGTGACCTGGAACAAGATTGTTTAATAATGAAACAAGTCAAAACCTCATTGACGAGCTCAATTTCAAATGATCAATTGGATCCTTCGGGTTATGGTTTCGTTCATAGAGTCCTCTCCGATGTTCAGTTCCCTATAATGGCAGATCTATCAGACACCTTGGATGCAAAGTGGAGAGGAGAAAGTGGCCCTGCCGTGGCTGAGGCCAGTGTGTCAATTTTAGCTGCTCCAGTAGAGGGTACATGTGTGACTTCTGTTTCAGAGGAGTCACTTGAACAAAGTGGAGGTGTTGTGTCCGGGGCCATTTTCTCTAAACTGCCAACCTGGTTGGGAGACGGTGCACGAGAGTGCTCAAACTGGACGGGACTGCCTTTCTCGAACTTATATCGTTCTTTCAACAAGAATAAGGTCAATGTTTCAAAAATAGATGCCCTCAACAACTACATTCCTGTTTATATTACTTTGTTCCGTGACTTGGCACGTCACAATGGGGCCAGCCTGCTTCTTCCTATTGGAGTCAATGAAATTGTCATCCCCGTTTATGATGATGAACCAACCAGTGCCATTTGTTATGCCCTTGTTTCACCTGATTATCATCTGCAGGCGTCCCATGAGCAGGAGAGATTAATAGGTAGTGGGGATTCCCAACTTCCAATGCCTGTCCATGGTTTAGGAAGCTATCAATCGCTTCAATCAGTTGATGACGTGTCCTCAGAATCTGTAAAAACTATAGGATCAAGTGACAATAGCTTATTGTCCATGTCCACTAGCAGGGGCTCGTTGATTGTGGATCCACTTGCATATACTAAAGTGAAGCATATTAGAGTTACCTTTTCAGTTGATGGGCCACTTGGTAAGGTTAGATATACTGTGACCTGTTACTATGCGGATCACTTCGACAAATTAAGGAGAATTTGCTGTCCCTCTGAAGTTGATTTCATAAGATCTCTTAGTCGCTGCAAGAAATGGGGTGCACAGGGTGGCAAGAGCAACGTCTTTTTTGCAAAATCATTGGATGATAGATTTATTATCAAGCAGGTTACTAAAACAGAATTAGAATCGTTTATCCAATTTGCTCCAGAATACTTCAAATATCTCTCAGAGTCTATAAGCACTGGAAGTCCCACATGCTTATCAAAGATTTTGGGAATATACCAGGTATTAGTCCTTTGCATATGTATTCTTTATCGATCACTGCATTTTATTTTATTTTTGTAAATTATTCATGTATCTTATTCAGAATCCTATCTTATCCCATAGTATTTTAGGAATCTGCAACAACTACAACAAAGTCTTTATCCCAAATTTTTGGGGTCAGCTGTTTGTTGTTTGAATCCTTTTCTTCCATTCAGTTCTCTTAAGGGCCATGTCCTTTGTAAAACATTTAAATATCCTTCTTTAAAACTTTATTCTATGTTTGCTTTGGCCCTATCTTTAGTCCTATACTACTTGTCTATTTGCACATGTCTAAACCACCTAGGATGACTTTCTCTCGTCTTGTTCTCACTTGGTGTCACTTCTAACTTCCCACGAATACACACATTTTTTATCCTATCTTTTAATGTATTATCACTTATCTATCTTAGTATTTTCATTTCTGCTACATTAATTTTCTAGACATGTTTTTTAATGCCCAACGCTCTTGATCGCAAAACTGATCTTATACCCGTCTTATTATAATTTTTCTTTCAACTTCAAAGGTATTTCCTGATCACAAAATACTCCGGAAGCATTTCTCTATTTCAACCATCATGTTTTAATTTTATGCATGACATCATTCTCAATCTCTCCGTCACGATAAATGTTTGATCCTAAATACAAAAAAAAACTAGCACTCCTAGGTATCTTTTTCTATCTACAAGTACTCCCTTATCATTTCTCTTTGGTTTTTGGTTGAATTTATATTCCATATTGTTTTTGTCCTAATTTTAAAACCCTTAGATTCTAAAGTTTCTCTCTACACTTCAAATTTAGCATCTACTCTTTATCTCATCAACCAACACAATATATTTGGCAAATATCATACACCATGGAACCTCTTTATTTAGTTTGACCCTAAATACCAAAAGACTATCACTCATTGGTATCTTTTTTCAATCTATATGCACTCCCTTATCATTTCTTTTTGGTTTTTGGTTGAATTTATATTTCATATACTATGTTTTTTTTCCTAATTTTATGACCCTTAGATTCCAAAGTTTCTCTCCACACTTCAAATTTAGCATCTAATGCTCTTTATCTCCTCAACCAACACAATATCATTGGCAAATATCATAGACCTTGGAACCTGCTCCTGAATATGCCTAATAATTTCATCCCATAACTAGCGCAAAAAGCTAAGGACTTGATAACCATTTCTTGATGTAAGCCAATGGTAACTGATTGAAGGTCTGGATATATTGAAATGGCTATTGCATTCTCGATAGCCATTTTGCTTACCTCTGGTCAACTAAGCATATGAATTCTAGTACTTACAATTCTAGTTTCTGTATACCTTTTATTTTATATTAGTTTGGCCATGATCAACTTACCTTTGCTAGTGATACATAATAGTGTTGAGATTAACGGGGATGTTTCCAGTAACTTTTGTTCAGAATCTTTCAGATATATGAAGTGGCTACAAAGTTGTCTTGATGTTTCTCATGTCTAATGTTCATATTCTCCCAGCATTTTTGCATGTTTTAGTATGCTGTTCATTTGATGTAGTAGCTTATCTGTTTTAGGTGAAATAGCTTCCCTGCTGCTATTTCCATTGTTGGTTCTTATCTTCTGCTGCCTTTTTCTATTCCTACTGTATACTTTAATGTCAATTGTCAAACGAGAAAAGAATAGGTACATGGTCCTAAAAAAAGTAATTAGGCACTGTGATTTGGGTGAGTGAAGCTACATGCCCAATCGAGTACAAATCAAATATCCAAGGATTCAATCACTGAAATGTATTTGTTTCTGCGTGAACTTTTTGTATGTATGAGAGCGGGAGTGAAGCGATATGCCCAATTATACCATTCGAAAAAGAGTTTCAACCCATAAGTTATAGTCTCTCTCTCTCTCTCTCTCTCTCTCTCTCTCTCTCTCTCTCTCTATATATATATATATATATATATATATATATATATATATATATACTTATTCCAAAAAAATATATATATATATATATATATATATATATATATATATATATATTGGAAAAATGGTAAATTTTATTCCAAGATCAACTCAAGAAATCTTACAAACATCCATAGTCTACAACCCATTTAGGGTGCCATAGCGGTTACATCAAAATCAATATTATGAAGAATTCCTATAGGAGGGGTGGTTAGCCCCTCGAAGATGCGGCAATTTCATTCCCTCCAGACATGTCAGACGAGGCTGCAAGCCGTAATCTGGCGGTCTTGAACCATATCTGCCCCCTCCCTCTATGGTCTCGGATCCCGGTGATGATGACTCCAATCTCTCTGCCTATGTCACATCCTCCCAACGCTCTGCGACACTGCTCAGCCCAGATATACCAGGACACTTCGCACTCAAAGAACAAGTGGCTCATGGATTTATTGGCCACTTCGCAAAGTATACACCTCGGGTTGGAGACTTGGATCCCAAAGGAGATGAGTCTGTCACTCGTCAGCAGTCGTCCAAGCAGCAACCGGTAGACACACAATTGTATTTTGCGGGCCAGGCCCTTGCACCAGATGAAGTCGTAATCCGCGCTAATAGGATAGGTACGTCGCACAAGGTTGTAGCAGCTAATGAAACTGAACTCCCCAGTGCCTCCAGTAGCTGCCTGCGGATCCTAGATCCAACAATCTGTTGCTGACTTGGATCGATACCAATCGTGCGGATAGCCTCCCCAAGCTCCAAGATATGCCGATAGACCTCAGGTCTCCAGACTCCATCCCTGATAATATGCTGGCAAGTCAACCCCCTACCAGCCTCCCTGTGTGTTTGGTCGTCCAGTATCTCAATCAGAGATTAGCGCTCTAACCATGGATCCTGTCAGAGGTCAGTCCCAGCTCCATCTCTCATAATCCTTCGAATGGAGGATTTGAGAACAGCTCTGTGACGAAGGATGTGCTTGAAAGTGACAGAGTGGTTGTTGTTGAGGGAGCAGGTCCAGAAGTTACCCCTCTTCACATACTGACTAGACATCCAATTAGTCCATAACGACCCACCTTTGATGAACCTCCAGGCCAGCTTCAGACCAGAGGCCTCCCTGACAGACAGCATGGGTCTAAGTCCTACCCCTCCTTCCTTCCGAGGGCGGCATAGCTGATCCCAAGAGATCGCATGCATGCCCCCTCTTCAGATGAAGTTGGCGCAGATGCTCTCTACTTTTCGGATGGTGGCAACAGGTACTAGGATTGAGTGGAGCCAGAAAAGTGTCAGTGCCGAGATGACCGATCTAACTAGCTCAATGTGCCCACAAACGACAGGCCAGCAGCCTGCCACCCTTCGACCCTCCTCTGAGCATACTCCACCAGGCTGTGACAATCCAGATCCTGCGCATAGTTGACTGTCAGAGGTACCCCAGATATTTCACCGGGAGGTTACCTCTATCGACGCCCAGGACTTCCGCACGTTCCTCCTTCAGCGTACAAGAGGAGCTGAAGTAGACACGGCTCTTCTCACGATTCAGTTGAAGCCCAGATAGTTTTTCCAACTCTCCCATAATTTCAGAGATCGTGGTCATTCCTTCCATAGAGGGCTGGAGGAAGACCATGAGGGCGTCAGCATAAACGAGGTGAGTAACAAGGGGATCGATCCTCTTATACAACAGGACCAACCGCCCACTGTGAACCGCCATATCCATCAGGCAGGTGAAGTACTCCATGACAAGTGTGAACAGGTAGGAAAATAGGGGATCGCCTTGTCGGAGTCCTCGGTTGCTGCGGAAGAACCCATACGGAGTACCCTGGATGAGGACAGAGAAGGTAGGGGTCGAGATGCACTCCCTAATCCTCTCAACCCACCGCTCGTCGATTCCCATGGCTAGCATCAGGTGGCACAGGAAGTCCCTATTGACCATATCATAGGCCTTCCTCAGGTCCAGCTGCACACAAGCCTTCTCCCCTCCTGGTTTATTGAACCCTCTCACCATCTCATGCGCCAGAAGACTGTGCTCTGCAATCGATCTCCCCTTGATAAAAGCCGTCTGGCTCGGAGAGAGCAGGTCCTGCATAATCCCCTCCATGCGCCAGCACATAAGGTGCGTAATTATTTTGTAAAGATAATTACAGCACGCTATGGGTCGAAAGTCGGCCAACGAGGTCGCTCCTTCTTTCTTCGACACAAGGGTCAGAAAAGTATGGTTAAGCTCCTTCAGCAACTTTTCCTCCGAAAAGAACTCCTGGACCGCCTCGAGCACCGATATCTTCAGGGCATCCCAGTGGCATTTGTAAAACCCACTGCCAAAACCATTCGGTCCCGGGGCCTTGTTGGGATCCGCCATCTTGATGATAGCCTCCACCTCCTCCATAGAGACCGGCGCTAGTAACTGGCTATTTCTATAGGGCGTCACCAGCTTCTTTGTAATGATATTCGGAAACACAGAGATAATCAGTCTGAAAATATAACTCTGAGTAGTACCTGACAGCCTCCTCTTGTATCTTTGACGGCTCTCCAACTAGTTTACCCTCGCCATGGAGCAGGTGGGAGAGACTGTTCCTATGTTGTCTGGTCCGGATCACATCATAGAAGAACTTGGAGCATCGGTCACCCTCCTTGAGGCAGGAGCATTTAGCGCGCTGGGCCGCACTAATCTCCTTATGCAGCTGGAGGATGTTGACTTCTCCAATCAGTTCCTTCTCTCGTGCCGCTAAGGACCCATCCAGTATATCAGTTTTCATGGAGTTCTGGATGGCCCTGAGTTCCGCTTCCTTGTCAGCCAGGGAAGGCCTGGGTAGACTCTTCACCCAACTCCGAATAGCCTTCTTTGTGCTCTTGAGGATGTTGACCATGCGGTACTATACCGTGCCCTCCTGCTGGCTCAGAAGACCCTCTCCAACAGCCTCCAAGTAACCTCCATAAAGAAACCAGCTATTGTTGTAACGGAAAGGATGCGACTTCCAAGTAGGCCGCTCTGTGAAGCCAATCCTGATAGGGGAACGATCGCTCGTCCCAGCAGCCAGTCCCTCTGCCACTGAGTTTAGAAAGCGGCGGAACCACTCCCCATTATCCAGAGCTCTGTCCAGCTGACAAGCAACTATATTGTTGACAGCTTTGTTATGCCAAGTCCAGATGTGCCCAGTATGCTCCAAGCCCTTTAGGCCCGACTGAAGAAGACACCTCTGAAAATCATACATGATCTGGTCTAGAACAGGTCTGTCTCCTACTTTCTTCCTTCTGTGAAGGAGGGCGTTGAAATCCTCCATCAAGAGCAGGGGGAGGTGCAAGGAGTCAGCAGTAGTAGCCACTCTGGCAATATCCCTCTAAAGGCCCTTCGGACGTTGTCTGTCGTTGTGGTCATAGACCGCCCCCAGCAAGAACCGGAAACCACCATTGTTAGAGAAGGAAATAGTAATTAGCTGCTCCGACATCAGGACCAGATCCCCGTCCCAGCTGTTGCTATTCCATCTAACCCGGATCCTAGCCATGTCGCATATCTCCAAGTTGTGAAGCTAGACCTAATTGGGGAGAGTCCGGCGAGAGAGCGTCCTCTCCCCTTTGATCTTGGTTTCCAGAAGCACTGATATGTCACACTTCTCTCTATGTAACATCTCACTAATCTCTCTCCATCGCCGTAAGGAACAAGCACCTCGGACGTTCCAAATGATAACCGCCATTAATTATTAAGAGGGTCGGACCCTTGAAACACTTTTGGACCAGTACCCGGGGGTGGTACCACGTCCGTCGCCGCCATGCCCTCCTCTAACCCAGGAGTAGTAGTATGCTGGTTCGCTGTTTGGGAGAGCACCAGGGCCCAAGCTGAGTTGTCTACACAAAGTGCCTCGCTGTGGCCAGACGTGCGGACCTCCTCCCGGGGGTGCCCGTCGCGCAGAGGGCTAACACGTCTCTTCCTTCTATAAACTCTCTCCTCGGAAGTACCACCATCTCCTCGATGCTCTCGCCCCGATGCCGTCATGCCTCGGGTAATCATACTCCTCTGTGCGGAGAAAGTGACCAAAGTCCCACGGGTGTGCACCGGTTGAGGTGAGGTAGTCAGACTCAGTCCACTGGCATCCTCCATCAATCGGTCCCCCTCCTGCACGTCCCTCTCTACTCTCTCGTCTCTGCTGGCAGTCTCCATCACCCGGGATGATCCAGGTTCCTCAGCTGACTCTGGTGGGATCACCGTCTTCTGTCCTCCAGTAGGACATGTACTGGAGAGGTGTCCGAAACAAGCACAGTGTGAGCAGGAAGATGGAACTCATTCATACTCAACTTTTTGGGTAAGAACCTCTCAAGACGAAACCTCATACTCCAATAGGCTCGGAAGCTCTCCACCGGCCCTGATCTCTACGAACATCCGCGCATACATCAGCCGCGTCCGGAAGACTGAAGCATCGTCAGCCTTGATCGGGTTGTCCACCAAGCTAGTGATGTGGGCCCACCCATCATCACATACGCCCGTCGTCGGAGACGTGGAGTTTAGGCCCAGGCCCACTGTTTAGGCCTTTTTCTGTATTTAGTCATAAAGGGGCCTTTTCTGTTATTTAGTTATAAAGGATATTGTGGTCTTTCACCACAATAATCCCTTTAGGGTTTTGTTTCCCTTTTCTATTTATAGCTAGGGCTAGCCGTCTTTAGTTTTTATGCTTGTATTGAGAAAACTCTCGCAAGTGTCAATGAAGAAGGATTTATTACTTTGATCCGTTCATCAAAGTTGGGAGTTTTGTTCTTTTTCTATATAAAAGATCATTCTATTTCTATTCCTCTTGGTTATTTGTTGGGTTTGGTGAACCGATTAAGTCGATTCACATCATTTGGTATCAGAGCTTTCTACGAGCCATGGCCGATGGAACAAGAAACACGATCGATGAGAAGATCCGAGGTCTTCGGGAGGACTTCACCGCCGAGATCGAGGGTTTGAAGAAATCGATGGAGGTCGCCGCGAAGGATCAAGCGTCCACGAATCTAGAGATCCGCACGGAGATGCGGGATATGCGGAAGGAGTCGACGACAATCATGATGCTTTTACAAGATATTTCAAAAAAGATCAATGGCGGCGAAGCGGAGGCGGCGCCGACCCAAACCCTAGGCGACCAACTAGGGTTTGTGCAAACGGAGGGGGAGACGACCGAGGATCGCGGCGGGCCGGCCGACGGGCGGTGGCCCGCACCCGCCGCCACCACAGCGCCGCCGGACGGGGCGCGGGCGGCCGAGGAGCAGCGCCGGCCGGCGGCAGACGGGCGCGGGAGTCACGCCGCCGACCGCACCAGCCCGGGCGGGGCCGCGGGCATGGGAGGCGGGCGCTGGCCGGCCGCCGACCGCCACCCCTGGCCGGTCGGGGCCGCGGGAGCCCCCGACGAGCGACCGTGGCCGGGCGCCGGCGACCCGTACGGTCCCGGCGGATCGGCTCGCGCGCGGGAGAAACCCTAGGGTTTGGGGCCTCCTTCGGGGGTCGGACGATGATGACGATCCACGGAGATAGGTTCGCGGGCCCGGGGAGGGGCTTGGCGGGAGTCCCGGCGTGGACGGGAGGAGCGGAGCCCCCAGGAGGAGCGAGGTACGCCGGAGGCAGCAATTTTTTTGGGGGAATGGCGGATTCCGCCAACTTCCAGAGAGGGGACTTTCCCCCACGACGACCACCACGGGCGAGGGCAGTCGGTGACTACAGGGGCCCGGTGGAGGAGTGGGGTGAGCAGATCTGGGCTGACGAGCGGTATGAGGAGGGTGACAGGGGCCCATACGAGACCCAGCGGAGAGATACACATCGCTGGGAAGGAGGACGAGGCCGAGAGGATATGCAGCACGGTGACCTTGGCGCGGATCGCCGGCTGAAGAAACTGAAGCTGCCCACGTTCGAGGGCGAGAACCCGGACGAGTGGATCTTTCGAGCGGAGCGCTATTTCGAGATCATGGAGCTGACCGAAGCAGAGGTCCTCAGGTGCATTGGGATTTATTTTGAGGGCCAGGCCCTGGCATGGTATCGGTGGAGAATGGCGAGGACCCCGTTCACCAGCTGGGCGGAGCTGACGGGCTACATTTTAGACCGCTTCCAGGAGACAGCTTCGGGTGATTTCTACGAGCAGTGGTCATCGCTACGCCAGGAGGGGACAGTTCGAGACTTCGTCGCGAAGTTCGAGCTATTATCTGGACGCGTTCGGGGGGTGTCGGACGAGTTGCAGATCGGGATGTTTATGAAGGGTTTGAAACCCTCCATACGAGCGGAGCTCAGGCTGCAGAGTCCGCGATGCTTGGAAGATCTCCTCCGCCTAGCCCACAAGGCCGAGGAGAAGTTGGCAGAGGAGAAGCGCCTCAAGGGCGCTTGGGGGACGACGGGGCAGCGCAGCCAGGCAGGGACAGTTCTTCCTCGACCAGCGGCGGGGGCACCAGCACCAGCCCCGCCACCGGTACCGCCTAGACCCACGGGCGGAACAGGAGGAGCCGCAGTACCAGGGAGACGCCTCTCCGAGGCCGACATGAGGGCGAGAAGGGCGGCTGGCCTATGTTTCCGATGCGACGAGAGATTCACCCCCGGTCATCGATGTGCGAGCAAGTTGCTGCAAATCGTGATTCTACCGGACGAGGAGGAGGATGCCGAGGAGGTAGAGGCCGCTGTCGCGCCAGAGGCGGGAGAGGAGCAGGAGCATGTGCATATGGATGTGGCTGAGGTGACCCTCAACTCCGTGGTAGGGTTTACTCCGAACCATACCATGAAGTTAGCAGGGAAGTTGGGAGAGCAGACGGTGACAGTGCTGATCGACAGTGGGGCCACCCACAACTTCATCTCGCGACGACTGGTCGATCGGCTCGGTTTAGAGTTGAGTACGGTGGAGAAGTTCACGGTGTTGCTGGGCACCGGGAAGGTGGAGGAGAGCAAGGGCCTCTGCAAGGGGGTGTCGCTCTCACTGCAGGGCTTTCAGCTGACGGAGGACTTCCTACCATTGGAGTTGGGCAATGTAGACATCATATTGGGAGTCCAGTGGCTGAAGACCCTCGGGGAGATGAAGGTGGACTGGAAGCGTCTGCGGATGGAGTTTCGGGAGGGCGACGCGGCGGTGGTGCTGAACGGGGATCCGACTCTCTGTTTTTCTATGGTGGCTTTCAGCGCCATTACTCGGGCGTTGCGGACAGGAGGAGAGGGGTACTTGGTCGAGCTCCAGGGGTTCTCGGGCGAGGAGGCGACTCACGGGGAGACACCAAGGGAGGTAGAAGCGGTGCTGGAGCAGTACCCCGAGGTCTTCCAGAGCCCGCAAGGGCTACCTCCGATCAGAGGACACGAGCACTCGATCGTACTCCGAGGGGAGGGGGCACCGGTGAGCGTGCGTCCCTACAGGTATCCGCATCTGCAGAAGGACGAGATAGAGCGGATGGTTCGGGAGATGCTGCAGGCGGGGGTGATCCAGCCTAGTGTGAGTCCTTTTTCATCACCAGTACTGTTGGTGAAGAAGAAGGACGGGAGCTGGAGATTTTGCGTCGACTACCGGGCGTTGAATAAGGAGACAGTCGCGGACAAGTTCCCTATCCCGGTGATCGACGAGCTGCTAGACGAACTGCATGGGGCAGTTGTCTTTTCGAAGATCGACCTTCGTGCAGGGTACCACCAGATCCGGATGCGGCCGGAAGATGTGTCGAAGACGGCGTTCCGGACTCACGAGGGACATTATGAGTTTCTGGTTATGCCTTTTGGACTGACCAACGCTCCTTCGACCTTCCAGGCATTGATGAATAAGGTATTCCAACCCTATCTTCGCAGGTTCATCTTAGTATTCTTCGACGACATCCTCATCTACAGCCGAAGCATGGGGGAGCACACTGACCACTTGGGGATAGTGTTCCGGGAGTTGCTTACGCATCAGCTATACGCCAACCGAAAGAAGTGCAGCTTCGGTTTGGCGCAGGTGGAGTATCTGGGGCACGTGGTGTCGGCGGAGGGGGTAGCAGCGGACAGGACGAAGATTGCGGCCATGTTAGATTGGCCCGTGCCCACTACACTACGGGCCTTACGCGGCTTCCTGGGGTTGACGGGCTACTACAGGAAGTTCGTCAAAGGGTACAGCACTATCGCTCGGGCCCTTACGGAGCAGCTGAAGAAGGAGGGCTTCCAGTGGGGAGAAGAGGCCACTAAGGCCTTTGAGGCGTTGAAGGTCGCCATGACGACAGCACCCGTGCTAGCATTACCCGACTTCAGCAGAGCGTTTGTGGTGGAGACGGACGCCTCGGGATATGGCCTCGGGGCGGTACTCATGCAGGAGGGGAGACCCATAGCCTATTTTAGTCAGGTCCTATCTGCTAGAGCCCGACTGAAATCGGTCTATGAGAGGGAGCTGATGGCGATCGTTTTGGCGATGCTGAAGTGGAGGCCTTACCTGTTGGGACGGGAGTTTGTGATACGGACCGATCAGAGGAGCCTCAAGTACCTCCTCGAGCAGCGGCTGGTGACTGAGGAGCATCAGCATTGGTTGTCCAAGCTGGTCGGGTATCGATTCACGATCGAGTACCGTCCAGGGCTGGAGAACAAGGCGGCGGATGCTCTATCTCGACGGGAGGAGGTGATCGACCTGGGCGCCCTATCACGTCCTATATGGCGAGATTGGGAGCCGATGTTGCAGGAGGCAGAGCAGGACAGAGAGCTGCAGCAGATACGGCAGCAGATAGAGGGCGGCGATGGCGCTCCAGCAGGCTACACGTTAGCGGGTCGTCGTTTGCTCTACCAGGGGAGGATGGTGCTGCCGAAGACTTCGGCCTTTATTCCCGTTTTATTCTAGGAGTTCCATAGTTCTGCGACAGGAGGCCATTCGGGGGTTCAGCAGACTTATCAGCGGATGGCCAGAGAGGTGTTTTGGCCCGGGATGCGACGGGCCGTCGCACGATTGGTAGCCGCTTGTGACGTCTGCCAACGTCACAAGTATATGGCTATGGCCCCAGCAGGATTATTGCAGCCACTGGCCTTGCCGGAGCGGGTTTGGGAGGATGTTACCATGGACTTCATCGACGGGCTACCACGTTCCGAGGGGTACACGGTGATCATGGTGGTGGTGGACAGGCTGAGTAAGTATGCTCACTTCGTTCCCCTGAAGCATCCTTACACGGCCGTTACTGTAGCGACGGCGTTTCTTCGGGAGGTGATCAGGCTCCATGGGGTACCCGCATCCATTATCTCGGACCGGGACAAGGTATTCATGAGTATTTTCTGGCGGGAGTTATTTCGGGTTCACGGTACGGTCCTGAAGAGGAGTACCGCATATCATCCCCAGACTGACGGCCAGACGGAGGTCGTTAACCGCAGCGTCGAGACCTACTTGCGGTGCTTCGCCTCTGATTCTCCCCGACAGTGGCACAGTTGGCTGGCTTGGGCGGAATACTGGTATAATACTTCGTACCACTCACGGGCGGGGACGACGCCGTTCCGGGTGTTGTATGGTCGCGACCCGCCCCCCTTGGTACGATTCGGAGACGCCCAGACACCAGTAGGGCAGGTGGAGGAGTATATGTTGACCCGGGACGGGGTATTGGAGGAGCTGCGGAAGCATCTGTTGCGGGCACAGCAGGTGATGCGGGCACAGGCAGACAGGCATCGGCGGGACGTCAGCTTTCAGGTAGGGGACATGGTTTATCTCAAACTACGTCCCTATCGACAGCGCTCGATGGCGAGGAGGCCGAATGAGAAGTTGGCGGCTCGATACTTTGGTCCTTATCCAGTGGTGGCTCGGGTGGGGCAGGTGGCTTATCGTTTGGGGCTACCAGACACATCATCGATTCATCCTGTCTTCCACATATCTCAGTTGAGGAAGGCGATTGGGGATCAGGCAGCATCCCCCACCCTTCCTCCGACGCTCACGGAGGACATGGAGGTACAGTTAGAGCCCTTGGCAGTACGAACTATCCGACGAGGACCCGGCCAGACGAAGGAGGTCCTGATTCATTGGGTCGGCCTGCCAGACTGTGACGCGACTTGGGAGGACTCTGCGAGCTTCCAGACGCCGTTTCCAGATTTCCACCTTGAGGACAAGGTGGCTCTGTTAGGGGGGGGTATTGATGTGGGCCCACCCATCATCACATACGCCCGTCGTCGGAGACGTGGAGTTTAGGCCTAGGCTCACTGTTTAGGCCTTTTTCTGTATTTAGTCATAAAGGGGCCTTTTCTGTTATTTAGTTATAAAGGGTATTGTGGTCTTTCACCACAATAATTCCTTTAGGGTTTTGTTTCCCTTTTCTATTTATAGCTAGGGCTAGCCGTCTTTAGTTTTTATGCTTGTATTGAGAAAACTCTCGCAAGTGTCAATGAAGAAGGATTTATTACTTTGATCCGTTCATCAAAGTTGGGAGTTTTGTTCTTTTTCTATATAAAAGATCATTCTATTTCTATTCCTCTTGGTTATTTGTTGGGTTTGGTGAACCGATTAAGTCGATTCACATCAGCTAGCAAGCCTCATGAGCAAGGGGATGCTTCAATATCTGACTGGGAACTTCAGGAAGCGGATCCAAACAGGAATAGCATTAAGGACTCCCAGGTCCATTCCTTCAGTATTATCAGTCTTCCGTCAAACGTCCATGGTCCTCCTTGTGTGATCCTGACAACATCTTCCGCTAGGCCAAACTTCACGTAGTAGAAGCCATTCTCCCTTGCAAACACCTCTATGCTTCCTTTTGGTTGCCAAACACGGGTCGCATATGCCCGGATCTGCCCATAGAAGGGCTTGTTTCCCAGCACATATAGGACCAACGTGTTTTTTCAAAAAGATGTAACCTCCGCTATCTCCTCCGCAGGGAACGAGGCTCGAAAACTACTCTCCACCTTCTTTGGTTGCACGTACGCCATAGACGAAGGGCATTTGGGTCCTACCGGCTTGCAAATGTCTGTCCAAGACTTCCCCACAGGACGTGTGGATGTCCCGGAAGCCCATTGGCCGCCACTCAGGGGAGGGGACCCTAGTCCAAGGCCCCCCGTGACAGGAGCACTCCCTTTCCCTTTCTCCGCCATCGTAGCTTTAGGTCGCCACCCAGTCGCCTGCTGCCAGCATTGGACCCCACATGTAGGGGACCACCTAGACCTTGGGATGTCTTCCTCGTCCCTGAGCCTGCACCCACCCTCCTGTCTGTGGCGAAACGCGTCTTAGTTTGCATCTGGCCTCTACTAACATCTTGACGCGATCCGTCATCCTTGCCTACACTCATAACACTGCGACGTCTCGTAACTGTCGTCCATCCGCCATTCTCCCTCTGTCCGTCCTGAGATCCAGGCATAGATCTAGGTTGGAAGATCGGCGATTCCGTTAGATCTTGGTTCCAACCGTCGTTGTGAACGTTGCCCGACGTCGCTGGCGAAACCCTTGTGGCGTTTCCTCGTGGGGGTGCCAACGCGCCACCCGTCGACGGGCCTTCACCGGCCGGTTTGCTCCCCGCCGACCCGATGCTGCCAGAGCCGCCGCCTCCATCGCCGGTGCCGGCACTCCCTCTGGCCGGACCGCCCCCGCCACAGCCACCTCCGCCTGTCCCCCCCCCCCCCCCCCCCGCCGGCGCCCGCAGCCCCTCTCTGGCCAGCCCCGCGCCCGCTTCCCGAGCCGCCGTCGCCTGCGCCGCATCCTCCCGCCGCCGTACCGCCAATGTCCGGCACGCCCCCGGCCGGGCCGCCGTTGGCCGCGCCGCCACTAGCAGCGCCGGGGTCCCACGTGAGGAACCCCCTAGGGTTTTCACCCGATCGTCCGATCGCATGTTCTCCAGCTGCCATTTTTACTTTATATATATATATATATATATATATATATATATATATATATATATATATATATATTTTGGAATGGTAACAACTTTATAAATTAATGAAATAATTGAGACTACAAAACTCCTCTCCAGACAACAGACCCCGACCCCTCATTCCTTAGTGTACCGCATGAAGGAGACATCCTCCTGGATACCAAACTCTAAGGCCCTGATCGTGTTAATCAAACCTTCAAACACTCTTCTATTCCTCTTCCGCCAAATATGCCAGACCGTACATTGAAGCCGATACCTGGCTCTCGCATATTCCTGGATGTTGCATCTCTTGATCTTCTCAATCCCTATGATAGTTTCCTCCAACGATCTGGATTCGAGGCACCGAAATGCCTAAAATCCTACACTGCCCCTGCCAAACTTTCCAACTGAAGTTCTCTCTCTCTCTCTCTCTATATATATATATATATAGACATACGAACACACACACACACACACACACACATATATATATATATATATATATATATATATATATATATATATATATATATAGGGCGCGGATCAAGATACATGCCCGCGGAGCCCTGTCCCCCTGCACCATCAGATCGAGTGGGGCCCACGCGATACAACGGCCAAGGGGACGCGGGGCTTCGGCGGGGTTCCGGAAACGGGGCTCCTATCTGGACCCATATATATATATATATATATATATATATATATATATATATATATATATATATAATGGAGAGCAGGGAGAGCGGCGGAAAGAGCGGAGAAGGAACAAAGGAAATCGTAGGCGATGGGGTGCAGGCGGATGAACGGGATCGGGAGTTCCCGCCGCTGCAAAGAAGGGAGACGGGTGGGGGCTGGACTAATGTGGCTAGAAGGAAACGCACAGGTTCGGAGAGCTCCAACAAGACAACAGTGGTTCACTCGAAAGGACGACCAGGTCTTGCTGTGGGACAGGAACGAGGGGGCAGAAAGATCACAGGGACGGAGAGGGCATCCCAACCGGCGCAGGGATACATGGCGAGAGAAGCAGACCCATCTAGGGGGAGAAAGAGCTATCAATCACCCGCACAGGATGTTCGACAAAATGCCTACAAGAATGAACAAGGAGGAAGAGCAAAGCCAACGTCATGGGCAAACCTCTGCAAGGGAGCTAGTAGTAATGGAATGGAAGGAGCCATGGCCTACGTGGAACCGACAGTGATGGAGGAGGAGAAGGTGGCGGCTATCACGGTGGAGGACCTTCGGAAAACAACGAAATATTGGCAAAACACTATAATGCTGTACGTGCTGGAGAATAAGCCATTCTACGGACATCTTCGTGCGTTTGCCATGAGAGTGTGGAGACCAGTGGGCACCACGGATATATACGCTAGAGAGAATTGATTTTTCTTCGTGAATTTT